>NW_019379718.1:283177-301240 GCF_000648655.2 Copidosoma floridanum
ATATGGAGCGCTCTACAAAGTGATAAAAATTTTTAATGAAAAAAACGTCCCATTCGCCTATATTTCTAGTTTTTAGATAAAAAATAGTAAATCTATAAAAATTCTAAATTAATAAAACTGTTTATAACAATGTGATGCATGAATAAACGAAAATTATAGCCGTACAAATCAATGTAATAAAGACCGCTTGACTGTAACTCATAAACCAAAAATAGGATTGGCTTGAAAATTGGTACGAATATTCTTATTTAAGTCTAAAACAACAACTAATAAGTTTTACGTCAGCAGAATGATTATAAACAACAACATTTGATAAATAATCATGCCTGAAAACTTGAAAATCCGTAATTTTATCAAATAATTAACCGTAACCTTTTTTACAAAAGTATAATCACCTTAAAATTTTGTATACTTCATTTCTAAAAAGCATACAATCATCAACTTGAACTTAACAAAACTTAAAAATCCGTAATATAATCGAATAATTACCCGTAACTTTTTTTACAAAAATACAATTGCCTCCGTTTAAACATTTTTCCTACAACTTTGAAGCCTGGCAACATGCGAATTCGTTTTTAGGTGATCATTTTGCGTAAGATCATGCAAAAAAATCCTATCCAAATAATTTCTCCCACAAATTCCAGATTACGACCCGGACTATACGAACTTCTTTTTCCACTGCCCTGTACCCCAACTCAGACGTTTACTCAACTCCACCATCCAAAATTTGCCTGAAACAAATAGCATACATGTGTTTAAGAACTATCTCTGTCGAATCTTACTCTCAAAGCAATAGCTAGTTTTATCCTATCATACCACTATCCCACCTTGCTATTTTTCCTCGCTGACGTTGATTTAACAGTATTTATTTAATTACTTCTTAACTTACACTTATTTACTTGTTAACTAGCTTACACATTCAACAAAAACTGCAGTATTAATTAATAGGTAGTCATCTAATCTCTTTATTTTAATAAAGCTTCTATTATACAATTAATTTATATACTTTTATAAATTTGTTTGTGTTATTTTATCACACATTAATATTTATATTTATATCTTACACCTTAATTTATCTATATTTAATTTGGGCCTACACCTTTGTAAATATTGTTGTAGGTGCTGCACTCGGAAACACACTTTCGTTATTTAATTTGTTGTTGAGCATTTGTTAATTCTATAACTAAATAAATATTCTAATCAAATTCATAATTAAATTTAAATGATTACAAATATTCATAAAAAATTAATTGAATTGTCATGTATGGGAAAAATATTTTCAATAATCTATCATAAAAAGTAATAACAAGATTATGACTTTTTCCCATTAGTCTTAAAATAAATTTATTGATACGAATTGAGTTATGTAAGTTCACTATCATTGAATACAAATTTTTTCATGAACATTATTACAAAATCTTATGCAGCTTGTTTTTGAAAACATGTGTTAATATTTAAAATAATAGTGTATTTTAATAAACTTTTGATCAGTAAATAAAATATTTTACCTCTTATTTTTATGCGTACTTGTAAATATGTAGTAAATAAACTATACGTACTTCTTCATAAAATTCATTTTTTTCATGAATTTTAATACAAAATTCAATGCAGCTCATTTTCTGATAGTGCATTAACGTTGGTGAATAAATATTACCAAAATTTATTTCTTCTTGATAATGTTAACTAAACATAGTACCAAATTTTTAAACTAAGTTCAATATTTATTGATAAAGAGTTGTAAATAATATTGTTAGTTGTTTTATTAATGTCCAAAATAAAAAAGTACATTTTACATAGGTTTTGATAAAAAGTTTTTTATTCATAAATTACAAACTGAAATAATTTTTTTATGAAAAACAGTGAAAAAAATATATTTTGTAGGAATGAATTTTTCGTCATCATTTATGTTATAATAATACGATTTTAGATAATAAGACAGTCACAAACTTTCACCAGCAATTCAACTGCGCTTGTTTTTTGTATTTTTTATTATTCTGATATTTTATGCTATGTACGCAACTTATACAGAAAAATTTTACTTAAGTTCTCAAAGTTTAGAGAATCACAATTTTAATTTTCACATTGTCAATGTGTAATTAACTAAGAAATAATGTGTATTTTACATGTAATTTTGCGACAAAAATTTTTGCATAATAATACATTAAATTTGCGTATGTTACACACAAAGTGGTTGGACACAACACAGAAGGTAATTGTACATGATACATAAAATTTCTGTATTTAGCACACAAAATTCGTGTATGTGACACTTAAAATTATAGTATTTTAGGAAATACAGAAATAATTTAATTTTTGTCGATTCCATTAAATAACAGAAACATTGTGTAGTTTTGACATGAAATTTGTGCAATTTTTGAAATTATATAAAATTTTGAGCTGTGGTGGAGTTTGATTTTATGAGCACTCACAATTAATACGAAATTAGTTTTTAAACAGGAAGTGATACTTATAAATGCAGACTCGGAGATCTGCATGCTTATACATACGTAAATCAATGAACCACGCCAAGCATACTTTAAGGTTAAATTAATAGTAAAAAAAATAATAATGAAGTTAATTGGTTTCGTGATGTCACGAGAAGTTACATATTATTTATTTTATATTGATTTTACAACACATGAACACAGCATTCGTAAATAATTACCTTGAAAGCTGTTGTTTATACATAAATGTATTTTAGAATAAATATCTACTGAGTGGTATGAGTTAATAAAAAATTTCTTTTATATTGCCTATTTAATCGTAAATTTTTTAATTTACTTTCATACCGATCACTGTGAATGAGAGTTAGTTAAGAATGAAAGAGGTGAAAACCTATAGTTTTCCTTAGGTAAACAACCGTATAATTAATAGCATCCTCATTTCAAATTAACAGGACCACTGTTACCACTTCACAACATCATGAGCTGCCAAAATTGTCACCATCATCACAAAATCATCAATCATGAAAGCCATGGTAACCCATCAACTTCGACAACTGATACAAGAACTGCGATAAGTAAGCCAGTCACAAATATGGGTAGCACTAGCTGGGGGAGTACTTGCAACTTTTTGAAATAATAATTTTCTGTGGTGCATGTCTGCAGGGCAAGCACCAGTCCCGTTGTGCTTGCCCTGGTTGCCCTACCAGGTGTGAACTCCATTTTTTCTACTAAGGTCATAGTAAAGTCGAAAGGTTAAAAAAACGCCTAGAAGTAGAAAAAAGCCTTTATACTACTGTTCATTATGTCAAAGAAATTCAACAAACTCATAGGAATATACATTTCACATAAATGAACATCACAACAAACAATATTCATGTCCCGAATGCCCAAAAATTTTTTTTAGCTTCACAGATCTTTTGAGGCATACTCAATACTTCCACAAGCGTCTTTGAGAAACAAAAGTCTCCAATAAAGATTGAATTATATGAATGTGAAAGTTCGCTGCGCGAAAAAAAATGAAGATGGCACTTGGTGCAGAAGTGAATGTAGGTTTTATTTATCTCATTAGAGCTGCCTTATCGCGGGAGAGTAATTGAAAAATCTGGCAGCGTTAGTGAAAGTATTTCAAATGATGGGAATTCACGTGAGTTAAAAGGTCTGCTTGAGTCTTGCAACTAGTTTGGCATGCCAAGCAGACCAAGGGCTCTCTGTTTGGGTGGTTGGAATTAATGTCGCGATTGCCATCCATTTTTTTAACCAATTTAAAATTGTTACCACTTCACAAAACTTGAGTGACCTCAATTGTCACTATCATAGAATCATCAATGAGGAAATCAATTGTAACCCTTGTAGTAACCAACTAAATTTTTTTAAAACTAATTTACTGCAGAAGTTACAGACCTACTGTGATTCTGTTATCTTCATTATCTTCATTGTAGATGGTCCTGCTGGTGTCTTCTCCTGCGATGGATTGTAAATTTTCCCGAGATGATTTTCTGGGTAGAGGATGGAAGTTTTTTATTTGGATGATTGTTTTCCTGTTGATAAAATGACAGTAATGGCTCGTTATTTTATCAAAGACTTAGCACACAATATGAAAAGTTTATTCAGAGATGTTATGTTCTGAGAAGAAGCTCTAATAATCATTAAAAATTTTTATGTGCAAATATTTCATACCATTTTCTTGGGCACGAGCAGTCGTTCCAGAAAAGTTGGCGTCCTTCACGAAAGTGGTTGTGTGATTGATATTTGAGCCTAAAAATAACGTATTATTTCAATTTATGGTACTAGAACGAAATACTTCTGCAATAAAAACATAATTATTTTACTTTTAGTAAAACATTCATACACATGGGAAGTGGCTATTATATATTTATATATCTGGTATTAGTCGGGTGAGTGAGTTAGAATCAATGATTGTATGAACGCAAGACTTTTTGGAATCAATGGTTTTAAATTTCTCCGACTATATACATTAACAAATTTTCGAGAAGAACCGACACACTGCCGTATCAGCTAGTGGGTCGATTTCACCTACTTTCACTTGTGAGTGCGACTTAATCATCTAAGACACAAGTAGAAATATGAAGAAATTTTCACGAGAACTAAAAAAAGTTATTAGATGAGAGAGGTACAGAACGTATATCGAAGGAAAAACCTCTTTAAACTCTACGATGATTATTATTCAGTCTCCCCGCACCCAACACACTAACGGAGTAGTTGAACTGCACCGTGATCGATCGTCAAAGTTCAAAAATTGGAATTGTTTATCAAACGATTTTCAATGTTATATTATAAAAATAATCTAAATGAGTTCGTCTGAGAAAATGACTGATCGTTCCTGATAATCTTCTTGTTCTACATTGTTGTATTTTTTTCATGTAAAAATTTTATACCTTTGATCAGGAGTATCATTCAACCGTCACTTCACATAAATTTCTTGGTCAATACAACAAGTATTTTAATTCAACTTGCGATATTCCAAAAGAAAATATAAAAAGTCAAACTATTTCATGGTATAGTTATCTATTGCAGCAAAATTAATAAAATTTTCTAAATTAATCTGAGGAAGAATAAGTATTTGTAACAGTACATACATTATATGTATTATTTAAATTAGTATATAGTCGCTCTTCTAGTCTGATGGTTACTATATATAATTAAAATACATTTTCACATCATATTAAGGAGTGAGACATCTTACGTACAATGTACAAATATTCTCTCTCTCTCTCTCTCTCTCTTATATATTTTTCTAAAGTATCTGGCTTATAACCTGATTATTTTATGTAAGATATAAATCCACGTTATTCATCGTACCTAACGAATACTTTCATCCTTGAAAAATCATGACTCAAAATTATAATAGAATTTCACGTAAAAAAAAAATAAAATTATTTTCATCCAAATTAGGTAACTTACCTTTTGATGGTCAATTTAATTTCGTTCCATTCTTTGATCGCTTGCTACGTGTAACTTATTTACGAAACCTATTGTCTAGTGGAAAATTATTGAAACAAAATAAATAATATTGTATTTAAAACAGCTGGAAAACTTATTTGATACGTTAACTTGTAAAGAGACACTTGAATTCTATGTAAATACACAAAAATCTTGACGAGAATACGCTGCTATATTGTCAAGGAGCCAACCTGCGCTCACCAATAAAATGTGTTTTAAGTGAAACATGTTAATCATTAATAAGTGATTATCATCAGATTGTATTAATAGCATAATAATTGACATTTCCACTGTAAGTGGAGACAGATAACAGAGATAATCGTCCGAATAGTCTGTCACTGCTGAAAATAACATGCTATCTAAACTGAAGACAAAGAAAATCTTTGTATGCATTAAGTTTTTAAAATGATAATATTTTTTTCTCTCTCGTAAGCTGTAAAATATACTCTTAGCTCGAGCACATTTATAGAAATAAAATTTCATCATCATAGTTTGTATTGCACACTTTACTCTCGAAAGTGAAGCAAATGTTTAAAGTCGGAAAAATTATTTTTTGACAAACATTATTATTGATATTGTAGGTATGAATTAAAATTCTTGCAGATTTGGTCATGAAAATATATACGTTTTTTGCATTAGGAGTTTTGTCTATGATGTCGTCCTTTACCTTTGAATAAAAAATCTTCTTTTAAATTGTTAACATCTTCAGGTTATTGTTTTCCAAATGTTTATTTTTTTTATCTTATAATTACAAAAGAATTCGATGGCTCTATAAATTTTTCCAAATGATGTCTGATTCTAGAAGCCTCCAAGGTCACTCTTTGGAGGGAAAAAACTTTTGGACGGCTTATTGTTAGGTGATTGAAAGTTTCTAAAATTGATAAGGCAGGGTGAATATTTTATGAATTCATTAAAAAGGTGCTTCAATTGTTTCCTCATTATATATTATAATGGTTGGCCTGGTTCAAGTTAACAGTAATGAACAAGCTGGCTTGACAAAAATTTAATTTAACATGGACGGTTGCATTTAATTTAAAAACATTTATGTGATTTCACTGGTAACTGCCAAATTTATTGCTGCTTAATTAGTGTAATTTTACTTAAAATTGATAATTTAATCATCAATAGTAATTTATGACTTCAAGTGTTTTTTCATTATATATTATAATGGTTAACCTAGTCATTTCCAAACGAGCTTGGCACTAAGGTCGCCATGAAAGATTCGCAAACCTGTGAATTAATTTTATTTCATTTTCTCACTTGAGCTGCATGGTATGCAGAAAAAAATATTAGATTACGTAGCTAGGCTAGAAAGTAGGGCTATTGCCTTCCTCTCTATATTATCAGTCAATAGTAGCCTCAATTTTCGGCCGTGGTACGTATACTTTTTTTCCTTATACCTCCGCCGAAAGTTCGACACAAAAATTTATATAATTTTCAATCATATTAATGATACCATTACAGTATTATTCTTCTAGTAATATCAAATTTACTGAATGTATGTTTGTCTTCATGTCTGTCTTTCACTTCTTATAATTTTTTTATCTCTACTTCTGCACTGTATGTAGCGGTCATGCCCCTGTGACAATCGATCATTTTACTTTAAAGTCAATTTATGTTGATGTTTCACATTTTTATTCACGGAATTTTGATAGAAGAAAACAACTATAAGTAGAACTGCAACGTCATTTATCATATTCAATGATTGCGTTCGATTTTCATTATTTGTTCGCTTATCGTTCAGTCATAAATGTATGATCGAGCAACGGTGGTCAAGAACTACTCCAAATGTGAAAAAAATAACGCTGAAAAAATAAAATAGTTTACCACTGTAACATTGCGATGTGACGAGTATTATTAAGATACGTTAATATAATTCAAATAATTTGTTAATATATCTTTATTGGATGTATGTTTTGTCTTTCTGGAGACTTCTCTTCTTTAAAAACGCTTGTGGAAGTCTTTAATACCTTTTACTGTGACAAAGGCTGTCTTTATTTTTGTGGAGCCGCAAACTTTCAGAGCACATTCATGTAATACACTGGGCTCACTTCAACTGCACGTTTATGCAAAAAAAAAATCTTAACCGAATCAGCTAATATATGATAATGTACGGTAATAAATGAGCAAAAAGTAAATGAAATGTAAAGAACTGCAAAGCATATGTTATAATGGTTGATATATACTATTGTGAACTTGTTGTTGAATAAATATTTCAAAAAAGGTAATCGTCTTTAAAATATGACTATTATTTTTCTACCACTACATGATTTTTGTGAAAAACTGCAAAAGTTAGAAGTTAATTTTGCAATTTTTCATGTCTGCTTCACAGCATTGCCATGTATTTCCACCAGAACAAAAAGTGTAACCGCAGACAAGTTGACCGGTATAGATGTAGTAAAAATTTTCAGTTAAATATAAGATTAAACTATAGAGGTTGAGAGGAGGAACAAATTGTGATGGTATAAATATATATTTTCCATGGTAAGCCGCTTAAGTTTACTCAAGGGTCTGATCAAACACAGCGCGATTTCAACTTGTATGGGCATCTGTTAGCATGTTCATTTAGGACTTATACATAGCAGACTTGGAGTTCTGCATGTTTATACATACGTAAATCAATTAATATTAAATTAATAATAAAAAAAAATACAAACAAATTTTATTGGTTTGCCTGAGTAAGTGAACACAACTGATCCAATCTATTCATGGAACAGTTTTCACTTTATCATAGATTAAACATCACTGCAACTTACGGGCAACGAATTTCGCCTTCAATTTACGTCATGAACGTTTTCGTACTGATCACTGTGAATGCCACTACAGAGGCCAGTTAATAAGTTAACCTACTTAACAATGTCGTATTCATTAAACATCAGTATTATACATTGATCAGAGGTATAAAATTTGTATGAAATTAACGTTATACATGAGTAAAAGTTAACAATGAAAGCTATAAAAATCTCGATTGAATTTGGGGTATCATTTTTAATTTACTTATTTGCAGATAGATAATGAACTAGCTGGCATAAAAAAATGTAATTTAACATTGTTGATTGCGTTTCATTGAAACACATTGAAAAACTCATGGAAAATTGTTTTTTAATTGTATGAATAGTACCCGGGATTGACGGTAAAAAATAAGTCAAAACTGGATCAAGGAAAAGAAATAATTTATAAAAAATATTGGTATAAAAGAGTGGAGTAAATCGGTTGACTGATAACTGCCCAATGTTAGGTGAGCTCGGGTGTTGATATGATAAATTTTTTAATTTCGCGGAATGACTTTTCGAGCATTGAATCTTTACTCTTTGTAGAGTGACCGCGGATACATCCCGATGACGTTTTATAATATTATAAGAAGCGGGTATTATAAATAAATTAATAACATTACCACGAATGTATTTAAAAATTTTTGCTTAAAATTACTAATTCGATTGACAATAGTAATTTATCGATTATTTTAATTTTTTTTTTCTAAAGTTAACACAACAATATTAATAACAGATCTTTGTTTTTAAATTAACAGAATCACTGTTACCACCTCGCAAAACCATGAGCTGCCAAAATTGTCACCACCATCATAAAACCATCAGACATGAAAGCCATGGTAACCCATCAACTTCGACAACTGATGCAAGAACTGCGATAAGTAAGCCAGTTACAGATATGGGCGGCACCAGCAAGAGGAGTCCTTGCAACTTTAGGAAAAAGCCCTTATACTATTGTTCACTCTGTCATAGAAATTCGGCAAACTCACAGGAATATACACTTCACATAAATTACCATCACAAGAAACAACATTCCTGTCTCGAATGCCCAAAAGTTTTTTACAGCTTCACAGATCTTTTGAGGCATACCGAAAACTGCCACAAGCGCCTTTGCACTGGTTGTCGAAAAGTATTTGTGTCAAACCGTGAACTTTCAGAACATGTCCGCATAGCTCACGAATTTCGCTGCATAAAATGCCAAACATTTTTTGCCGGCTGTGATGAGTATTTGGTACACATGACAGGGCACAAACACCCACACAAGCACACATGCCACAATGATGTTAGTCAGGCAAGAAGATCGTTCTCAAATTTTAATGGATGTTCAATATGCTAACCAGTTCTTCAAGGAGGTTTGGGAGTATCATTCAGAGAGGCGAGAAACGAGGAGTCCCCCCTGCCTGTGCAGATGTACCCCCTTTACCGCGCACCTCCTCTTGCACTCAACTTTACAAACTTCAAACTGTATGACTGTAATTAATTATATTTTTGAAAAATGCCTGGGGGATCGTGATTTTTTTTTGTTTAGCATATTCCTTTTATACTGAGGTATCTATAAAAATTTTTTTTCTTAATCTAACACATTTATAATGTACCCTAATTTTAATTGAAAGGCAACCTAACCTTGCTCTCTCATAAGAGACTGTGTTAAATTGACAATATTTAATAATTATTTTCTCGATAATTTCCGTGGTGAAAAATTCATGTGCACTCATGACATACTTGAATATAACATACATTTTTTTTGCACGATTCTACATTTTGAAGTTTTCTCCCAAACCTCCTTAAGTAGGAGAGTAAAATGTATATAATGATTTTTAAAAGTCCTATTGCCATATTTTAATACTATACAGGATGAGCTTTATTAATTTTTATACTTTGTTACGTAAGCTAATAAAATAAAATTAAAATAAATTGATAAATAAAATGCGTCAAATGTCTCAAATTAATACTGCGTTACTGTAAAGCACTGAACCTACACTATTAGAAAAAAAAACCTGAAACAATTCTCAGGCCGAGTTCCTACAGTCAAATTCGTCATTTAAAGGTAACTAAGTAAATCTTAATTACGTAAATTCTCCCTACATAGATTTTCCCAAGCAAAAGTGTCCCATGTAATGGAACTGATTAACCATTTGGTGCACCATACATTTAGTTATTCTTTCAATTTTCATCAACGCAACTGCGATGTATTTTATAAAAAACAAAAATTTCTACAACACACTTAAAATGTGTAATTTAACACGCTTGGATTAACAGTGATATAGTTATCACTTGGTTCACGAATTATCAATAGAGCGCTTCGAAGCGCGGTATATGTACTTATTGATAATTATATTTTAATTTATACTTGCCACTGGAAGTAATGTCATCGTAGAGGTTGCACGAGTCCTCATCAAAGGTTTGCACGTATATAATTACGAAATTTCCACATACAACTTCGTTGCATTTCAGCTTGGGCCTCTGTGGAATCTATGGACTTGCAGCAACCCCCGGAATGTCCGAAATTTATTTTTAATGTCAGACTGAACGAAGACCTCGTTTGTGTGTAATAAGTATGGTAGCAATATTCTATGTATGACTTTTCAATCCTACTTAGTGGCGTTCAACTGCTTCTGATCAATTTTTTAAACTACATTTACAGTCTGCATATACTTGTACATGCTAATTCGCTGCTTACTGAATATTTTGCAGTTGGAATGTTGGTGAACAACTCTTGAACTGCTGGTAACGCTCGTTGTTCAATTATCCGATGTCTCTTTTGCAATACAACAAAGACATAGTTTTGCATTCGTTATTACCGATCGTTTCTCTATACCAGCACACATATACTACAGTGTCACATCAAATATCGGTTTAGAAAAAGCTGCCACGTACGATAAATATTATATAATATGTTTGAAAATGTAAGCAGTAGTTGTATTAACCTGCTTGTGGTATCATTTTCGAAGAATAAGGTGTCATTTGTCGACTGTGCAGCCAAACTTTGTAAGCCGGGTGAGTATTGAGTTGGCAGAATACTTTTTGTCTAACCATGTAGAAAAAAATGTCAGCAGACTTGTACATTGTCTGTGAAATAATAATCGATAAAGAAAATTATGAGCTCAAAAACTCAAGGACCAAACAGTCAACACAGACATTTTTAAAAGCATTTTATAGGCATTGTTACATTGTTACTGTAAGATGTGTACTCAGATGATTATCATCCGGTGTTTTTAACACTTCTTACATGTTTTGTGTGAAAAGCGTTACTCCTAACCTCAGACCAAATGAGCTGTCCAAGAGTTTGTTTCCCTTCAAAAAGAGAGACCTTGGAGACTTCGAGATTCAGATATCATGTGACAAACTGTACAAGACCATCGAATTCCTTTGGAATTCTCAGATAAAAAAAACATCTGGAAAACAATAGTCTTAAGATGCTAACAATTTTATAAAGTTTTTTTATTTATTCAAAGCTAAAGGGCATTACAGAAAGAACCCCAACGTAAAAAACTATGAACTTATTTTTTTAACAAATACTTCCGAGTTTTAAATTTTTACTGAAAATATCAATAACTTTTCTAACTCGAAACATTTACTTTACTCTCGAAATTTGAAATAGTGATAATTATACAACTTTTTCAAAAAAGTGCATATGCACTGTAAAATAGTGAATATACACTATTTTGGCAGTGAAACAGTCGATTTCACTATTTTAAAGTTGTATACTTATAACTTATTTGAACTAGTGAATATTCACTGTAAAATAGTAGATTTCACTGCGAAATAGTGAATATTCACTATTTCTACCAAGTTAAACTTTCACTATTTATATTAGTTGATTAACTTATTGTTGATATCACTTGAAATAATTTATATGGGTTGTACAATTATCTTTATTTCGATTAAGATCGCTAATCACATTATAAATTAATAATTAGAATTTAAATTTATATCGACTGGGAGCAAATAAGCAACCCTGATTTTTCACTATTTCGCCAGCGAAAATATTGTTCATTTTCGCAAATAGTGAAGTTTTCGCTATTTCAAATTTAGAGAGTACTTTAGAGAGTAAATTGTGCAATACAAATAACAATGATAAAATTTTATTTCTTTAACCACGCTCGAGCTAAGAAAATAATTTAAAACTTACGACAAAGGAAACATGTTATCAATCATTTTGAAATTTTGAAACTGTCAATTATCATGCTATTGCTTATAATCTTATGACAGACACTTATCTGCTATTAATACGTTTCATTTAGAAAAACATTTCATTTGTGATAGTGGATTGGCTCCTTGACAATGTAACAGCGTATTCTCGTCAAGATTTTTGTGTATTTACATAGAATTCAAGTGTCTCTTTACAAGTTAACGTATCAAATAAGTTTTCCAGCTGTTTTAAATACGATATTATTTATTTTTTAAAAATAATTTTCCACTAGACAATAGGTTTCGTAAATAAGTTACACGTAGCAAGCGATCAAAGAATGGAAAGAAATTAAATTGACCATCAAAAGGTAAGTTACGTTAAATTGAATATTTACTCTTCCAAAAATGTATACTTATAACTTGATAAAATAGTGAATATTCACTGTATTCATATTAGCAGTGAAACAGTCAATCTCACTATTTCAAAGTTGTATACTTGTAACTTATTTCTAGTGTAACTTACCTGTAACTTAGAATTAGTGAATATTCACTATTTCTACCAAGTTAAACTTTTACTATTTAAATTAGTTGATTAACTTGTTGTTGATATCACTTGAAATAATGCGTATGGGTTGTACAATTATCTTTGTTGGGATCAAGATCGCTACTTGAATTATAAATATATAATTAAAATTAAAATTTATAACGATTGGGCGCGAATAAACGATCCTAAATTTTCACTATTTTGCCAGTGAAAATCAAAATTTTCACTATTTCAAATTTAGATAGTAGTAATATTTACCTCTAGTAACAGTGAAACGATATGGTATTTTTAGGCCCAAATGTGGATCACACGATAACTTTTGTTAAGGACGCCAACTTTTCTCAGGAATCGCAGAATTAAAAAAAATGAATAGTCATCGCAACGTCCGTTCCAACCACCCAAACAGAGAGCCCTTGGTCTGCTTGGCATGTCAAACTAGTTGCGGGACTCAAGTAGACCTTTCAACCCACGCGAATTCCCATCACTCGTTGTACTATTACCATCGCTGCCCGATCTGCCAATTATCTTTCCGCGATAAGGCAGCTCTAATGAGACACGTGCCAACCCACACCTACTACTGTGAAAAGTGTCATCTTCATTTTTTGACGCGCAGCGAACTGTCAGAGCACATTCATGAAATACACTGGCCTCACTTTAACTGCACGTTATGCAGGAAAAAAAAATCTTTATCGGATATGTTCTCTTCCTTGAACTTGTTTCCTCATCGCTGCGGAGTGTGTCAAAGAAGGTTCAGAAGCTTCACACGTCTAAACAACCATTTGCAAACCCACGTGGATCCAAATTCGCGTCATAGAGATCATAGTAGTTGCAGTCTATGTTAATTCTTTCTCAGCTGTGCTGAAATTTTTATCACTTTTATTTGAGTTAATATGTGATAATGTACGGTAATGAATGAAATGTAAAAAACTGCAAAGCATATGATATAATGGTATACTATTGTCTTGACTATTGTGAACTTGTTGTTGAATAAATATTTCAAAAAAGGCAATCGTCTTTAAAACATGACTATTATTTTTCTACCACTACATGATTTTTGTGAAAAACTGCAAAAGTTAGAAGTTAATTTCAGTAGAGAAGACAATTTCAGGGACACTATCGGTAAAGAAAGTCTACAGTAAAACTAGTAAAGATAACGACATCAGTTTTTAATTTTCGAGTATCGAAAAACTGTACAATTATAAGTAGGTACATATGGTTCTGATTGTGAGAAGTTTCAAAGGGGCAGATTGAGACTGTGGCCATTTTTCATTTGTTATAAAATTCACGAAACAGCTATTTAATTTAACAGAACCTTAGAGGGATGAACATATTATTTTTATCGGATGCTTAACATCCACACGAATATCGATCCACGGCGATAGAAGTTTGGATGGCTTTCAAAAACTTGAAATAGCTGGACAAATGAAATAAATGATGTACTTTGTAAAATAGTTTAGTAACAGGAAGAAATAACAATTTTGGAAGTACACAATCTAATCAGACAATTATTGTACAGATGAAGGTGTTGGCAATGTGACCAACTAACACAAATATTTGAAAAAGAAGACAGACCATTATTTCACAATCACAGTTGGATCTTATTGGCTCCATATTTTACACTTTTGGATTGGTCCGTAAATTTTCACGAGGCAAAAGGAAAACATTACCTCTTAGATAAACTATTTGTTCAACATCATAGTAGACTCAGTGTGCAACAACATATACTCTGCCTGCACGTGAATGATAAACACCCTTATCCTGCATGCGCGCAGCAAAAGCTTCCGCCCTTGTTCGAAAAATCCCTCAAAACATTTTTTGCCAACGTAACTGCAGAAAAAGGAACGAAAGAGAAAAAAAAAAAAAAAACGACAACTCCGCCAAAGTAACGAGCCAGCCAGGTGGCACGACCCGGCAGTTGTTCGAAAGGCGTTTTCGCAACGTGTCGTCTGAATGGCAAACGTTGATCGTCATAAAGACGCATGCATAGAGAGAGAGAGAGAGAGACGAGGAGCGCGGCGATAAAGAGGCCTCCAGAAAAAATCACATCGGGCGGCGGGGCAGCGAAATTACAGATCGCGAATAGAGAGAGAGAGAGAGAGACGAGGAGCGCGGCGATAAAGAGGCCTCCAGAAAAAATCACATCGGGCGGCGGGGCAGCGAAATTACAGATCGCGAATCGGCGCTGACGTGCCCTCCCAGAGAGAGAGAGCGGGCGCGCGCGCTCTAGCTCCCTTCGGGTGAACCCCCAACGGAGGCGCGACAATGCAGCGGTGCCCCCCTTTTTCTCGGTCGTCCACGCCTGGGGGGTACACGACTCGCGGGGGGGTCGGCCTTTTCACCTCGCGCCCTCTTTCAGCAACGATCTTTCGCTCCCGGCAGGTAAGCCAACGGCGCTGCCGAGCGCGTGTGCATGCGGTTGCCCTCCTTGGGCGCGAGCGACGCGTCTAATCGAGCGAGAAACGGGCTTTTCGCGTGCTCGCGGACACGGAAAATGCGCGTGTTCTGCGGGTCAGCTGAGCAGCCACGCGTCACGAGTCACTTGACGAGATCGCTTCTGATCGGCTGTCCATGCGCCTTTTTTCGGTGGTGGACTGCTGTGACTTGCTCGTGGCTTTTTTCTTTTTTCTTTTTTTTTTTTTTTTTTTCCGAGAGGGCCGTCCGATGAGCCCAGTGGGTTGCTGTGTTTTGTTCATCGCTTCGGTTTGATCAGTTTCCGCTGTGCGGCACGGGAGAGCGCGTAACACGCTAATGCCCCGAGAATGAGGTTTTTTAATCGATTACACGACTCTCTTGTCAATTGACCTTTTTCAGTGCGCGTCGTATCTTGGAGTACTGGCTGGGTTTTTTTTTTTTTTTTTTTTTTTCTCTCGTATACAATGGGACAGAGGAGGTTAATTTATGGTGCGTTATGGAAAAAAAGTCCTCTGGCTGAGCCACAATAGCACGAATGACTAAAAACAATCATGACGAAGGTTTCAGAGAAACGAGGGTGAATTTATTGTAACTTTTAGCGAAATGTATGATGGTAAGCACATTGGGGCTGAAATATAAATATATATATATTATAATTGAATAAATCTTGTTGGCATTTGTTGAATGTCGATTGTGCCAACTAGGTAGTTTATCTGTTTTCATGTGAAGGAGATGTAGGGAATTTTGTGTTTAATTTTACCTGTAAATTATAGAAAATATTTCCAAATTTCTAGAAAGTAAGTACAAAAATTTTAATAGTTTTAAATGCCTATAGGGTACAAAACCAACAAGTTTTGAAAATATTTTTGGGATTACTGACATATTGGATTTAAAATGACAATTGGTTCGTCAAATTACACTTGACAGATCTTTCCATCCGTTGCGTACATGAAAGGGGTACCATTTTTGTAGTCTGGTGCCATTTTGACTGGTGTCACACACTTTATTCAATGTAACTTACCCTTTTATTGGATATCAGGGGGTTTTAAATAAATAAATAACCTGCTATTTTATGTAGACTGATATCTTTGAAATAACGTCACACGCAGCTCATTACGTTCATTCGACACCCATGCCGAAGGGGTCTTAGAGAAAAAGCTTATATTAATAATTTGATAGTGACTGCCGTAACATTAGATGCATTGTATTGTATAATCTTCAGGGCTAATGATGTGTATTACAATTCGACACGTTCAAATGTCGAATGATGGTTAAAAAATCAATAACAGACAAACGGACCGAAAAGTTGAGTCAAAAAAGTTTTTGTCTTTTGGTAAATACCTATACAGTGACAAAGAGACGTAAACAGAAAATATCATCGCTCTCGTTCCCCAAAGGAGTCAATTTGTCAGTACAAGCCGGCTCAACGATCCTCATCCGTACGATGGATCCACCATATATTAACACAAAGACCGATGATGACTTTTTTTTTTTTTTTTTGTCCATGTCGCGTCACTTTGTACACGCAAGAGTAAGTATAACGAACAGAGGTCGCGTGCTGGGCCCCGCTCGTGGCACGACTTTTCGATAACGTAGTTCGAGCGCAGGACCATCTGGCTCGGCTCCTCGAGCTCGTGCCCTGCTCTCCATTCTCGAGCACCCGCTTCAACGCGCGAAACTCTTCACTCGCGCGAGCAAAGACCACTCGAGCAAGAGAGAGGGAAAAAAATAGTATTCAAGGACCGGCAGGACACCGCCGCGAGTAGATGAAGCTCTCGCGTGCCGCTCTCCACGCACTTCCGCCTCGCTGCCTCCAAAATATCCAGGGCAGCTGACGCAGTCAAAGATCCTGACTTTGCAGCCTCGAGTACTCGCACGCGTCTCCTCCTCCTCTCTTGCGGAGCTTCTCCGAGCACGGCTTTTTTGTCGGGCTCTCGTTTACTTTTTTTTTTCTCCCCCCGTCAACACAAAGGCCCCGTTGTCATCGAGCGATTTACCGATCAACGAGGGCTTTAATTGCGTTTCGCCGCGGCTCCCTTTTCAATTATACATACCGTCAGCGCTGTCCGTACACCCGAGAAATCGTTCCTCAACGATTTTCAATGCCATACGCCACTGCCCCGCGATCTAAACTTGCGCATAAATCTCTCATTTACTCTTGCGTATCGGAAAACAAGGACCCGGCTGCAACGATCGTGTAAATTGTATACTCCACTTTGACCGCGGCGTTTTTGCGGTTGGAAACTCCGTGGCCAATTAAAACCACACACACACACACACACAAAAGAACTTTTTGCCGACAGTGTGCTCGACGAAACGCTTACATATTATATACCATTCTACAGCTACTATCACTGCAACCTTCCCTGTAGCGCCGAATAATCGTAAATCGTGCGGTCGTGTAACACCATAAATCGGATGGATCGGCAAGCGAGGGCGGAACCCGCGGCGCGAGCGTACTATATATATGTACCGGAGAGCGCTGACAGGGGCGTAACGCGCCTATACTCTCCGCGGCTCGTATCACCGAGGATTTTTTCATCGCTGATAGTTGGCCTCGTAAATACGCGATACATTATTCTGGGTATACAAATGTACTTATACGTAAATTACACGGTGCAGAGTCGACCAGGATGTGTGTCCGCGTTCATACGATTTTACATGTATATATCCTAGTATATGTGGTTGCAGCATACATAGAGATCGAGTCACGCCACCTGCGGTGCACACGTTATCCATTTACGCTGTCATTGTCAGCTATGGGTGTGCGCGATACGCGGACTTTGGTATATATATATAA
>NW_019379718.1:301331-329122 GCF_000648655.2 Copidosoma floridanum
AGATTGAAATTAAAATATATATATCGTAAGATGGGTATATAGGTGGAGTGCACTACTTTCGTGTGTCCGTCTGTAGTGTTTGCTTCTTTCATATAATATATATATATGTAAGTGCACATTTATCGGAGAGTTGGACGGTGCGTGTATATGGGTTTCTTTGGGCTGTGACTTAAAAGGAGAGACCGCGTGGCAGCAAACAACGGGTATACCCACCGGTGACTAATTGATCTCAAGATGCGTGCTCGAGGTGTACACAGGTATATATACCTTTTGATGTGTATTGTCCCTTGTGTGGTGCATACATTGTGTATATATATATATATATATACCTCTTAGATGCGCGCTTGATGGCTTGCCATTCTTTTCGAGGATATTAATAAATGATGTGTCGATTGGTGCGGGTGATGAGTGCGCCCAGCAGTTTCGGAGAGCGTGTGCGTAGTCGTGGGTTGTACCAGTTTTTTTTTTTTTTTTTTTCTCCTTTCTTTGTTCGTCCAAGCATGGGAGCACGGAATGACGTTTGATATTCTAGGACGGGCTGTTTCATCGTTTTGTACTTTGTCACGAATATGTGGGGAGTGCGTGTACACGCGATCGGAAATTTGTTTGTTGTTGGTCGTTGTAACGTGATTTGGCGATTGTACGTAATTATAAAAGTTTTAAGTGACATAAGGGTCGCGAAAGAGGAAAACGAATATTACAGGTTTGCGATTATACGGGTGAAGTGACTTAAATTTCATAGAACTGAAGAAAAATGTTGGAACATACATCCTTTAACTACTAGGTAAATTTGGAAAAATGAAAAATGTGATTCAAAAATTCCTAATTTTGTTGTCCAATAGGATAGCCAAACTATATGTATATCAAGACAAAATAAAGACACCAGCTTTTTCTTTGCGATTTTTTTTCACCTAAATCTAAAGGTTATTGCTTTTTTGTACTCAAAATTTAGAACAGCTTTATATACCATCCAAAGCTGAAATGACTGTTTTTTTTTGTATTCAAATTGAGATGGCTTTTTTTCTACCAGAAATTGATAAGTTTCTATTTAGAAACAATACGAAAATTGGCAACCATTATGAGGTATTTTGGTAATATTTTGAGCTCAATAAAAATAGTTTGAAAAAAAATGACATCCCATCATATTTTGTATCAATTAGTACACTCTAGAAAAGAAATAACCATAAAAAAAAATAATAACAATAGTAATAAAATAAATGGAGTTAAAATACGGCCACGTTTTTATTCCCACAGATTCCATTTCGAGATATTTGTGTACGTATAAATGTAAATAAAAAAGAGAAAAACTGAATCTTCTTTTTGTTTATTTATTTATTTTGTTTAACAATCGACAAACGTATGGCTTCAAGCAAAACCTTGACGTTTTGTTTCTGTCTTACTCCTCTTGGGAATCGATCAACTACCATTAGCTTTCCGTAACGTAATGTAGTTTTGCATATTGATTCCAATTTTATTCAATGATCCTGCCCTATTTGGTCCGTCGATAATTGCCGATTCAATGATTTTTCTGAACAAACCCACGGCTCAAAAAGAATCACGCAACCATTCCCAACCTGCTCCTCTGGAAACTCATAAAAAAAAAAAAAAACTTTCCTCTTTCCCTCCCCAGCACCATCAATCATTCCAATCCCATGGAAACCATCACTGCCGCTGATATCCTCCCTGGCAGCAGCAATCATTGCAGAAACCCCCCCCCCCTCGCCAATAAGAAAACCACCTTAGTTGTATACGCGTATACGCGTACGGAAAAAAGCTCTCGGTGTCCTGCATTGGCAATGTTTTCTCGTCCCCGAGAACAAAAACAAACCCATACCGGCCGTGCAGCCTCACAGTAGCCGCCACATCCCCACCACCACGGACACGCCAAAAAAGGATCGTCGTCGAGGAGGAGGCCGCTCACGGTCCCGCCTTCCTCGGGCGGCCCCGACCAACCAGCGCTCGGCTCCCTCTCGCTCTTATCTCCCGCTGTACACACGCGCACGCAACACCGTCGGGGGAGCCTTTTCGTTCGCGCGAGCCGTGGCTTCTTCCTCTCGTTTTCTTGTCTCAACGCCATCTTAGACGGCTGCGGACACTATCGGGGCCGATCTTATCTCGGCGCTTCGGGGGGGGGGGGGGCACCTCCTTGACTCTTTTTCCCCGCACGGAGCA
Source organism: Copidosoma floridanum (assembly GCF_000648655.2). The sequence goes on from NW_019379718.1 coordinate 303,504, forward strand.
CCGGTCCTTTCTTACAAGTATATACGTACCTCCACCGCAAGAGCCGCGATTATTTTAACTCTCGACGAGGATATTACGTGCCAATGCGAGGCTTTTTTAACTGCACATATAAATCGGTACAAACAAGGAGAAATCGATGGGGCCGTTTTTTTTTTGTTTTTTTTGTTTGCCCTCGCGTCCGTTAGTTAGTATAATCGAGGAATTGCTTTGACGCGCGGTTTAATTGGCCGCGCTCTTTTGGTGGGCTCGTTCGTCGCCGATGGATTATTCATTCATTTGTCGGGATTTATGCTCCGCGGTGGGTTGCGTTGCGCTTGCGTATACACACACACACACACACCAAAGCTTTGTCAGTTTCTCTTTCGGATCGGCCCCCGTATAGTATTTATTGCGCGTAATTTTTCGCTTTTTCAACGCGTGCACGCTTCGGGCTACTGGGTACCGCGGGTAATTGTCGGACGTGCAACAAAAACCACTCTATGGTTCTCCGTTCACGTGACCACTGTGTTTTTTTAAATAAAAGCTGGAAAAAAAAATATACTATCCGTGAATTTTGATACGGAAAATCAATGTCCGTTGTCACCGTACAAGCACATTAGATTCCCATTCCCGCTGAATGACCATCATTAAACTCTCACACTGGGATCGTCGGTAACGAATAACCCCCAATCAAACGAGTACAGGTATTCACACACACTGACAGGCGGAGCCACGAAATTCGTTAAATTATCGACGCGTAGCCCAAAAATCCCACACGTATCCAGCGACTTTCCGACAAAAGCACCTGAGGAAACAAAAAAAAAAAAAAAAGGCCGAAAAAGACCAGCATCCATCCATCCGTTTATACATGCGACGTCTTACGAGGTGACGATAACACACATTGCTGCTGCCTCGTTACACCATACGTGTATAGGTACGCCTCTGAGTAAGTAAGTATACATTATGGTACACACAATGCAACGCAACAAAAGCGTCCCATACCATATCTCGGCGATCGTGAGAAAATCTGCGACAATCGAACCGCGTACGCGTACAACAGCCCGGCGAATCTGTCGTGTAATTTGCCCACTTCCGTTCTCATAAGAGAGAAAGGAGCGAGGGAGAGGCCCAACAATGACGCCTCTCTCTCTCTCTCTCTTGGGCTGCGCGCATGTAAATACACCACGTATAACCTTTGACTCGGCGTCAGACTCCTGCCCCCCAGCGAACTCGAGGTAACCCAATGCCACCGCGTCGCAGGTGCAATGTACGTATATATACAAGGGAGTATGTGTACGTACGGGTCTCCCTTTGTGCGCACAATGGACCGTACGTACCCTTGGAAGAAAAGGCGCGACCTTAAACGTCTCCGCGCTCCCTTCGTAGGCCATTGTTTCCTCGTCGACTCCGATGGCAAAGTCATCGGCCGGAAGAAAGGAAAGCCGTGCTTTGGAATCGGGAGAGCCGAGAGGTTTCATGCGAGCGAATATTGGCGCTCTTTAACGGTGCCTACTTGACGCGAACACGTGCATTCGGGGGGCGGGTCTGTAAGTATTGTGCTCGGGTGCGCGTCGTAACGACACTTGTGCCTTGGGCGTGTATACGCGAGGACGAGGCTCGTTGAGCCGGAACGAAGGAAATGACAGGGCGGGGAGGTATATTTTGGAGGTAGAAGGTGAAAGAAGAAGAAAGAAAAAAAAATAATGGGAGAGCGATGCGTGTAAGTGCGGCGACGGAATGACGTTGAGGTGAATATGTACGTCGAGGGGCCCAGGTTTGGACAGAGGGAAGGTGAATTTGTTAGAGACACAGGGCTGCGAGAGGATAATAGTGTCCTTTCAGGGGTGGTGCGGGTATTTTTTTTTTTTTTTTTTTTTTTTGGATAATTTATTTTTGACGGTCAAGTATTCTTGAGGGGTTTTCTTCCGTAGGCTCGATTTCTTGAACGAGATAAGCGCTTTCTTTGATTTTTCTCGGGTTTTCCAGAATCTTAACTCAACTGCATTGGCAGCCAATCGCACGAACCTTTGACATAAGACCTTTTGAGATTTTTTTTTTCTTTCCATAGGCCTGGCTTTTTATTTTATTTTAATGAGTGTTTGAGAATTTTAACTTGACTGCGTGGACAGCCAACCGTGCAAGTATATTTTGTTACTTTTGATTTAATTTTTTTTGGTCAAGCAAACGTTTTATTTAAGGGAGGCTCGGTTTTTTTAGGCAAATTTGTTTGTTTTGTTCTTCAATCAAGTAATAATTTTTATTTGACCAAATCGACAGCTCATGGCGCGTTTTGTCAGCAGTTTTTTTTACCAATAAGTTTTTTCCTCTGTTTTTCTGATGTTCCCAAATGAGATTAGCGAGTTTTTGTATTTTTTCCCCCCTTAGATGTTGGAGACTGCTGGCTAAATTAAATCTATAGCCAGTCGCGTTTTTTGAATGTAACTTATTTGATCGATTGATTGCTTCTCGAGACGCCCGGTTTTTCCAAACGAAATCATATTATATACACCAGATTTTTCTCTCGTTGTTGTTTTTGATAATTCTCATTCAATAGAATCGACAGCGAAGCTTTAAAGAAGGAGTTAAAAAAAAAAAAAAAACGCAACATGACATAATTTTTTTTCCAGCAATCCCTTACAGCTTGAAAACCCTTTGAAAAAGGAAAAAAAAAACAAACAAAAAAACAGAGTTCCTCCCAGACGCAGGCACGAAATAAACCGATTTCACGGTACGGTGCACGATTACCTGCAAACACGGAGGACGACAAATTCCTCGAGATCCACTCGGTCTGAAAAGGGGGCTTCTTAACTCCGCGTGGTGAAGACAACCCCTTGTACACCAGGAGCATACCGCGAGCTCGCAGCCACTGGAGGGGGGGAGCCTTCTATGTACACACAGAAATCAAAAGTTTGCGCGTCTCTCGGGGAGGCGAAAAAGAAAAAGACGAAGAAGGCGTCTCTCGCGCGACAAAGCTAATACGCCCTTATTAGGCACGCACGGCGCGCAATACACGAGCCCCTCCGTGGTCCAGACATGGTCCAACGGCGCTCCTTTCGGTGGCTTTCGGCAGCTCCGCCACGCCTTGACGAGTATATCGTGGAATTTAATAAACCCCCTCGCCGTCGGCGCTTTCTTCTCCCTCTTTTGTGAAGAGGAAAAAAAAAAAAAAAAAAAAGGAGACGTCGAAGGACATATCGCGCCTTACAAAGGGGCAAACGATCACAATGCACTGCCTACAAACGGATTTTCTGTATGTGCAACACCCGGACTATACGTACACGCGCGCTCTTTCCTCTTAACTTTGTTAGCGCTCCGTATTCCTTTCCTCGTGGCTCTTTTACACGGCCTGGACGTTATACTGGCTTTATAATGAACCTCATCGTTGCGCCTGTCACGCTAAAACCGCGCGCGTAAATGCGCCTTTGTTTCCTTTAGGCTCGTTAGGTTTTTTTTTTTTTTTTTTTTTTTTTCTTGGCCTATGCTATATACCCCCATTTGCACGGCTCATTGTGTGCGCTAAAGGCGCAAATTCACGTGCACCGTCAACAGGTTTTTTTTTCAGGGACCAGTGACATTTTTTTGACAAATCGTTCCTTCATTGAGCATAAAATATACGTAGTGTTCTAGGGTTCCATGATTTCGCGTGTCTCGTCCCATCGGAGAGAGCAGGCGATTCCTCATTAACAGCATCTGGTTTTGTTCGGACGTTCCCGCGACTCGCAATTAATCTGTCCGGGACGAAAAAAAAAAGTGTATCAAAAACAATATCCTCGCATCGGCCGTACATCTTTCATTAACCAACTCCGTTGCCGTCTGATTTCCATAAGTAAAAATCTTCAGCTGCGACGTCTGCGCATATTACGGAACGGGGAGTCTCGAGACGTGAAGGAGGTAAAAAAAGGGGGAAGAAAAAAAACAAAAAAAACATGTGTACACGCGCGAGATTAATCGATTTCTCGTTAAGTTTTCACGAGAGACGCGTCACAATGGGAACGAGCCGTATATTATAGGCGTGGCTGAGAATTTTCGCGATATCCCTCCTAATTGCCCGCTGCGAAGGAGCTCTCCGCAAAACTCGCCCCCTCTCCCCATTTTTTTCGGCTTTTCCTCCGCCGCCTGTGTCGTATATCATACCGTTATTGTCGCCATTGTCCACGCCGTGGGAACTTTTCGCTCAATAGCGTGAATTTTCCATTCAACCCTGATCATTGAGTGTTGAAAAAGCCCCTGTGTATACATAGCTTGCGATTGTCCAAGCATTATTTCGAGGGGAGAAAAAGGTGCCGCGCCGTGCCTTTTCCGAGGTCATCTCGCCGAAAAGAGGTGCCCCACCCACGAGTCCCCAGCGTCAACGCGCCATAATGACGACTCGATGAAGATGCGGCGTCTCCCATATACGTGTTGTATACGAAGACACCTCGGCCTATCGCGTCTATACCTCGATCCTGTGTAACATAGCAGTGGTGCGTCCCCGTGAAAGGAGCAACAAGTGCCCGCTGTGTATATATGTATATATGCACACGCGTTGAGCCCAGGAACGCTGCCACCTGCCGTGACCATTTCGTATTCGTCGGCCGTTATTGTGTATGGTCCCGAGAGCATAGCCGCGATGATTTATGGAAAGGGTTGCGCCGAGCCTCTCTTCTTCCTCCCCCCCCCTCCCGGTCACTGCGATTTCGCCTTTTGCCCCGCGTCCGGATGAACCAACTACCTGTCCATTTGTTTCTTCTCTCGCTTTTCCGACGCTTGCGCGGAAAGTTCATTTTTTCGATGCGTCGGGATGACTTTCAACGTGGTTGACAATGCTACATGGGATTTTTTCATTGTTTTTGTTTCTCCTCCGTGCACGATTGTTCCGAGTATTGCGGCTTGCAGCGGAGTTTTTGGAATTGCTTGTATATGGTTAAGCTCCGTGGACCATTGCGGAAGTGACGGTTCGGTCGGTTCTTAGCTTGGTGTCTGCACCCTCACCTCCGCTTGACTGATGGAGTGTGTGTTGAACAGCTGGGAACAATAGTTGATTAGCTGATTGAAAGGCACGTAGGTTTTTTTTTTTTTTTTTTTTTTAGAAAATATAGGGATGTTCTTGAAGTTTTTAGTCGAATAAACTGGTTAACTCATAGATTAGTTGAGAATAAGTGGGGGTGGATACCAATTTATGCATGAAGCCAAAATGTGGAGGTTTTGACAATTTGGCAGTAAAAATATCGTGCGTACGTACATGGGTGTTTTTTACATATTATGCCTCGATGTTTTTGGATGAAAAACATTGAACACTGATATTTTTGGTTCTCGTGACAAAAAGACTTGGTGAAATATCTCAATAAAAGTTCTACAATGATAAAATTCCAATAGGTAGTAGACTTATTCACACTAAGGGGGAAAAAAAATAAAGAATGACGCCAATTTCACGAGTATTTTGATAAAAAACATCATTTATGAATTGTTTTTTCCGGCTCCCGTCTGTGACACTTTTTATTCAGTGACTCTACTTGTTGTACTCTTTGTACTCTTAATTAGGTAAAAAATGAGAAAATCGCTAAAAAAATTAAAAAAAAAAAAAAATCATTGACTCCATCACCTATAGTCATAAATATCAAATGAAACCAGGAAGATGAAAATCGACTGGTTCCCTCCTTCTTTTCAGATGACTACATTTACTTCCTCAAACCCCAAATGCAAAACTACTTGTAGCTGCGTCTCCAATATAGAAATAAACTCAATCACGAGATCCTCACCACCATATATATTATACAAGCTGATCCACACTATACAACCATCAGGACACCATTCGGCATCTCGAAAAAAAAAAAAAAAAGAAATGACGAATTGGAATTGAAAAAAAAAAAGAAAAAGAAAAAAAAAGAAAGAAAGAAAGAAGCAATGAAAATGAAAAAGAAAGAACAGAAAGAGAGGCCAACAAAACAAAGTACAAGACGGGGCATCGGTTAAAAAATTGCAAGTTATGTCGGTAATAAAGGTGGACAATGGCGGGGCAAATTAATATTAAGGCGAGTCGGGCCGTTGCACACGTGTGTGTGCACCTCACAATATGTCTATACACACACACAGCCTCCGTCTTGTTCCTTTTATCCCACCCACCCCCCTCATCCCCTTATACCCTCTTTCTCTCCGCTCGAGGATCGAGGGCCCCGAGCATATACACAGGGACAGTAATTTATCAAGAAGCAGATAGGGATCTGCGCGGTCGCGTGCGCGCCCCGCCGGATCAAGTTTTGACCTTCTCTCGCTCGAACGCCCAAACTTCTTTTTTCGCGCTCTCAGGTATGCAGTAAACGGCGCGCCTCCTCCTTCATTTTCGGATGTGCGGACGTATAAGTATATGCGTGCACGCGAGATCGAATATCGGGCACTTGGATGCGCCTCCGTTGGAATCGATCCGGTTGCGCGTAGGGTTACTGTCGCGTTTTATTGGTTCCTTTTTATTTTATTTTTTTCCCAAGGCGAAAGAGTTAGGATCTCTCGTGGGACATGCAAAAATAGCGGTCAATATTTGTTCCTTGGGGGGGATGTATCGGGGAGCGAGAGGAGAATGCCTGGCATACCGACGGGCGCGCGCCCAGACGCCAGCCGTTTCGCCTCGCGCAAAAGAAAGTAATAGGAAAGGGGTATTCTTTCTTTTTTTTTCTTTTTTTTTTTTTTTTTTTTTTTTTTTTTTTTTTTTTTTTTTTTTTTTTTTTTTTACATCTTCTCGTCTTTTTTTTTCTTTGGTTCTGCAGCTTATAGATGTGTACAAATGTATGTGTAGAATTTGGGAGGGAGCGAGATTCGCGAGGGGAAAAAACATTGTGGACCTTTTGTGCCTGTTGCGGTTCTCGGGACGAGCGTATCTACTGATTTTTATAATGGAGACAGACGAGGTCTCTGGATGCAATGAGATTTTTAATTGTATGCATGTGTATGTGTTAAAAGTACCTACGACTGAAATATGTTTTTGTGTTTTTTGTGCGTAATGAGTTTTTGCCGTTCGGATTGGCTATCATAATTATTAAAATTATATTGTATACCTTCGATTATAAAGTAGTAAAATATCCGTCGATTTTTCACTGATGTATGGATATGACAATGTCGAAGATCGATACAGTGTCTTGATTATTATAATCTTTAATTTGATGACAACTCTATATCTTTACTTTATTACTTTGAGTTTCGTAAAGATACTGTTTTGAGTATTAAAGAGGTACCATTTTATTTGTTCTAGGTAAAAATTTTCTTATTAATTTAAAGTTTTAAAAAAGTAATCTCAATTTTAAGTATTAAAAAATTTTACTTTGATTTTTAGTGACAAAGTCTACCGTCTTGATTAAATTTGTAAATGGCACCTTCTCGATTTCTAGTTAAATAAAGACACTATCTTTATTTTAGTTTAAACTTTCGGTTTGAAGATGAAAAAAATATCATTATGTAAGTTAATTTTTTCAAATTTAAATAAAAAATGAAAATAATAATTATCAACCCTCCTGCACAGATGGCAGTATCAGCGATTAAAATACTAATATGGAACCGAATTTTACTGGAAAAAGGAGTACGCGAGAGAGCAATCTAGAACTGCTGCAGAAAGTTATGCCCCGAAAAATTAATATTTATCTCCGATGAAAATTATCCAAATGCAAACCATCAGCTTCGACATTAAGTTCATTGTTCCCCACAAAAGTTGGGCCCATTTGGATGATTCTTTAAGTTCATCAAAGTACTTGATTATCACTCAGTGTGACCAATTCGGATCACCCTCATACAAGCTTTAAAAATTGTTTTGACAAAAATGCAAGGGACTTCCATGTACCTGACTCTTCAGATAAACACATTTTAAAATTCGTCTTCAGCATAGAGGAAAAATGGTACAAAATGGTACTTCCCTATATAAACACAACATTATAAAAAGTAATGTGTACACAATGTATCTTACGTGAGTAAGACGCATCACTGATCTCATCCGACCATCGCTATTTTGCGTCTCGTGTCAAGATTTTCGCTTCCCAACATAGCCAAAGCCCATTTTTTGCGAAAAAAAGCCTCCAACATTCCAGAAAAACGCACCCAAGGCGCAGCTCGCGTATAAAACTAAAAGCGCACATTATGTACATCCGCTCGCTGCACCATTAAACGCGCCCATTGAGCCGGCATTTTTCGATCAGCGTTGACAATAGAAGTGGCGAAAGGGAGGTGGGGGAGGGAAGCACTTGCAAATTCTTATCACTCGAGAGCATCACGGCCTCTCAACACGCGTCCGGTGTAAGTAATCGGCTTGTCTCTCTCTCTCGGACGCGACATACGCCCGATTTTCCATGAGGATGAACGACCAGCACACATAAACCGTCGCAAGAGAGTGAGAGACATTAAATCCCTCCAGCGCTGCTGCAAAGTATCCAGAAGAGGCCGGCGGACACAATGGCCAACAACTACCCGCTGGCAGTGATTAGCAATTTGTTAAGCAAATTCTCGAGTGTCCCGCACGGCTAGATCGGCCTCATCGTCGTTTTATTTTTGCGTTTACGTGTGTATATATTACCTATACAGCCTGTACGTGTGCAGATACACGCTTTGTGTGCTCCCGTCTCTCTGCTCTTGTAAAAAAGGAGGCGGGGGCATAAATAATTGTCCCTCTTTTATTCTCGTATATATATGTGTACGATACGTGATGTATGAATATTTAAAGGCTCGTATGGTTGTGCGGCAAAAAAATTCATACATGTATGATTCAGGATGTATGTTTTACGTGTACGGTGGTCCGATGATAATTGAATACAATTGAAATGATTAATTGGAGTTTTTATCGCTTGTCGTGATCATTTACGAGATGCGATGCTAATGGTGGCGAATGCCCCGGAGTATAATGAGAATAGCTTTTCCGTCATGTGTAATTACTAAGTACACTTTTTTTATTTTTATGTGCGTCGTCGTTATTACTAACTTGTACAAGTAAAAAAGTACACGCTTTTGTCATACAGGCAAACTTGTTAGTTGATCAATAGACTTTTTTTTTTAGTTAAGTAATGCATTACGAATATGAAATATAATGTAGTTTGATTTGAATGGGCTTTCGTATCAACATTACACAATAAATATTCATAAATTGTAAATAGACATAAAATATATAAGTAGTACTGTGTCATACAGCAGTTTTTTGTATTTAATATCTGCGTAAAGTTTTTATTTCTAAATTCACAAAGTTTAAGAGTTTGGTGGTAGAAGGAAGAAGAAAAATCACTTGAATTTAGTGTTCACGAAACAACATTTAATGATTTATTTGGAAAAATTTTTGATTTCGCTGCACAGTTATAGGTAATAAGTAATAATGATGAGCAATGATAAGCAATAGTAAACAGAATGATGATTAACAATTATTTTCGTAACCAACGATAAGATGAGATAAATAAGTGAATTGATGATGAGCAAAGACAATCATTGGCAAGTTATAACTTTTAATAAGCAGTGATTAACAATGATAAGGGAATAATAAACTGATGTCAAGCAACGACGAGTGAATTTGTGGTAATCAGTGATAAACGCTGACTTGCAATGACAAGCTTGTGGTAAAAGCAATTTTAAGAGAATCAAAGAATAACAATAATAAACACTAATGAGCTCACAATTAACAATGACAAGTAACAATAGATGTTGGTGAACTTTTTGTTTTAAAAATTTTTCCATCAAAAGATTGAAAATTTACCAATGCTACCGATAATGTTCGAGCTATTGATAAATACCGAAGATCGTCAAACAACGCCATGTACTCGAGCTATAATGATTCTTCAATACAATTTTATCATCCGAGCTAATTTGCTAAAATGATTGCTAATCACAAAATTATTAGCCTGTAAAATTGTAAGCGTAAGAAGATAACCACAGTCCGCCAATTCGAATAAACCGCGAGCGCTTGACAAATCATCCACGTTGACCCTCGAAATCTAAACGTATGCCATGTACGACACCACACCACGCGAGCATCAAAATAATCAAGTTTCATCGAGGAACTGAATAAAAAAAAAAATTAAAAAAATGAAGCAAAATACACGTAAAGAAAAAAAAAAAAAAAAATCAAGTGGTTGCAGGCTCCGCACGCAAAAAGCACAAGCAGCATTTTTCGGGTGGATGTAGGTGGCGAGAGGAGAAGATTCGCCAGTATCTCGGGCACGTATATAAATCTCGCGTATTCGGCGGCTGGCTGCCGGCAGCGACGGCGGAGGCGCTTCATGACGGGCCCTCTAACGATATATTCTGATATAATTAAAACAATAAATAAGATGGCGCCCAACCGCGAGCGCAGGGGGTCGAGCTCGTCTGTCTCTCCGCTTCCCCCCAACCATATCTGCCCCCCGTCCCTCCCTTTCGGCAGCACTGTGTTTTTCTCTCTCTCTCTCTCTCTCTCTCTCTCTCTCTCTCTCTCTCTCGGAGAATTACGCGGTCGCGATTGTCTATTTGTGGGAGTGGGGTGTAGCGGCGGAGGCGTTCATCATAGGCGAAGATAATTCGTCGAAACGACGGGGGTTACACCACCACTATCGCTAGTGCACACGCGTGGACCAGAGGGATCGTATTCCTGCTGTCTTTCGAGTGTTTTTCGGAGGCCAATCGTGTGGCGCTTGTGGCTACCGAACGAGTGCCCAACGTCGCCGAGTATCTTGCTGGGTTTGTTCTTTTTTTTTTCTTTTTCTTTTCTTTTTTTTTTTTCGTGAAATATGCGTTTGTCGAGATCATAAGGCTTATATTACCAAGACTTGACTTTTTTTTTGAGTTTGGTTTTTATTCGATTGGGAAATAGTTAGAGCGTGTCGAAGCTGCATTGGATGATTAGTCATTCGTTTGTCCTTTTCCTTTTTTACGAGTGAAAATAATGAGACCATTTATTTTCATCGAGGATTTCTGGGAAAAACAATTTGCAGTGTCAGTTTCTGTAAAAGATGATGCAGAATTTGGAAGGATAAAAAGTAAATTGGGTGTCATTCAGACGTGCATTTTATGTTTAATGTAATTCGAGTATCTCAGGAATTTTCGGACCTACCGCTCTGCGTCCGAAAAACATACTTATTATAGATCCAGCCAATTAATCCACTTTTATTTGTATCGCGCCCAAAAACTTGTTTTACAATGATACTTTGATAGAGGCAATTTATCATTCAGGGAAACCAATTTTACGTGACTTTAAATAAGTAGACATCTAGGTTAAGATAAAATCAGATGTTTAGTTATATATTGATAAAGAAAAACATGATAATACGTGCTTTCAATATATTTTAGTATTTTGTAACTTAATTGAAACAATGTTTAATCAAATGATTGTTATCGAAAATTATTTAAATTGATTTCTTGATTGATCCTCGAGTATATAATAAGATGGCACTTGGCGCCTTCTGTATATCCACACATAGTCCAGATCCAGCAAAAACGAGCAGAGTTCATATGGCCACCCCGGGCTAAGTATATGCGAGGGAGGAGAAGCACAAGAAGCGCGAACCGAGGGCGGAGCAGTTCTCCTAATTACTATTTAAGTAAACAGAAGTGTAGGGTGCCCGCCCATCTAAAAACATACATCCGATCATAATACTCTCGCTACCGCTCTCCGCTCGTCCTCCACTTAATTTTTTCTTTTATCTCTTTTTCGGCGCATCGAAGTATAACGCAGCCCGGATCTGGGAGGTGCTATTATAGGAGCCGGCTGGGGCCACTGTTAAATTACACGTTCTTTTTAGCGAAAGAACCTATACCTTCCCACAACGATTTGTGATACCTATCTTTTTTTTTTCCTTTGCTATTATTTGCCCCTCTTTTTATCCATCCTTGTATTCTTTCTCTCTCATTCGACCTGTTGCCAATGTATTTTACATTCCTGTGATTCCTGTACATGCTTCGACTAATATCACTATAAATTTTTAGTTAAAAAATAGTTTTATGTCTACGTTAAAATTTTTTTTTTCTGTTAATTTTCATTTTTCATTATTACACCAAACTCAGAACGCTTTACACTTTAACATTTCAATAAAATACTTTGACGTAATTTAAGATTTTTCCTGGTAGTAGCGTAACAAAAAATTTTTTTTTCAACTTTTAATATACCCTACATTTGACCTGTATACCTATCAAAGGCTCACATTTAGATTTTTTATTTTCATTTTAATGGAATTTAATTTGAAACGAAAAATCAGTTCACCGCTATGATTCTTCCTTATCTCATTATTTATGATAATGACTGATCTGCTGAAAAATATTTTCAAGTTGCTGTTCGCAAGCTCTTAATAAGCTGTATTCTTTTTCTATAGCCAGTAGAATATAATCTTCACTTTGAACAGATTCTGGAGATCCCATACAAGATATTGCTATAAGTCTTGCGTGGTGTTTCGAGAAATCCTACAGTTTTCCTGCAAAATTTTTTTATTTTTTTATTTTTTTATAAATTATTATCAGTAACATGTTTTTGAAAAAAACAAACAAACAAACAAATAATAACAAAAAATCTCTTTTTGAAGGAAATCTTACAATAGCATGTCTCAGGATAACGTAGAACCTTTGGAACAAGAGGAATATTTTTTATGCTATTTTTACTGGGAAAAAAAAATTAAAAAACTTATGTACCCTTATGCGATGGATTTCAAGCTTATTTTCAAGGAGAAGCAACTCAGGTTGATAAAAAAAAAGCTCCGGTCCAAAACCATGAATCATGGAGTACTGATTTTAATCCAAATGCAAGTGCTCTTAAAATTTAAAAAAAGTGCCATGCAATACACAAGTGCGAACCCTCGAGCAGAAATTTCGGACACCCTTCGCATAAATACGTATTTCGCGAGATGGTAAATAATTCATGAATCTTGCGAATAAAAAAAAAAAAAAAAAAAAAAAATGGTAATAATTGTGTTTTGAAAACACAAGTTTTTCCCCGCAACGCGTGCCACCAACGAGTATGCGGGTACCCGGAATATCAATCTCATTCCGTCTCCACCCTTCATCTCCCATATATATACTATCCCGTGCTCCGACTGCTCGTGCAACGATAGCACGTATATATACCCCTATTAGGCGCAAAATACGGAGAGACGGTATATATATATGCGTACGTCCACAGTGGGAGAAAATAAGTGGCCCCCGACCAATTGAGTGGCAATCGAGGATGGTATACCTACACCGCACTCGTGCCTTTCTCCTCCTCCTCCTGCTACTCCTCTCCGGCTCGCGATTATGCCTGATAACCGGCTTATCTCCGCCTCGGAAATTAAGCGCATTGTATATGGCAACGAGAGCCCTGTACACTCGTTGTTCCATTAAGGCTAAAATAATTAAGCCTAGGAACGGCAGGGGGAAAAAAAAATGAGAGTCGGGACGGTTTTATCTCGTGTATGGACCTATAGTAATGATAGCATTTCCCGCAATTGAATTGAGGACGAATTTTTGGGTTCCCGCTGTGCGCGTGTCTTGTCTACTCGTCTGGATGCGATGACTGTACGTTACATCCGAATAATCATCGGCGCTGTATCGGAACCAAGGGGGTATCGGTTGGAAATGCGATATACCCATTATATTCGATCGTTCGATGCTTCTGGAAAAATTACTATGATTATTAATTAATAGGTATTGGGCTCTTTTGTAACTCAGGTGACTAGTAAAGAGCACTGAGTGATTCCACTGCACACGGTGGGATTATAATCACTTTATAAATAATGGTGTTAGTAGTTTCGTGTGCAAGAAAAATTTTTTTTTTTTTTTCATTACTACAGTACTTACTCTATTTTTAACGCAATACCGAACAAAATATTTTCCAGTGCAAAATAATGCACACTGAGCATTTTTAAAAGTAAATTACATTTGGACGTCTTTTCATGATCATTTATTGGAGTTCCCTGGTAAAGTTATTAAATTTCATCAAAGGATTATTTTTAATAAACGAGAAAATCCACTTTTCATCATTCGGCACGGAAAACTATATGACCTCCATAAGATATTAAATATTATTCTCGGAATTTTTTCATCAACGTCGTAATTAAAGACTTTCTTTATTGAAAATTTTTCCAATTGTCTTACGCGTACAATGCTTATGCCTACCTCATAGTGATTTAATAAACCTTCCCTTGTCTGCGCCTCACTGGACTCAAATGATAAAATCAAGTTTCTTAAATGAAAAGCACCGACAGTAAATTAAAAGTATTAATTACAGAGTTTCTCGTAAGAGAGAGAGAAAAGAAAAAAAAGAAAAAAAAAAAAGATTTATCGCGGTAGGAAACAAAGCTCCGAGTATTCAATTAGAAAGTAATTAAAAGAGTCGCAGTTCCTTCCCGATGCCTCCGCAGTTTCGCGCGCGCCGGTCTAATATATATACGTGCGCCCCGCGAGCGATAAATTAATAAAACAAGCATCCGCGTTAATTTGGAGGGAGCCGAGGCCTGCCGCGTAATTAAGAGGAAAACTCGTTCGCCTCGCGTGGCCTTACTCCTTTTTTCGCGTTAATTTCCTTGCTCAACTTTACACGGAGAGGGGGTGAAAAGGGACGTAGTTCGCGCGTCTAGACTTTCCATCCCGCGGAGGAGGGCTTTGCGGTCTTCGCATATCGATCATGTTTATGAATTTCGGATGAAACTTGTAATCGTGTTTGTTTTAATTAAACAGCGCCGCGCGCACCCCCTCCTCCTTGAGGGACTTTGTCGACTGAGCTTTTGCGACCGCGCGTCCTTTCCGCTCCAAGCGTTGGCATTCCTCGCTCGCGTCTTTTTTCCCCCGAGTTTGTAAGAGTCACTATTGATTTTAAAAAATATTACATTAGCGCATCAGCAATAATAGTAGATACACCTTGTAAAGAGTATGATAAATCTACCAAATTAAGTTTTTTTTTTTTTTTTTTTATGAATGTAAGATAACATGTCATTTCAATGGTACAAAATTTCCTTAAAAATGTATATGCATGCCCAATGGCGTTACGAGTAATTTTAATGTACTTTTTTTCATGCGGGAAGAGAAAAAAAATATTTATCCGATTTTTACAATAATCCACATGATTAGATTATGAAATTTTTAAGCCCTTTTTTTCATTGGGGCGTGGACTAAAGTTTAGGTAGAATTTGCAGGGAGAAAATCGGCATGCTTGGACACTGAAAAAGGCATTTTTATTATCATCCAAGATTTCATTGCAAATTATATACAATACAAAACAACGTACATTTCAATTACGTATTCATTTTTTTTTTTATTACTTTTTTTGTACTCTCTTATACTTATAATAGCAAAACACGAGATTTTCGTGACATTGTTCTTTTTAGTATAGAACTAACGCCATATTTATCCTTTAACTTTTGAATAGTCTAAGGATATTAGAGTTATTTTGAGTTTTTTTAATTTTCATGAAGTTGGCTACATACCTATATTCGGTATGTTGCGTATGTATCGTAAAAGTTTACTTATGCTTCGACTTATACACCAATAGAAAAAGAAACCAATTGAAATGCAAATAAAAAAATCATTTGTTACTTTTAATTGCATAATGTAAGTATACCTATCGCCTCTATTGAGATAAACAAACTGTACATCGAATATCTTTTGTTGGAGTGATGTTTAATAATTTTCTTATTTTTTAAATTAATTTAAATTACAAACAAGTAAGTATAAATCGCTACGATGTCTATGTGAATTTAAAAAAATAAACAAAAAAATTCTCATGGGATCTATTCTACATTCTACAATATTCATCTCTACACGTATTAACAACCGAGTGGGCCGCTAAGCTAGACGACGAAGGGATACACAATGAAGGGAAACGCAGAGATTTCACGCGGATGAATTTCAAATCGCGGCAAATCCGATCTCGTGCTCCGTTTAGCGCATCTCGAGCGTTCGACCAAAAATCTACGGTCCCTCTTCTCCACTTTTTCATTCTCCATAAGGTACCCTTTCTCAATGACACAGTTGTGCGTCAAGCCCCGCGGTGGTATTTAACGTCACTTTGGATAAAGCCCAAGGTACTGTAAAATTACAAGGATTACTTGATGGGGGCACTCGTACAATAGTCCTTTTTTTTTTATTGGCCATGNTTTATAATAAAAAAATATCATAGTATAACATTATAAATTTTCTGTACTACTGTGATTGGAGTTACCTTTAAATTAATGTAAACATTGTTTAAAAATAAGCTTTTCTAAAATACCAGTGAATTCTAACGTTATTTAGTGTGAAAACTCAATTCTAATTTTGAATTTAAGATCTACGTAATACATATCGTTGTGTGTACCAAGTAAAAATTTTTACATTTTTTTTACATGTACAATACTTTTGTAGAACAACTATATTAATCTATTATAATGATTTCAACTATTATTTAATGATTTTATGAACAAATAATAGTTTTAAAAACCTTTGAAATATGATAGCTAACTTCGATATCAGCCAAGCTATCATCCGAATTTTTCACTTATCATATGGACCGATGGCTTGAAATTCATTTAAAATAATTTAATTAATTGTTATTGTGTTTTATAGTTACGTTATTTTCAAATTAATTAATTTTAAAAGATGGTAGAAAGGTTGAAAAATTTTTGACCACATAAATATCTCAATTCAATACATAATTTATTTTTCAACATACATTTTCCATAAATATATTTATATCAATATTTATCACCTTACATGCCATTTTCTGTTTTTGTTTTACGCACATATTCAACATTTACTTACACAACATAAAATGTTTTCTCACACAATTGTTAGCATAACATTATACATTCTATAAAGGTGGTTCATATGGTATGAAAAGGGTACAAACTACCTTAAACAACTTGAATTGTTTACAACTGCTTGTACTCTACCAATCAATTTTACGTTTAAAGCTCAATATTTATAAAAAATTTTTAAATCTTTTTAACAGTTTNTTTGACTTAAAAACAACCTCTTATTTATTGCGAATTAATAATGTAAGAAGCACTGGGAACCAATATTTTACATTACTGCTTCTGAACCATCGGGTTATAATTAAAGTAAGCAAATCAGAAAGTAATTTCACAGAGGTAGCCTAGTCGTTGTCAAAGAATTCTTAGACCACTAGACTACCGTGACCACAATTTTTATTTTTTATCTGCTTCCAAAATAAAATTCTCTTTTATGGATCTTTTTAAAAACTATTTTCTAGTATAATTTTTGCAGGGATGGCTGCTAAACTAATTTTTTTCTTTTTAACGTTATCTTTTTTTAACAAATATTTTTCTATCAAACATTGACTTTATAGGAGTAGTAATACAATTATCATCACGTCATTTAAGACAGGAGTCTTATTTAGAACTCATCTCGGTATTGTGCGCAGCTTGTAATGCACTCAAAAAAATTTTCGATCATTACAATAAAAATTTTTTTTTTTAATGATTTTTGACTTTCCAATATCTTTTTATGTCAATAATTCTTACTTGAAAATTTTTTCGAGTGCACGCCCATACATAAATTTTAACAATTCTTTGTATCGTTTCTAAAATTAGTGAATATTTTATATTCCATGCATTTTAGCCTAACTCATGTTATTAATTATATCTTGCTGTATTATTGTCTATGTATTTTACAAATATTTTATAATCGTACACCCTAATCCTATTATTATATTGACAATTTATATAGACACAATTTACCATACAATATTTTAATAATAGAGGACACTCTACAAATATTATACTTATTTTAGCTATTACTTTATTTTTTTTTTTTTTTACTTATTTTCACAGAGAACAGCGCTTATGTAATTTTTAGATTTTTTTTTCTCGTAATTTTCGCGCTAGTGGTCAGACAGTTGCTTCGACACATTTTATCCGCTAATATCCACTACTAATGTTAAAAGGGGAAAGGCAGTGCAAGCATGTAGCGTTACTACGTATGATTGTTTTTTCTGCAAGATCCGAACGAGATCGTTTTGATAGTTTCTCAAAGAAAGTATGAATAAGATCTAAGGTCGTATTTGAACACATTGTTCCACTAATGATCGAAAAAAAATTTCAGTAGAAAAACACACTATATATATAGGGATACTAAAAGTTGTTACTAGAAACCACTTCTATAATAAACGTTGAAAATAAAAATTGTCTTTGCTTACATTTAGTTTATTTATGCATGTGTATTATGTATACTCTGTGTACTAGATACTATAGTGTTTTATTTTTTGAATTATTGGTGTGATTGTAAATTTTGTCTCTCAAACTTTATAAATTTAATAACCAAATATATTTGCATTAGAAAAATTTATGTGAAAAATTAACAGTTGCATTTTTAATGCACGTAAAAATTGATCTATACATACTACTCTTCTATACATAATACTATTTTTTTATATTCCACGTGTGAGAAATACTGTTTGTTCTATAAATAAATTTTTAATCTAATACATTCGGCAAATACATTCAATGCAATGAAGAATTGTGTAAATACATTAGATCGTATAAAACATTTACCAACGAGGTAGATTGTATTATAATATGCCATGAAATTATTTGAGTAAGAAAATTAAGTTACATCATACGGTGAGTTAAGGGTCTAACAGTAAAAAGCGGCTGTCTAGACATTAAATCCACATAGCGCAATATTACCACTAAACAATCAACATCAACCATGTTTATTTTCGTTTTATGTAACCATCACAACGATATACACGGTTATCTTGGATTCACGATTAACGTTGATTATCTTAAAAGTACAGAATGTTACATTTAAGCTTGTTTTTTTTAGTTCTCCTGCTAGAACCAATGATTTATACATATTTTACAGTCTGCGCATCGATAAATTCGACCAATGATTGTACAATAATATCTGTGCAAAGCACTAATTTACAGTAAGTCAAACAGAGTAAATTACCACGATAAAAAATGATAATTTACACTACCTTAATGGTCATCATACGTCTAAAATTACATAAAAACTAATAAGAAATGATCATTGAATATGAAAAACGTTGAACAACAATTAATTCCTCTTTTACTACCGGCATTTATAATAAAAAAATATCATAGTATAACATTATAAATTTTCTGTACTACTGTGATTGGAGTTACCTTTAAATTAATGTAAACATTGTTTAAAAATAAGCTTTTCTAAAATACCAGTGAATTCTAACGTTATTTAGTGTGAAAACTCAATTCTAATTTTGAATTTAAGATCTACGTAATACATATCGTTGTGTGTACCAAGTAAAAATTTTTACATTTTTTTTACATGTACAATACTTTTGTAGAACAACTATATTAATCTATTATAATGATTTCAACTATTATTTAATGATTTTATGAACAAATAATAGTTTTAAAAACCTTTGAAATATGATAACTAACATACATTAACATTTCAAATTATAAAAGTTTACATATTTTTAATTTATTTAGCTCAATACTGTGTAACTAAAACTTCTTGAAATTACCATGAAAAATAAACCTTATTTTATAAATAAAAAAAAGTCAAAGGTATTGAAATAAATTAATGCTTCATGCAAAGAGCTGTAAGAATATAACATTCCTTCCACACTTCGCTGAATAGAATCTGTTGCATTATTTATATCGTATTGTGAATGATTAACGAATCATGTATACGTACGTATACATGTATTATAAACTGTGTAATATTTTTCAACTTTTTGTAAAGTAAGACTCGTATATTATTAAGAATAATTATCTAAGTATAAGCTGGACATTGGCATCCTGATTAATCTATAATTATTCCGACTGTGCGTGCAGTTCAACATTATCGTACACGTTTTTTTAAAATACAGTTGAGTATTTTCAGATTTTTTTCAAGGCGGTGATAGTGAGTTTGCTTCAATTACTTATAAGTAAGAAAAGCGTATAATATTTAAACAATTATACCTTAACAGAAGAGGCGTAGACATATGGAAAAACTAATTGGTATTTTATAAATCGTGTTTAATGCATAATTTATAACTTTGTAAAATTATTGTCTACAAGTATATTATTACGTATCATAAAATACTTTTTATCTCACCGAAAAAATTCTATAGTAAAATAGAATTATTTATTTATCAATTATTTTCGTCAAAGTGTATCATGTAGATTTTCATAAGATATATGGTAACAAAAATAATGTAGACTTTTACGAAGGTGACTACTAATATTTCGCTCATAAATATTACGATCTTTTAAGGAATATATACATATGTATATATAAATCTCAACAGTGTATATTTGTAGTGTAATACTATATTTTTCGTTAAAATTTAAAATTTTTATACATTTTACTGTTTTGTTAGTACTCAATATTTTCCACAAAATAACGTTTGTTTTGAATATTTATAAAAAATTTTCACCTTATAGATGCTATATTTTTTGAGAAATTTTCCACAGTTTACGACAAATAACGTACTGTAGATGCACGGAAGAGAGTTAACTCCTATTAAATTAACAATTGATGGAAATCCTGTTAATAAATCAATATTTAAAGTCAGAATACATGTTAGTTAGGGTCGACTCTGATGCAACCAATAAATGCTCTGGATTTCTGTTTTTTTATGCATTTATATATTATTATCATTGACTTAAAAACAACCTCTTATTTATTGCGAATTAATAATGTAAGAAGCACTGGGAACCAATATTTTACATTACTGCTTCTGAACCATCGGGTTATAATTAAAGTAAGCAAATCAGAAAGTAATTTCACAGAGGTAGCCTAGTCGTTGTCAAAGAATTCTTAGACCACTAGACTACCGTGACCACAATTTTTATTTTTTATCTGCTTCCAAAATAAAATTCTCTTTTATGGATCTTTTTAAAAACTATTTTCTAGTATAATTTTTGCAGGGATGGCTGCTAAACTAATTTTTTTCTTTTTAACGTTATCTTTTTTTAACAAATATTTTTCTATCAAACATTGACTTTATAGGAGTAGTAATACAATTATCATCACGTCATTTAAGACAGGAGTCTTATTTAGAACTCATCTCGGTATTGTGCGCAGCTTGTAATGCACTCAAAAAAATTTTCGATCATTACAATAAAAATTTTTTTTTTTAATGATTTTTGACTTTCCAATATCTTTTTATGTCAATAATTCTTACTTGAAAATTTTTTCGAGTGCACGCCCATACATAAATTTTAACAATTCTTTGTATCGTTTCTAAAATTAGTGAATATTTTATATTCCATGCATTTTAGCCTAACTCATGTTATTAATTATATCTTGCTGTATTATTGTCTATGTATTTTACAAATATTTTATAATCGTACACCCTAATCCTATTATTATATTGACAATTTATATAGACACAATTTACCATACAATATTTTAATACAAAATCAATTTATTTATTTATTTTATAAACAAAATTTTCAAGTATGTTGTATATTTTGTTTTTTGTAAAAAAGCTGTCACAGTATTAGTACAATAAGTTATACTTTTTTAAATAAGTTATCAGAATCTATTATTGTAAAAGAAGTAGATGATAATATTTTACTATTTTAAATTAAGTTATGATTTTGATCTTAAAAATCTATTTAGAACTAAACTAATAAAACTTATATATTTTATACCACCATTTTAGAAATGTTAATAATTATGATATATAAAGTGTACTCAAAGAAATATTTGTAGTTATAATTATAAATTTAAAAAAATGACTTAGTAATGCAAAAGTTGAGTGAAAGACTGTTAATTATTTTGTTATTAAAGCCTTTTATAATTGTTGCAGGTGTGAAATTATCACCATTATTTAATTACTTAAGCAATAGGTTCCACATACCTGACCACGATTTTTCTGCTATAGTTTTTAAAATAATGAATGAAGCACTCAAACATATTTTATGAAAAAAATTTCGACTGGTGTATCAAATGATAAATGATCACTTTTATAACGTAATTTCTCTAGAAACATTTCATTATCCTTTAAAGTGACTTAATTATTATCTTACCATTGTCTATCATTATATCTTAAAGCTTAATTTAATTTTATATCGTCTAAAATTACATAAAAACTAATAAGAAATGATCATTGAATATGAAAAACGTTGAACAACAATTAATTCCTCTTTTACTACCGGCATTTATAATAAAAAAATATCATAGTATAACATTATAAATTTTCTGTACTACTGTGATTGGAGTTACCTTTAAATTAATGTAAACATTGTTTAAAAATAAGCTTNGATTTTTAAGGCTTCTAGGTGTTTTATAACAAATTTTTAAAGAAGAATTCTGAATAAAAATCTAATTTTTAAGTGCTGATCAAAAAAGTGCTAGTGCAGTATTTTATTTTATCTGTATCCATATCATTAAATATCCCTAGAATTCAGTCAACATCATTTTAAATTTGATAGCGTCCATATCGATTAGATATTACATAGCAACATGAAGCTGGCTACGTATTTATGTGTATATGTATAGTTGTAAACTTTTTTTACTGCAACGAAACTTGGGAAAAATCAATGAAATAAATTGTGTTATAAATAATCAGAACTTTGGTTATATCCGTACGGACGTATTTCTTTTTTAATCCACTATAGTTGTGACCTTGATTGAACCGAAAAACCGTCCAAAAAATTTTTTTAATATTAAGCAGTTATTGGAAGTCAAGATGTAATGTAGTAGAAGCAATTCGAATTAGTAGCTTCAGCGTTCAATGCAAAATCTTCAAAATCTTGGATGAATAATAAATATTGAAATTAATTTTTCCCAAGTTGTGGCATCATGCGAAAGCATGCTTCAAAATATATATTTTTTATCGTAATATGAAGAGTTTAAAGATTTACGTTGGAATATATTGAGCTAAAAATATTTTTTTCGACATTATCTGTATAAGTTAAAGGTGTAACAAGCCAACTGTATATATAAGGTTTAAACATCAGTTATCACATTTTATTTTTATTTACTGTCTCATTAATTGTTTGTCGTTCAATTAATTTTTAGTTCACCAAGTAAATTTTCAAGACCAGAAAAGCAAAAATTGTTGCAAATTGAAACTCTTCATACCGATTTTTTATTTTTTAAATGTATTTTTATATTATATTAAACACACTTTATTTTAACACAATAGTATTCAATCTATTTTAACGGTATAGTAAGTAGGAATTATGTTATATCGACTCTTATGTGGCCTAATATATATGTTTTTTACATTCGTAAATATTTTCAATATAGAATCTTAATTTATTTTAGGATGACGCATTTGATGCTTTACAAATTTTTATTTAATTACAATATTGATTTAAACATTCGAAAACGCACAGCTACGTAAAATAAAACAATACAGTATTTTTATAGCTTTTTTTCATTGCCTATTCGAATTTTTCAAATCTGCAGTTGAGTAAATTTTAAGCTTGTAAATAAACCACTTCGTGGTAACACATTGTCGTGTCTCTCGTGTTTTTTCCTCAAAATCTATAGGACATACAAAAATCTTTTTAATCGCATCTTATGCGTGGTTTCAATAGAGTTTTCCTTTGAAATTTATTCATATTATACCATTATTTTTTTATATATGTGTATATATATACTTTGTATCGTTACTATTATCATTATCGTTAAAAATTTATTTTTGTATGTTGTACCAAAACTATAATCATCAATTCCCTTTACAGAATAACTGCCATAGACGCTCATTTTATCTGAACTTTGCTATTTTACTTTAGTAGGATGAGATCTTGCACCGTCGCTTTTTTTTTTTTTTTCCAGTTACCGGTCATTTAGAAACGCGCTTTTGTAGAAACACGTATAGAAACTTGCAGACTTGAGGAACGGAATCGTGCTTACGCCCTTTTTTTTTTTTTTTTTTTTTCGAGTTTCGTCGAAATATCATTATCAATAAAACAGTCGGATAAAAATATGTCAAAATTTATATATAGAATCTATGAGTGCGGTCGAATCTAAGACAGGTGCAGCTGATGGATGTATTGATTTGTCACGCGACTCGCGCAGCTTATTCGAGAGTTCAAGAACTTATTGTCGATTATACTTACGCTTACTCTGCAAATCTCTACATGCTTCCATGTCTAGAACATTCGCTTGCTATATGTTTCCATTTATTTCATTGTTATTTTGGATCGCCGTGCCTTTATATATGTACCTAAATATATGAATTTTTTAATTCTCACGCCAATACATGTAACTGACTCGCAACGAACTTGAGTTAGAGTCGCTGGACGACTTGCATCGTATGGTTGACTCACAGTGACACGTACATTTATACATATTAAAATCACAAATAGACATCTCGCTTCGTTTTTACTTAACCCTAACTCCCCCCCATCTCTTTACTTCTTCTTTTTTTTTGTTTTTTTGTTTTTTTTTTTTCGTTTTTTTTCCCCAAATAATTTTTTGCTCCTAGACTTATCATTGATTTAATTTATTGTCGTCCATGCGTTCTCAATAGCGAGATTATTGTCACAGCTAAAATCAAAAATTGACTCATCGACTTTGTCATCAAACTAACGTGTACTTTTCATCTTTTGTTTTTCTCTCTTCAGTGGGACAAATTGCCTCTGTGCATCGGGCGTATGTTTCCTCGATCACATCGTCGTTCGTATCTCGTACCAATTTTACCTCGGGTATAAAAAATACTTTTGATCGACGCTAATAAAATATCGGCCGTTGAAAGCTGCCACTTACGAGCGCTTCGTGCTCCTCTCGGGTCTCTTCCTTCCGGCTCTTCTCATGAACCAGTTGTAGTAGAGCTTGGCGGCATCGTCGGAGTTTTTGGTCTCGGCGCGGGCCGAGTGCTATCCGAAGTCGTTATTCGAGGAGTCCGAGTATTCTTCGATCATTGCCTGTATCCACGGCACGTACTTTGGCACGTACGCGTAGACACCTGGTAGCCGTGGGTGCGCGCACTTTATGCCCCAGCTGACTATGCCGCCGACGAACCATCGATCTTCCTCGTTCTCGTCTTGGCAGAGTAAAGGGCCACCCGAATCACCCTAGAAAAATCATTTTTTTTCTTTTTTCTTATAACTTTTTCAATCCTTTCTCTCTTAATATTGTCATGCAGTTCATTTTAATGTCATGTCAACTTTGC
Organism: Copidosoma floridanum; assembly: GCF_000648655.2. Next base: position 328,459 of record NW_019379718.1, read on the forward strand.
GTTTATTTATAAATTGTAACAACTATTGACAAACGCTGTAGAGTTGGATTATTTTTAAATATATTCAACATCCTGATTATTATTGTTTAGTAAATCAATAAAACAATTAATTATCATCTGTCTAATCTTACAACTTCAACCTGGTATTATAGTTTCGAATTGGGCACGCAATCATAGAACTATTAATAAGCATGAGTTGAAGAAAGTTGTTAAAAAGAAATTACTTTTTTATATTGTATTTATTACTTCGTAAGGTGTTTCAAAAAAACTATCCCACGAAATAACGCTCATCAAGACGGACAAAAATATTTTTACCAAATCTAATGCGTACTTTTTGAGGCATTGTTGATTAAAAATCAGAACAGAAATTTCATATCTTAAAACATTGATTGTCACTTGACAGTAGCTTTTCTATTCTACGTTGTATGATTGGTTGTTAGGACGAATCACGTGATTTTTTATGTGGTATTTAAAAAAAATCAATTGCATTGAAATGCAGTATTAATTGATATAAAACAATGTTTATAATGTAGAAATAAACTGAAGTTTTACAATTTAATCTGCTTATCCTTTTAAAAGAAATCAGTAGACAAATAGCTTTATTTTATTAAAGTTTATTGAGAAAATGTTGGACGTTTTTATGAAAAAAAATATTTTCAAACAA
>NW_019379718.1:338123-374162 GCF_000648655.2 Copidosoma floridanum
GTCAAATTTCCCCCCCAAATTAATTTTTATTTACACTTTTTAGCCATTGATTACAATGATTAACAAAAAAAATGGTCTACTAAAAATGTTTGTCCACTATGTAAACTAATAAAATTCTTAAGACAATTTTTTTAATTTTAAAATATTTGAACGAATAAAATTGAAAATAAATACATTTACAGTAATAGTACACATGACAGAAATTTAGACCAGCTGTGACGATTAAATCCTTGGATGCATGGTGGTCTAACACCTTTTAACCCAAGAGGGTAATTCAGATTACATCGAAAACCAGGACCACAATCAAAAATTAAATTGAATAAATCTTGAATGTCATTTGGGAGATAGCGAGTCAAAAGTTTGGCTTAAGCTTCCGAGTAACTGTAGTACTTGACCTAATTAATTTTGTTTTTACCTTGTGATATTGACAAAAGCTGACGATCACTGGTAAGCAGACTCCAGGTGCTGGATTACCCTTGTCCACTATTAATGGAACTGACCTTGTTGTTGAAGAAGTGTTATTTATCAAGGGAGGTGTTGTGTTCCCACTGATAACTTCAACGGCTGCGATGGCAAAACAAGTTAATTAAATTTTTTTTTAAATTTCTTACGTAGCATAAATTAAGGATTCTGTTTGTATTTTAATATGCTAACAATATTATATTTATTAAAATAAATTATGCTTATATATATAACCAATGTATGAAAATATATATCATTATATCTTTTTAAAGTAGTATCCAATAAAAGTTTTAAGTTTTAGTACTTTTATCGACTCCATCTTAATAATAAACATTTTATTCTTACACATACGGATTTTTTGTTGTTGTGAATGCAATGTAAGTTTGATTAATCGTCGGGTAAAAATATGCTAGTAACGGAAATAAACTGGTTATTGACAAGACCTTTTTGTATATTAATTAACTGAAAATTAAGAACTCCTACATGTTGTTGGTTCAGTTTTTCATTTTACATCTATTTTACATCCACCTATCGATTTATCTAATTACTACGATATTTTTTATCATACCATCAAATACTAAAATTATATTCTTAACATACACAGTTATTATGCTTCACAGGAAAATATTTACAATTGAGACAATTAATTTTGAAATCAGTATTATTAAGGAATAACTGTGAGAGAACGTAATCTCCTTGAGGATTCAAAAATAAGCTCCTTTTCCCTATTATCAACTGCTTCTAAAAAATGAAAAAAGCTTGTATATTTTATGTAGTTCTATCTATTTTCCCTCAAAAACGTTTAATTTATTTTTATGTCCTCATTTAACAAATTATTCAGTATTTAATTTTCTACAGATAATCTGGCTCTAAAACTTATCTTGTCATGTAAGTAGTAAATTGTATAACGATAAAAAATTACAAGATCTACTAAAATTGAATATAAAGATGTATTACTGTTGCATTCTACAGTTTAACCTTTACGTATAAAAATAATATTTTTATGGTATATTATGCTTTTTCTCTAAACAAAATTTTGGGAGTACCAGTAAAAAAATTTTAGTTGAAACTTTTTTTTTAGTAATAACCAATGGTAGATGATCAATAAGTAACTTTTCAATTTACTAGACATTAAAATATTCGCTCAAACGTACCATTAAATTCATTACAACTCTTAATCAGAAGATAAAAACTATCGACGGAAATTTTTTTTTTTTAAGCATTATCCAACATAGTGCAACATCCTTGGTAAAAAAAAATTTTAAATAAAAATAAAATAGTTTTATCTTCAACAGCAGAGCAATAACCAAGATACATTAATTACAACTGCAAGCGTTTCTGACATTGTGGAATTTTTGTAATATTCTGGATTGCTCAGCTAGAAAAAAATGATCAAACGATCCACACGTGTAGCAAAAAGTGGGGAATGTCATAACTATATCTGCGTAAAAAATTATCTTTCCCATACATGAATGGCTAAAAAAATTAACACCTCACAGCTCAACCTCTCTTTTGACCAGACCATATCGTTATAGATATACGTCTCTTGACAAGCAACTGCCCGCCTTTCCAAGAGTAAATTATTTCAACTCGCCGCATGGACACTGGGTATACGTAGCGCAAAGCAAAACGAGAAACAGGAAAAGGATTCCAGGGGGGATGGCTTGGGGTCAAATGAGATTTTCACCAATTAAACGAATCACGGCGCTACACGAATTCCCACTAGGCCGTTACCTCCATCCCCTCCCTTTCTTTCTACCTTGCTCGCAATTTCATTCCTTTCCTCCCTTTGCTCTGTGCCTAATGAAATTCGCTTGCTCGCTCGCTATCCATGTTTTTCTGTGGTTTTAAACTCCTGGCTTGCTACCTCGGACTTTTATGCCAGGACTTGATTTTGCTGGAATTCATGCTTTTGTTTGCCCAACTCGCGTTTTAGCTAACTCATATGATTAGCATCTTCGTCATTGATAGGATGGTAATGAAACAGTGAAAATCGATTTCATATACATTTTTATTGCGATGGATGCAGTTTTACCCATTTGCATGCGTTAAATTCTATTTTTTTGCGCGTTTAGACTATGTTTAAAAGAAACCATTTTTTATCTGATTCATTAATTTATTATAGAAAAGAATTATCGAATGAATCATTTGTAGCTAATATCTATTTTATCTTGACGTTTTTTCATGACAAAATCATCGAGTATTTTAAGATCAATAAAAAAGTTTGTTCATTGTTGTTTATTTTCATTCGTCTTTTTATGGTTATTCAACGATTTTAATTTACTTATTTCGTGTATTTTTCAGTAATCCACTTTGATGTTAACCCATCCTTTCACGTATCCTCAAAAAAGTATCAAAACAAAGAATCACAAAGCTATATATTTAAGGTAACATTATGCTATTAAAACATTAACTTAACGTTCAAATTGACTAGTGTAATTTAAAAAGTAATGGTGAGTTTTTAACTCGAGACAATGGAAAAAAATTAAATGAAAAAATTGCAACTGTAAGGAAATTGAAACGTAAAGAAAAAAAAAGAAAAAAAGAATATATGAAAATTCTTTTTACGTCCAACAAATATTTTCAACAAATTACTTTCTCCTACAAACGAGATTACAAGTGCATGGGAGTAGTATTAAATTCCAAATAAATTGTTATCGAATTGATTTCTCTAAAGTAGCTTGGGAAAGACTCTTTGTTATTTTACCCCGAGCAAGAGGATTATTTGCCTCCTTTTTCCAACGCTTTGTAAGCCGCGCTCGCAAGGAGTTAGCTTTCACGTCGGTGCTTTGTGTCCATTTGAAAGAATCTTGTCTTGTTTCTTTCAAATGGAGCACAGAAGCTCTCAGGCTCTGTGATCTCTGATGCGAATATCCTCATTTCGCGAAGTAGCTCTCGCTAAAAGGAACCTAAAGGCTTTGATAACTTCTTGCGTATTAACTCTGCTGCATGGCACCAACGTTAGGTGACTAATGCTTTATTTTGTTGCGTCGAGAAAAAAAAGCATTGTTTGATTTTCTATGGAAAAATTTAATGTATGTTGATAATGAAAAAAAAAATCTCATTCTTACCTTTGTAGTAGACTGCCAAGCCTGAAAGAATCAATAGCACTGCCAGCGCGTTCAGTAATACTTGGCTAGATCGAAAGTGAAGCCGTCCTCTGGTCACGTAATGGCTGCTTGGCCTCCTTATGTCTTTAACAATCTGTAAAAGTTAAATTTCAAACAAATTTACATTAACTTTATTCATCATCACATCATTTTTTTGTCTTTCAGATTCTGGAAAATTTTTTTTCATTAACTCTCTCTCGTACGATCCTGATTTTTAATTCTAAGTATAATTAATACCTGCAGTATGAAAAACTCTGAATGGAGATAACATCGGGATATGGTTAATATGTTGTATTCTTGATTTCGTATTAGATATTAAAGTAGATCGAAAACATATGGCTAATCATCGTTAGTAGCTGACGGTTTACTTCACTAATTGCCAATTGTTCAAAGATTACTAAAAATGGGTACCAAAAGTAAGTTAAAATTTAAAAGAATTAATTAATTTAAAAGCAAACTGAGCAATGTGTGTTACATTGCATACAAAATTTATTTAGCTATAGAGAATATTATGTAAAAAGTTACAACTGCTTTTTTTGACCCTCAGTGTGCTATTTTTAACCGTGTTTCAATGTGCAAATTAATAGCCTTGCAATGACTTCCCGCACAGATGAGCAACATCCGAGCTTTGTACATGGAATTGGAATTTTTTAAATGCGTAAGAATCAAATCAGTTATAACATTACGGAGAACGACTCGATTCTGTTAAATTTCCACTGATCACTGGCAATCAATATCATTCCTCTGTAACTTTAGCGTTTCGTGAGCTGCACACCATGAATAACCAGTCGCTCCAAAAATCACATTTTCGGTGAAAATCTCCTCATTGTACACAGCAAAAATAACGAGCTATTCCTTGATTTCAACAACTTTTCAATGCATGAGCAGAGCCCTGGCCCGATATTCCAGACATATAGCTGCCGAAGGTATTGGCGCGGGGAGAAAGCCATTAAGCGTGAAATCGATATTTTGAAAATCCATCCTTTCAAGCCTCTGCTCCTCTGTATGCTTCTCCCAGCAATCATATCGGGAAAAGCCGCGCTTCGGAGCTCGAGCTCGAGGGATCAGAGCATCGAGCATGCAGACGCAGGTACACACAAATGATACGTCGTCAGGGGTGGAGGGGAAAAGGAGTTGAAATCGGCTTTTAACGTCGGGGATCGCTAGAACTTTGACCAAAGAGACTGACGTGAAGGGCTTCCGCGAACGATCGTTCCTTGATATCCGCGAATCTAGTAAACTATATATATATGCACGATTGGTGCACCAAGTGGCCACGTGATTCGACCGACGATAGTACTACACTTACCCGATGATGTAGGGACATGTTGCTGCCGTTCTGAATCCTGACGATGGTCTGCAAATTCACGGGCGTGCTTATTGATTTCGTAATCGGACTCCCGGGTGGATTTTGCGCCGGCTCCGGTGCCATCGCTCTACCTGTTGACACATGGGTGTTGATGGGGACATTGTTTTTTATCAAGTGCGTGCTACGTGGTGTCTTGTAAGTGCTGTGTATTAATAATGTTGTGAAAATGTTTGAATGTTGCAAGTATGGGTGATTGAAAAAATCTTGGGCATTTGGAGAACATCGAATTGCGTGCAGAGATATTTTTTCTGTTGTTGTAACGTGTGATTGTTAATGATGAAGTTAATCTTCTGCTTTTCGTGTTTTTAAACGGATAATAGAATGTTAACATTTATTCAGACTCATAAATTAAATCGCGTATCGTCAATTTTCAAAGCAAGTAGTGTAGCCTACGTTAGGTCAGACGTAAGCTTTTTCGTTTTCAAAAAGATTTTAACCATAAAAATCTAATTCTTTTGTGGTTAACATTGCTAGTTGTTTTAGAGTCTTTTAGATTGTTTGATTTAAAGGTTAATAAAGTTTTAAACTTTAATTATGAACGTAAGTAACATAATCCACGTTTGATCAAACATGCACCTCATCATTTCAAAACAGTGTAATAAAAAAATTCTCCTCATAAGAAACTAATTTTTTTTAGCAAACGTTGCTGCAGAGTATGAAACTAGATACTTAATAAAATTTTGAAAATAATGGATACTAGTAGTATAACCTAGGTTTGGTCAGATATTAATTATTAATTTCAAAATAATGTATTCAAAAAAGATTCCATAGTACAAATCTAATCAGAAAGTGAATAAATTTTTTTCAGTTATGACTGCAAGTAGTACAATCTAAGTTTGATCAGGCATGCGCTTTTTATTTTGAAACATTAAACAAAAAAAGTTTCATCTTGAAAAATCTAATTATTATTTTTTTTTATTTTCAGTAAACGTTGCTTCGCAGAAACAAATCAGATAGTATTTTAAACTTTTATCATAAACACAAGTAGTATAACCGATGTTTTGTCAGGCTTCCATTTTTACTTTGAAACAGGTCCAAAAAATGTTGCAGCCTTAAAAATCTAATTTTTGTACAGTGAACATTAGAGTACAAAACCAGAAAGTTTAGGCAAACTTTATGAATGCAAGTAGTATAACCTTCATTTGGTCAGACATAAAAAAAAAATTTTGTCGTACAAAAATTATATTTCAGTAAACACTCATTACTTGTTGTTTCAGAGGGTAAAATTGGAAAGTGAATAAAATTTTAGAAGTTATAAATGCAAGTAGTATAATCTACGTTCGATCAGACATGCGTTTTATATTTCGAAACAGTATATAATAAAAGTTTGCTTCATAAAAATCTAATTTTTTTGCAGTAAACGTTTATTACTTATTATTTTAGAGTATAAAATCAGAAAGTTAATGCAATTTTAAACCTTAATCATAAATTTCAGCTCCTATAAGAACAGTTTATGACACGCAAAATAACGTTAAACCCGTATGAAGACCTTAAATGGCTCAAAAATAAATCAATACAAAAAATTGATGTTATTGTTTCTACATGTAGTCATGGTTCATACGTTAATTTTATTAAGGCTTGAACGTGAGCTCAGAAGTAATGATTTCGATTAATAGACGGTAACAAAAGACACAAAGACGAGCATCGAAATCTTAATAAAAGTATAAGGTATTTACCAACTATATTATTTAGATATACTTTTTAATGTTAGAATTGATATAATACATTTTGATTGACAGTATCAAATTGAAAAAAATCTAATTCTTGACTTTAGTTAAAGCCCAACTGAAGCACCTTATCAAACGTCACATCGCAGCCACGAGCGTGAATGATAATTGCAATACGTGTAAAAATTTAATTGGAACGAAAAACAATTCCTTTCACCAAGGAATACCAGAGGCCGTTCCTTAAAGCCTTGTCAAAATCTGTTCACTGGAAACCGAGCTTTGTAATTTATCTTAGTGATGCGACAAATTTTTTGCAAAAATTCAGCTAAAACCCAAACTCCATCGATCAACTCCCCCGTAAAAAAAAAAAAAAAAAAATTCTCTCTCATGAAACTCACCCGGAATCTTGCCATTACTCTGCTTGTGAGGCAGCAACGGCTGCTCCATGCTCCCCTTGCTGTTGTACCCGGGCGAGCTCGTCTGGCTGAAACTGTCGGACGAGACGTTGCTGTCCTGCCTGGCGTTGACGGGTTTCGTGGTCGCCGAGGCTGCTGGGCTGGGGATGGAGCTCGCGATCGAACTGAGCGGCGGAGGCAGGTTCGTCTGAGTCGCCTTTGGCAGCTTCTCTGGTTTTTCAATCCCCCGGACGCTTGATCGCTTTACCGTCGAAGAATTTTTAATTTTTTTAGCACCTACTAAGCATAGTACGCGAGTGCGAAAAATTTTCTTAAACCCCGAGGTAGTATTACCACGCATTCCTCAGTGGAATTCCAGCGTGGGTTCAAGGGATTTTTCAAGGAAAGAGCTACGGAAGAAGGGCAGATTTCATTGGATTTTAATACGCTCTGGTCCCTCCAAGATATCGACACTCACGTCGAGGGCCGAAAATCAAGTGAAAAATTACCATTCGGAATTTCGATTTGGTAAGACAGCGCTCTTTTAAAGGAAGATTTCGAAACTTTGTTTTTAACTCAAGAATTTCCACGAGCACGCCACAGGTACCGTGAAATTATCCCTCTCAACGATCGCTCGAGAAAAGCTTTCTCTCTTGGCTCACTCCTATAGATGTATGTATATACGTATGTACCTCTGGCCTGCTTGCGGCGCAACTGTCCTCGAGCTCGTGCAGCCGGCTCTCGAGTCGCCTCGAGGCCGCCCGCATCTCGGCGAACTTTGCGTCTGATGGTGACTCGTCGTCATCGTCCTCGTCGTCCTCGTCACCGGATCTCGGGTGCAGCTGCTGAAGCAGCTGTCTCCGGCGTATCGGCGATCGCTGGCCCTTGTCGCCCCGCTTCGGTGACCTGAGCATGCCAAAGGATTTTCGATTTTGTAGAATTTTGAGCTCCCAGACGCTCTCAATGCAGGAAGGATAATATTGCAACTTCGAAGTGTGTTTGCAAACTATACGTAGCAAGACGAGGGTGGGAATATAGTTTAACGGCGCATTAAAATTTGCTCGAGGAAATTGAAACTTTGGTCCTTGCCCCCTCCCTTCCTCTCTCTCGGCTTCAATTAAACGAGGATTTCATTCGAGAGCTTTCTAATGGCCATTGCGCTCGAGCTTCCCTTATTAAAGAGAACTTAACGCGAGATCAACGCGAGTTAGAGCTATTCCCAATTACTTCGGATCACCTTCCTGCACGTCAAATTTCCCCCCCCCCCTCCTTCGTTTTGTAGGAATTTAATAAAGATGCCATCTCACCGTCATTTTTGATGCAAGTTTTTTTTTTCTGCTATCTTGATGCGAAATAAATTGATTCTTTTTACTTTTCCTTCTTTTTATTGATATAACATATGTTTCAAAATATCGGTAAATTTAATGTATAATGTAATAACAATAATTATTTATACATTTCAATGATTAACAATTCCAACATTTATTTTAGTTTCATAGTTAATTGTTTTAATAAATATTCAGTATAAACCTTTATAAAAAACTAAAGTAGTAATCGCAATAAATAAAAATCATGAGTGTCAGCAAGCAAAATAATGAAAGTTACTGTTTGAAACGTGTGTCGTTATCCAATGAAAAAAATTGAAATAAAAAGAAAAATCGTAAGTGTAGTATCGATACCATTTAAAAATTCTCCAGAGAGTCTCCAGACGCCTACCTGCTCGTTCTCAAAGAATTGCCAGTACCACTGATCTTCCGTAGCCTCTTGCTCAAATCCTTGGACGCCTGATCGAGGGCCCGATCCCTGAGGGCTTTCTCCTCGGCATCGAGCGAAGCTTCGTAGGAACTCACCCCGGGCCCCGAAACGCTGTCCTGCCAGTTTGGCCTGATGTGCGTCGACTCGTCGGACTGGGATGCCTGGGCGTGTGACTGTTGCGGCTGGACGACTGGGATAGGCCGCTCGTAACGCGAGCGCTTTGGGATCGGTGGCTTGACGTTTGCCGGCTGTTAAGTAACATTTAGAAGACAGTTGATCGATATTGCTGAGTATATGCACGAGTGATGACGCGAAGAGAGCAAAGGTGATGTGGTGGTTATTGTATTTTGTGCCCTGGGGATTCTCTCTTGGTACTACTTAAGTTCGAGGATAAGCTTGCGTGGCTCTGCGAATCGCATATTTTTCACAGCTAACTGGAAGGGGAAGAGGAAGGAATGAGCATGATAACTTTTTTGAATATTTTTTTAAAGAAAACTTTTTTAATTACTATTAAAAGCAGTAATGAAAAAATAATTTTTCAGCAAAATTAAAACTTTGTAATTTAAAAAAAAATTATTTTAAAACATTTGTAAAACGATTGTATTTGCCCTTGTTAATCGTATGTGTATTTGTGATGTATACCGTATCAACTGTTATTTGTGATACTTTAAGTAAGCTATTCCAAATGAGAAGCAAAAATTTTTTTTTTTTTTTTTTATCTTTCTACCATAGTTTTGACAGTCTTTCGAAGGATCCTCAATAACACCAAGTAATAAAAATCGTAAGACCTTTTGATTGGAAAGTGAATAAAATTTTAGAAGTTATAAATGCAAGTAGTATAATCTACGTTCGATCAGACATGCGTTTTATATTTCGAAACAGTATATAATAAAAGTTTGCTTCATAAAAATCTAATTTTTTTGCAGTAAACGTTTATTACTTATTATTTTAGAGTATAAAATCAGAAAGTTAATGCAATTTTAAACCTTAATCATAAATTTCAGCTCCTATAAGAACAGTTTATGACACGCAAAATAACGTTAAACCCGTATGAAGACCTTAAATGGCTCAAAAATAAATCAATACAAAAAATTGATGTTATTGTTTCTACATGTAGTCATGGTTCATACGTTAATTTTATTAAGGCTTGAACGTGAGCTCAGAAGTAATGATTTCGATTAATAGACGGTAACAAAAGACACAAAGACGAGCATCGAAATCTTAATAAAAGTATAAGGTATTTNTTTTTTTTTTTTTTTTTTTTTTTTTTTTTTTTTTTAATTTAAACTTGACGCGAAAGTAGTGTTGCGATTAACAGTGATTCACACGATAATTTTCAACTTTGGCAGGTATTAAAATGGTACTTCATCAATTGTTGTGGGAAAGTATTAAATTAAAACTCGAGGTCATAAATTTATCTTTCATTTTAGGTCAAGCGTGTTGGAAAGTTATTGAGCTTGTTAAGTGTTACGTGCTTTTTACGTGTCGATGTATGACTTTCTTGTGGGTAAAATTTTGTATTTGGTTGAAAATCCATTGTTTTTAACATAAAAAAGAGTTTTTTGTGACGTGCACATTCTTAATTTATGTATTTTCTATTTGTTTATGTAAATAATAATTAATGAATAAAAGTGTGCAATGATAATTAAAATATTTACACTTTTCAGTTTCTAAAAGTATACAAAGTATGTTCACAAATTGTTTAAACATTATAAAACACAAATGAAGAAATCAATTTATGATAAAAAATCAACGAAGGTACACGGTCAAAAAATATAACTTTTCAGACCAAAATTTAGCAATACAATCTTGATATATAATTTGTAACATGAAAAAATAATAAAAACACAGTTATTGTCAATGGCCAAACTCAAACTAATTTAATTTCAATAATAATTTGTAATGGTAGTATTAAACTTATAAAAATTAATTGCACATTTTTATCAGTAAAACTATTGTTTTGATAAATATTTAGTTTACAATTAATCAAAAAATGGTGAAAAATAATTATAATAAATTAAGAATTGAACAAGTCTATAAACATTAAAATAAAATCGCAATGATAACCTACTTTATCAATTTGGCAGGGCAACATTTATTAAGTCATGGGTTTAATAAAATTAGTAATTGATGATTTCAACAAATGCTTACCGTTGCCGAGTGACGTCTTGGTAGTGGAGGTGGTATGACATTATCCACTGAAAATGACGGATCTTGGAATAGGGAACTCCGGGCTGGCAGTCCCACACTGTTGGTGCGATTTTGTCTGCACAATAAAAGTCTTTATTTTTTTTCAAAATTAAAGTAAAGCCTCTGACAGATTAGTTTCTGACTGGCTCGTTAACTTTTACACGATAAGCTTGACCATTTAAAACATTTTCGTAATTCCATTCGGAGGAAAAAAAATTCCTCCCTCTCAATATGCCCAGTACTCTTTCACGACCGCATTGCACGAACATAAGTGTAAAGTAGAAAAAAAAGCACGCCATCATCAAACAAAAGTAACGCATGAAAAGCCTGGAAATTCCATCGCACCCAACATCGATCGACTCGATGCTCCGTCTCTCTTGAATATTTGTAGTCACACCCTCAAATCTGCGGCATAGAAATATCATTGAAAAAAGGGGAGTGGGGAGGATGATCGGTCTGGAAAACCCAGAACCAAAGCCCACCCCCTCCAAGAATTGAAAGTGCGAGCGATGGTGAAAGGGAGGCTTTTTTCCCCTGGATTCTGCCAGCCAGCGATTTTGTTTGATAGCTTACTTTTCGACCACAGCCTTTGAGTGTAAAGGCACTTTGATACTCTATATTGGGACGAAGGGAGGGATGGATGATGGCCTGTATTACTGACCTTGTGGGGTTGTCTAATGATCCGTGAATGGGTCTGGGAGGCAGTTTTGTTAAGTTACCTTGGATTACAATGAGAATACGCGGATTTGGGCGTGAGACCGTAAGGAAACATTTTTATATCTCTGAAAACACCTCTTATGTGGGAAGGATCTTTGTACCTATGATCCCTTGTTACGTTTAAGATAGGCATTATCTCTAAATATCAATATATTTCACATTTTATGATGTAGGGGTTCTTTCCCCCTATGCAAAAGATTTTTACTTTGCTTTTTGTCATTACTTGTATTAAAAAACACATCTTTGTGTAATGTACCATCAAAGACATACATTTACGTCGTAAATTTCTGACATAATGCTAAGGTGGAGGAAGACAAATTTCCTCAGCCATGTGAAAGATTGCTCGAAGAAAAGTTTTTTTTTTTGGAATTTTGATAGTTTGAAATTTAAAGCTCTTATAGTAGGTAAAGCAACTAACGCCTATCCTTCCGACTTTTGCTCGAAAGTTCTTCCTCTATTGTTTTTGTACGTAAATCACACCGATAACTCAATGTCTTGGAGGAGATCTTGGGATGTCTCTCAGTAATTCGAAGACTGTTGCGATTCAAGAACATAAGTTTTAGAGGAAATAGTTTGAGTTTCTATGAACTGGAAGAGAGTTATCGATTTTCCAATAGGCGTAGTAGTATTTTAACGATCCCAATTATTCATGATGTGATTTCATTAGAAAATATGCATATCTAAATTTTTGAAATTAATCTTACACTTCAACTGAGAACTCAATGTGTACACACTAGGAAAATTAAACTCTTGATAAAAAAAAATTAATAATAATAAAAGTGTATTTATTAATAGCAAATAAAAACAAATACTTTAAAATTTAAAAAAAATCAAACGTATATTTATTAACGGTAAATGAAACTACTACTACTTAAAAAATTAAAGAAATAAATAATGATTGCATTTTTGTCAATTTCATTAGTTTTGTGATTTGTGTCTTTATTCATTTTTAAGCAAACTATTAAATTGTAGAGTTTTGGCTATTTCTTAATTTTTTTTTATTACGTTTATCATCTAAAAATTTAGTTTTATAAAAAAAAAATATTCTTTTCAGTGGCTGGTCCACAATTTTAATTCGTTTATTTCACATCATTTATTCAGTTAGAAAACAATGAAGCATGTATTTCATGATTTATCGTATTGATCAAGACTTTACTTTGAAATAAAATAAATCAATCTTATAAGTTAATACTGTTATTGACGAATCACATCTAGACATTTAAGATTTAATTATAAAATTTCGAAAATAAAACTTGACGTTAGTTTTACTAAGTTAAATTAATGGCACATTATGTCAGAAGAACGAGTTCTGAACTAAAATTATAATTAAACTTCAGTAAAAACTTTTTCACTATGATATTCACAGTATCGGGCGTGATGATCACATTATCGAGAACACACACACACACGCATATTTATACATACGTACACAGATCACATTACCGAGAACTAATTAAATTTTCACGGACGTGCAACAGGTGTGCGTGTACGCTTGTACGTATACATATATATGTGTGAATTGTCATCGTGAAGCTTATGTACACGTTACCTTGGTTGACGCGTGGGGCTCGTGTCGGTGGCACGTAGGTTCGCTCCGGACATGTTGCTGTCGAGGCCCCTGAAACCCACATAAATTCCAGACTTAAAAATCTCCAGTTGAAACAAATGTATGGCGCGTGACATGAAAAATACATTTCATGTGTACATTTACACGAAAAAAAAAAAAATAAAGACAGAGGAACACATATCGGGTGGCTCACATGTATACTAGCCCATAAAAATCAGGAGGTGCGCATACGAGGACTCCATTCCGATAAAATCCGATTGATTTATGTATCTTTCGGCTCGTTATTTATCCCTTACAGACAGCTTTATGATTTCTCTCCTCCCCCAATCACTTTTTTTTCCATTTGCGGAACATCCCTCACCTGGTTCTCTGATAGATGAAAAAAAAAAAAAATGTAGTAAATAGCGCTATCTCAATCGCCACGCGAACATCGCTTATTTACGCAAAGCCTAAATAGGTACGACTGAATTTTACGTTCTGCACTTAAGGCCGATCGATACTCGCACGTGCGCGCGTGCGGCCATGTACAAGTAACGAGATTTGACTTGGATACCGTGTGCGGCGCACACACGTGGGGTGGAGAGTTGGTATCGCGTATACGCGCTTGCATGAGCATTTCAGTCGAGATATTGGCGTTTACCGGAGGATGAGAGCCGTCCGCCGTAATAAAGGACGATAGGGACGAACTCGACCGCGAAACCGATTAAAAGCATCGGTCGGCTGATCTCAGGACTAGTCTCCTTTCTTTAGCCCCTTTGTCTCTCTCTCTCTCTCTCTTTCTCTTTCATTTTCGCTATCCGTTGATTTCCCACTGTCGCTCTTATCGCTTTCCAATTTTCTTCGATTATTTCAACTCGCTCGGGGGATCCTCCTCGACGCTGGGAACGCTCTGCTTTTCGATTCCCCTGGAGAAACACTATTTTTTCCCTCTTTTTTTTTTTTTTTTTTTTTTTTTTTTTTTTTTTTGTCTCAGAAAACAATCACCAACTTTTCACACTTGCCGGGGTAGTACGAGTCAAGAGCACGCCTAGGATGATTATTATTCGTGGCAATGGGCCCGTCTTCAAAGGCGTGCGTTTAAATTGAGCGCGTGAGTCGCGTTTGATTAGTTCCTTTCAGCTCGTGTGTCTTGCTTTCAAAGTCGGCCTAATAGGTAAGTACATCGAGCGCGTTTGGTTACATTTGATGGGGATTCATAGAGCATAAAGCTACCGTGCGCTTCTGAGCCTTGAGTTTTTGTTCGCGTACCATAGAACTGATTGATTTGAATAGAGTGAAAATTAATTTTATTCGGGAAAATATAAATATTTTGGTTGAAGTAGCTAATTTTCTGTGGTCAAGAGAAACGGTAAAATATTGGGGTTCATCCAGCCATTTGAATTTTTAATTAGAAAAAGAGCAATTTTAAAATCATTAAAGATAAAAGCAAATTTATTAAAGAAATGTGTAGTGCCGCGATGGCAATGAAGTGCTAAAATTTATGCTAAAGGGATGACACGGATACTGTATTGATATTATTGATATGACAAAACCATATAAAACATGATTTACTCGTCATCTCACCAACGCATCATTTTTTACTGATTAAAGCTGGTTCTCATTGAGGCAGTAGTTTGCATTCGTGACTGTATAAAATGGATCAATGCGAGGATGGATTATTTTATCAAAAGCTCCATTCAAACGTGAGAGAGATAACCTTCAATCGATAAACGAATCATGTTTCAAGGATCCTTGTATCACGTAAATTTTTATTCAATTATAAATTCAGTCACAAATAATTGTAAAAATATTTGTATATTTATCCTAGTATAAAAAATTTGCTCCGCAAAATTGTTTGCGTGTAAAAAACAATTTTTCTCTTCGAGGCTGCTCTTGACTTACTACTTACATTGACAATCGAATGAGACAATCAAAGTCCCACGAACTCAACGTATGGTGCGTATAAATATGTCTTCGAGAAATCGATGAAAAATTTTTCCCCGCGAAATCATGTAGATACAAAGAGCGCGGGAGAGGAAAAAAGGAGCTGGGAAGACCTTGAAGGCAAAGCAAACGGGGTCTTTGACGTCGATTGATTGAACTTTGCGCGCGAAGCACTAAAACGTCCGACCTTCCAGCACGCTCGTTCAGATCAAGGGACGAGGATATAAAGGACGATTTGTTGTTCTCGACTTTTTTAAACTTTGCCGTATGCGTTACACGGGAGTTGCGGTATCTTTCGACTCTGTGGTACTATAACTTGAAAGAATTTTTAATTTTCCGTCTCGATGCGAGACGGATGGCTCGTACGCGATACGTTTTTTCGTGTGGCCTGATCGTTGGAAGCCCCAAATAAAGAGAAGCCTTTATGGGTGGAAAGCGGCGGGACAATTTCGACGACATTTGAAAGCTGCCGGTTGGTTTCGTCCCATGTTTTCTTTGACTCGGAGGAGTTTGTTTGATTTTGTTTTTTTTTTCCGTCACGATGGCCGATAATACAGTCTGGAAAGTATCTTACGCGTGAGAACAAAAAAATAGTTCAACGTACAAGTTCAAACAGTAATTTTCAAAGTGACCTTTTTTTGAAACTCAAAGCACGTCTTATTTGAAAAGAGTCTTGTTACTTGTGTCTGATAATTTTTGTAAAAGTGACAAAACTTGTATAGAATTTTTAAAAGAAAAATTAAAAAAACACACGCACACTCTCTCTTTCTCTGCAAGCTCTTTTTTTCCACGACTCGCTTGTGTGATGCAGTCATTGAATGAATAACCTCGCAATTTCTCATTGCACACCAGACATGATTTTCAATCAAGTAAAGTTAATTGACAGCGTAAATAAAACATTTCTATAAAAATCCTGCTCGCACGTCAAATTCAACGATAGCTTATGAAATTTCATATATTCACCGTAAAAGTAGACAAGGAAAACATGATCGAACAAACAACGTAATATGACCAGAAAAACATGTGATCGTTAAATCCCTTGTGTCACCTTGTACTAGCATTATCAAGACGCATCAAGACCTTTCCTCGTATAATACACACGTGCGCTCACCCGACAATAATACATCTCTCTCTCTCTCTCTTTATGAATCGAAAAGCAGTGATATAATCGGATATTGGCTGGATGCATCCTCCCCTTTTCCCTCTCCCTGCTTACTGACTCAGGATTCTTTCCTTTCCCCTAATTCTAGCCCTTAGCATATCGTTCGTATGATTGCCGTGAATGCTTCAGGTCGGATATTCTCGTAATCTCTGTTTCCAGGCGTAGCTTTCCGTTGGCTAGATTTTCTTGATTTTCTTTGGGTAGGGAAGGGAGGCAAATTCACAAAGAGTACCCGAGGACTCAAAGAAGCGAAAAAAAAAAAGATCGAGTGCGCGTTCGAGTTTGTCCGACTAAAGCGCGGCTTTTACTACTTTATTTTTTTAAGCTGCATGTTTTTCATTAGGTATACACGTTTTTATGGAAATATAAAGAAAAAAAATAAATAAACAAATTATGCCCTTCCATCTACATTATGGAACGTAGTGAAGCGTGATTAAGTTTTTGACACATTTGTAATCCTTGACGTGAATGTGGGATCAAAAATAACGTGTGCAGCACTTACGCTGAGAATAAAAGTCTTGGAGAATTAGGTCTTGAATAAGAATGTATTTACTAAATAAATGTTGGAAAACATACTGCCACAAGTAATATTTTATATTGCTCATGTCGATAAAAATTACAAAAGTTCAAAATGTTATTTATCATGTATTTATTTTTTATTATCATTAACTATTGAAAAACATACTCCGACGCATTGCGACTCAGTCTATAACACAGCAATGAAAAATGTCACTTCTGAGGGCTTCCATGATTGATGGAAGCAAGTGTGAAATTGATTACACAGGAGTGTTGGCCGCAGTGGCAAGGCCGGTAATTAAACTCGGTCTGACCGAGTAAACAATACCTACCGACAGAGTATCAAAGCCCAAAGCCTCGGGCCATTAGACTGACGTGAGCTGCAATTAAAGCTTTCAAAAGTAAAAGCTCTTCACTTAGCTAATTTCAAATCCTGCAATAATCACTTTCCATCAACACAAGAAGTGGGTAGAATAAAGTATGCAAAGGTTACCAAAGTCGTCGATATACCAAAGTTATTTGTACGCACCAGGTTTTCAACATATGTTGATAAAGTTCGCTTGTGTGGTTTTTAACGAGATTTTTGTATTTTTAACATTCAAAAAGATATATCTATGGAAAAGTTGTGTATGATGAGCAATAGTATTTTAATTTTGAAATCTTAAATAACCCAATAAATATTTAATACACAAATAAACAAGAAAATAAATTTTTACGTACGCATCTATTTGTGAGAATAAATTTGACATTTTAATTTCAATAATAGTCTGCATTTGTCTTAATTCATGGTTGATTTTTGTTTACTATTAATGAGTCAATCAACCATTTACTGACGAAATTATCGTTCATCAAAATTTATCTGTACATTGCACATGTAATAAAAAAACATTTCGTAATAAGGGTAGTGATTTAAGTGACGTAATATCGTAAAATTAACTTTGGGGCTTGATATTATGTCATGATTTATTAGCAAGATAAGTTTTCAGTTGAAAATTTCCGGAATTTACGCAGGTAAGCATCAAAATTGAGAATGAGTTGAGTATAGTTTTGCTGAAAAAAGTTGTTGTCAAATAAAGACAGTATTTTAAAAATCAAAGGAGAGCTACATTGCTTCCTCATTTCTCCACTTGCCACGTTTCTCACTGTGCAGTGGTGGCAAAGAATAGAGAAGGATTGCACGAGAGGTCATACAAATGGATCTGAAAAAACTGTCACGTCTAAGGACAAAGTTAGGATGAACCTCTAAACTGTTTGACGAGTGGTTCCATACAATTCAGTTGCTCTGCTCTTCACCCGCACCCTAAAGCCGTACTTTATTTAACGTAACGTAAATCTAAAAAATTTTAACCATATATTATTTCCATTAATTATTTTTGCATGAGTGTCAATTTTGTCACCCGAGTGAAGCTAGGGTGTGAAAAATTGCACAAGTGTAACAATCACCGCGCCCCTGAGTGGTGTAAGATACTTTTAGTCACTCAGTGTGTAAAGGCATCAATTTCAAGTGGCTTTTTGCCGCAATCTCCACTGGTATGAAAAGTTAAACTTTGCAAACAATTTGTCAAAAAATATAGTGCAAAAAAAGTACGTTCAAACTATCATGTCAGTTAGACAAATGATCAATTAATACGAGATAACTGTGAAAAAATCACGAGAGGATGATTTTTCACTTGGAAGCAGCTCGCACAGGAAGAGGATACATGAAGCCACCGAGGGAAGAGCTCGACGATAAACAAAGCGACCAAAGCCATTTGTCCCTCACTCTGTCTCCTTCTCCCCCCTCCTCCCTTCGACGCTATATCACTTTCCGAGCGGTCAAGCGTGATCCTCGACCCGTCACGGAGAAAAAGCCACACTCTCTTCCCTACCGCCCGTAAATGACGGCTCTCTCGTCCTCGAGTGAGGAAAACTAGCCGAGCGCACGCCCGACATCTCTCTTCCTTGAAAAGTTCCCGAGTACCGAGGAGTACGCATCCGGGACACAAAGGAATCGCCCTTCCCTCGCTTCCTCTTCGGCCCGCAAACCGATCTCCCGCCATTGTATACCGACAAACCCGAATGTGTGTATGCTCTCTTAAAACGACTGACACCAGAAAGAGGACAAACATTTTTACCCTCCTTTTGTTTAGTTTCCCCTTTGCGATCTTTCTCTTCCTCGTCGATAAATAATTCCAGACGCCTGCGTTTTTAACTTTATTCCTGGCCTATTGATCACGGGTGCCTCTGCAGCGTAAATCGACCATTTTCCCCGCTTTTCCTTTTTATTCGTGCGAAATACTTGAAAATTCAGAGCATACGATGAACACACCTTGTTTGCTGCATTAATTTTTTTTTTTTTTTTTTTTTTTTTTTTTCGAGGTAATTAGTAGAGTTTTATACTTGGACTGCAGTGCTCGCGGGTGATTCCGTCGCAGGCAAAAAGGATAGTAAGGTTTCTTCCGAGATTTTTGAAAGAAAAAACGGATCTCTGGTACAAGTCAATTTTTCGGTCGGCGAAGCCAAGCGCAAATAAAAAGCACACGGCCTCTGGCTGGGAAATATCGTAACGTTGGCGCGTCGTCGGTTTCTCGGGCTTTTCCGGACGATTTGCCAGTACCTTAGCTTCCCAAGCTCTGATTTTCGAGGCGAAGAAGAAAGAAAAGTGTCTTCGGCCCCATTGGGCGACAGCCGTTCGTAAGAATGTATACGTAGCGTCGCAGGGACTTTAGCTTGCGGTGAAGGGAGTTTAGGCGACGCAGATGCGTCGATGGCAAACGAGAGCCATTGGAAGATCAATTCAGCCTTGTGCGCGCGTGTGTGTGTGTGTGTACCTACCGGAGTAATTTCGATTTGCCGAGCTTTCAAGCGTAAGGTGGCACAGTAGGAAAGACAGATGCTGAGTGCCGTCGGAAGGTATGTATACTGCGTCGCGTAGGAAGGCGAGAGAGGTAGTATTCCATTTAAACGACTGGTGCTTGCTGGTTGGTTAAGTTTGTCGAAAAAACGTGTTTTATGGGTGTGCGTCTGCGTGAGGGCGTAAAACGCGAAATTCGTTTCGTAAAGGTGATTTTGGTCGATAATTGATTGAGTTGTACAGTAGTAACTTTAAGCTTTTATTGAAGAGCTAAAAGTTTTACTGTACGTGAATTGTCTGTTTTTCATTGTAAAACAAATTTTCAACCTAACATGAGGTTGGTTCGAGAGAATTTATACGTAAGAATATACGTATGCTGACTATCTGTACAAATTGACACCCAATTGAGTTAAAATATAGCGAGTAGCTTCATTTTATTTATAAAAATCCAATGGTTTGAGATCTGGAAAGTTTTAGTGGAAGGTAAGAATTTTTTACCGGCACTTAGACTACGTAAGTTTAAATAAATTTAAAAAATGGTTTTTCACATTTACCAATTCAAACACATTTGTACAATTTATACATTTCATCTTAAAATTGAAAATAATGAAATGATTGTTGTTGTACTCAAACATGCATCAGTTCAATAAAAACGAAATTATTTTTTAAAACTAATAACTCACATAAAAACCATGATTTCACGATTTTCTCTATTCAAAATATTAATATTAGTCTTGACAGTTTTCAGTTTTCATGCTTGAACTTTTCATAAATCATCCATAACACATATACGCTGCACTTTATAGAATAAAAGTAAAGAAATTTCATAGTTGTGACTATCATTTAAGTACGTATCTTTTATTATTTAAAATTACGAAAACAATTAAATCAAAAAGACTACATGAACCTGTAATTTATAATAACCACTTTTTGATAATATTTAGATTTAAGGACTCGGAGAAGTCACTGACGCAAAATATGATTGAATCATTGTCAACACTCGCACCAAGGCATACATTTAAATTCACGTACAGTAACCAAAATATCAGTTCTACAATGTAAAAAGTATTCCAATTGTCAAACAGATGTATCAATTAATACTTTCAGCCATTAAAACTAGAAAATTCCGAGCTGCTAGAGTACTAATTAAATGAAATTTTAAACCCCCATCAAAGTTTGAAAATACAATATCGCCACAAAATAATCGCGCCTCTTATCTGCACTTTCCTCCGTTTCTATTTCCTCGAACTTTTTTTATCAGAGACGACGACGACGTCGACTTGTGTTTTTGTTTGCCAAACCAGTTCCAGGAGGAAGAGACAGTACCAGCTCGAGGCTTTATTTCGTTTACTTTAGGAAGATATGCGTGCTCGTCGATCCGACGGCCTCGTCAAAAACTCGCCAAATCCCTATACTTACCCGAACGTCGAACGCGACTATTGCTTCAGCTCCCTTTTTTCGGGGAGGAGTGGTAGAAAATGGTGCACGTGTCTTTCCCACACATACGCGCGCGCCTCTCCATCTTTTTCAGTTTCCCCGCAATCCTCGCTCTCGTGTCCAGCTTTATAACAACGCGGAGCTTAAGCTTTCGAGAAGGACTCTCCGAATTTAAGGGGCTATTTCGGAAAAGTGATGACCAAATTATGAATTTTTTTTCGGGTCGGCTGGTCCTCCCATCGCCTGGGAATGCGGATGATTTATCTTTCGCGTTTTTTATTTTTGGTCTTACGCTGGTCTTTCGATTTGAAAGGATTTCGAGGATTTATTTTTTTTATTAGTGCTTCGTTGTGATCTCAGGAGCAGCTACTTTACTAGTCAAACTATGTCGTAGAATGAATTTTGATGAATTAATAGAAACTTTTATAAAACAACGAAGGTACTTGGGAGAAAAAAAAATTGTATTTTAATCCTTTATACCTTCCGGAGTTTTAATATAGAAAAAAACATGGGATGGAGGAAGAAAAAAATAATGAAATTCCGACTCCCGCTGAGTGTACCACATCCGAGAAGTGAAATGTAAATGAAGGCCGACGAGAGTGTGCTCAAGTACTTTTGCACCGCAATTCCTCTTTTTTAATAACCTTCAGAGCACCAGTCGGCTCAGTTCGATATTGTCTCGTACTTATACGTACTAACACTCGTGTGTGCGTGTGTAGAGGGACTATGCTCGATTTTTTCTACAAGCGGGCGATCCAGCGTCTATTTTACCCACCCTTGGCTTAAACCCGTATTCTAGGAAGCTACACGTGCGTGGAGGGTGGAATTTTCACCTCCACTTCTCTCGGAGAGCGCAAAGTGAAAATCGAGCGCGAACAAAGTGCGGTCCTGGGGTAAAACGTTTTAGCGAGAAAAGCTAATTGATCGATAATCAGTGATTTGGATGCGAAGAGCATGGCTCTCTGAGGCTGTTCACTCTGATGCAAGAGTTCAAAAGATCTCAAAGCGATTTAATCATGGTAATAAAAAAGTATAATTGGTCAAGAATTTTATAGTATTCGAGTCATTTTACGTGATATTTTATAAAATTGCACTGTACGCGTTGAGGACAGAAACATTTTATTGAATAGTTGGTATTATTTTTGTCACATTTTTGAATAAAAATGAAAACTACAGCCAACCCTTGGAATTAAACGCATGATTTTTTCAATGACATTTACTTTCTCTTTGTCCAAATAAACAACAAAAGACATTATTGCTCACGGTGTACTTAAATTTTAACTTTAGAGTAATTTGACGAGATTTTTCTCATAAAATTTCATTTTTATCCTAATTGATGACTGGTTTCAGTTGATTTCCGAGTGATTTCATTACTGAGAGCCAAAATTATTTCATAGACTAAAGTGGGTTGGTATTATTTAACGAATAAATCATTCATTTTTATTATTTTCATTAAAAAACAAGAAATGTAGCCTTAATAGAGACCAGACCCTGCCTGAACATCTCCGTCTGACCATACTTGGATGTTACTACTGCCAAAAAAAAATCAATGCCCCAGTGTCAACGCAGCACGTTCGACCGAGTGAAAAAAATTGCCGAGATTAATACACCCAAGGCATTTCTCTCCCAAGTACAAGCCCATACGCATAATAATCGATAAACATGACGAGCTTCTTAACGTACGTAATAAAACATCGCGTGCGTACACGCATTGCAAGCGATAAAACGTAATTGCGCTCGATTAATCGTCATCGTGTTTTTTTTTTTTTTTTTAACATTTCACTCGTGGTATGGAATCATAATAAACACTATTCATTACAAAGTGCACTGATTAATCGAGCGTTTATTGTTATTTCGTTACGTAAGGAATGAGATTTTTAGGGTGAAATTTATCACCGCTCAAGTGGTTGTTAATCTCCTCCGTCAGCCCTCTCATTTGGTCCTTGTGAAAAAAATCAAAACCTAAACCCCAAAATGGAAAAAAATGAACCATACACCAATGCACTAAGAATGTAATAACAAAAAAAAAGAAAAGAAAAAAAAAATACCAGAACTGTACTTACGGTCTCGAGGTCGCAAGTTGTCTCGCGTCTAGCTTCGGCTCAACATAGTCGGAACAGCTCGACAGTACTGGCTGGGACGGCAGGTCTTCATTTTGAACTTGGGCATGATATCGTGCCCCTAAACGACAACTGTTGCCGATCGCCTGCCGCTTCTGCTGGCCAATTTGTTTGACCGGCTGCTTCTCATTGGGATGCTGGTGTCGTTGCTGGTTATTTTTTTGTGCTTGCTCTCCCCCTTCTTTCGTGTACCGACTCCTACAGTCATATACACATTTTTTTTCTAACTACAGTTTTCTTTTGGGAGGATAAAATGTGTTTTTGTTCACTCGAACTGACTTCTACAAGCCATAAAAATGTAAGATAAAATAAATGTAGCTATTGTTGTAGGACTAAATTTTGGGGCGTATGTTATTAATGAAAGAAACTAAAAGTACTGTACTTTTTGGTTAAATTTTCACGTTGCCATAGTCGCTCATAGCTAAACCGCTATAAAGGATGAGGCTTTAGTTGAGCTTAAGTGAAAGCAGAGAGTGAATGCATTCGATTGAAAAATTTGTATTCATTTCGATGCTCCTTATTAAAAATTACAGCAATAGCTGTTGGTAGGAAAAAATTAAATCTAATTGAAAGAAGGCATTCACTCTAAATTTTCTCAGTTACTGCGTCTCAGCTAAAAGCACAAAAATACACGTCTAAAATAAACTGGGAATCCAAGCATGAAAACCTACAATATAGTTCCAAAGGAGTTTTAAAAGAAACTAACACTCAAAATTTATACACTTATTTCATAAGTGCATTACAAACATTTTAGATAATGATTCGCTGTACAAGGTACACGTTACTAATTCCAACCCTTACTTGTGCTGCAAGGAATTTCATTTTTCATTTCAATAAAAATCCAAAAACCACGTTAATGAGTTCACAAGTTGAATCTCCTCAAACGCAAAATTAAAACCCCTTCAATTTCTCATTAGGCGCGATACAACGATTTCACGGGGTCACAGAGGAAGCTTAAAAAATCGAAGGAAGCTGGAACAAATGACGCTGGAACTCAAATTGACTTTGGCGCGCGGATTATTCATACATTCGATCGCGGGAGGGATACGTGAGCGGAAATTCCCGCTCTGGCTTTTCTGGAAAGTGCGCGCGTGTCAGTGTCACTCCGACCCTTAATACCTGCACGTCCAAAGGACCGCATGGGCACTCGTGATTTTCACGCGCTGTTTGAATCAAAAAAGTTTTTTTTTTTCCTGCCTTCAAACGAATCCAAACATTTCTAGGGAAAAAAAACATGGTCAACCGGACGCGAAAACACAAGCCTGGAAGCTGGTAGCCACGCGTGCCAAAGTGAAGATAAAAATATCCCGAAAAATCGATGCAGCGACCTGGGACTAAAGAAAAGGGACACAAGTACATGCTAGATGAAAAAAAAAAAAAAATTTTAAAAAAGGCATGCCTGGTATCCGTGTCCGGTTGACAATCGCGCCGCCGCTTGCTAGGCCTCTCCTCCACTCGTTATGCGTGTCCAAACTCTCGGTGATGATATCTCTTAATCAGGGGACACCAGTGGGTCTCTTCGGGAGTCAAGAAGGCGCACGTGGATGACGCTGTCTCGGTGCAAAAGTTGCGACGGTTCGTCCGTGAGTATACAGCGAGCAGCGGCGGCGTGCGTACTACGTGCGTGGGTGGTAGCGTACAACTGAGTGCGTAGCCGGCTGCTCGCTCGTCAGCTTCCCGGCCTGACGACTACCACCACCACCACCACCACCACCGACCCGACGGCGACGACGACACCCAGCTGCCTGACAGCTACCCTCTTTCTCCACCCCCTCTGTCTTTCTCGCTCGCCCTGCCTTGGCCTAGGCCTCGGCACCCACACCCCCCCCCCTACGACCCGTCGGCGCCTCTCCGTGCGAGCCTGCGCGCGTCCCTTGGCACTGTGTACTAGTCTGCGGGGGGAGCTGTATTGTTGTATAAGACTCATCGCTCCATCTCTATATTATTATACTTGTATCCTTTTCTTGTTCTCTTTGCTGCCGAGGATGATGATACCAATGCTTACCACTGCTAATGATATTTCAGTTTGCTGGTATGAGGATTGAATTTTTGCAGTCCCAACTCGCGCGTCAGTTATGTGCATCGTGTTCGTCGTTTGTTGGGCAGACGATGAGAGAGAGAGAGAGAGAAAATAACAGCGAGTTGCTGGCGAGCCAGTAGTGCGAGTCCGGATTTGGTCAGACGCCTGCTTGCATGGGAATGCCGGCTTGGGATGATCCTTTCTGGGGAGAAATGAGGTTTCCCGACTATACTTTGGTGGATTTGCCACAATTCACTTTGATGTGGCTTGAAGAGTGGCTGCAAATTCACAGCGTCGAAATAATTGAAATAATTGCTAGTGCGGGGTTTTCTTCGATCGGTGGCCCGAGATTCATGACTCTGGTTGAAGAGCTGTTTTTTTTTTTCTTTTAATAAGATTTTCTAAATTTTACTTCAAACGATGTACTCTGAATTAAATGAAATACATTTTTTTTGCTGATTCCTCCTGTTTACGAGAAAAAAAGAAAAAAGCGTGGAAAAAAACTACTGCGTACATTCAATCCTAAATACATTTTCGTGTAGTTTCTCCAACAAATTACCCAACACATAAATACCACAAACAACAATCAATTGAATTTCCTTTTTATTTTCAATTCAATACGTACACAATAAAAACATAACAAAATTGATCCATGAGTTTTCAAAACTCCTGTAAATTAAGTTAAAAACTTTTCTCGGGGCTCACATTTTTTACGTTCAACTTCAGGAATAAAAAAATAATTTTTAACTAGGTCAATTTCACAAAGTGTATTAAAACACGCAAAAAAAAATGATACATTGTCCTCTATGCTTTTTTTTCTTCAATTTATTGTCTTTTTTACCATTAAAAACAAAAAAATACAATTAACACGGTTGTAAGAACAACATAAAATGAATTAAAACCGCCTTCCCGCAAAAAAAACCATCCAATCTTCGGCATTGAAAATTCGGCTGAACAAAACAAAAAAAAAAAAAAAAAAAAAACAGTCTTAAACGCTTCATTAGGCATCGGCTGACTGACGGCTGGCAATTCCGAAAGAATAACTTCGTGTGTAGCATTACCAAGAAGCCGATGTAAGGAGAAAAAAAAAAAAGAAATGAAAGGGGGTGGCGGAGTGGCCTGTTCCCGCTTGTAAAGGAGCAACTCGAGAGTATCCACTTTCGGGTAGGCGTCGGATCTCCAGACCTTCCCCGAGTCCAAGGAGAGTGGGGGCTTGTGGGGGCCGCAACTGCTTATCGAACCAAGGGAGATCAAGATCGAGTGACGGAAGGTACGAGATGAGGAACAGACTGCGTGGTATACGCAACACACACAAGCTGCGGTAATCCGGACCACTTAGCTGAGCCCCGGGGCTGCTGCTCATACTTTTCCCTTGATTAGGCGATATCTCGGGCGGCTCGTGCTTTCTGTATACGGCAAAGCTACGTGCTGATCTGCTGAGCTGCGAAATAGCTGGCATTCCCCGAGTGAAAGCCGATCCTTCTTTTGAGGCTCGGGACGGCGCTTTTGGAGGTCGATTTCGAGCTGCAGACAATGGACCCTTGTGATTGTTTATCAATTTGGCATTGCGTCATTTGGTTCCTGTGTGAGAACTCCCCTCATTTTTCCCGGGAACGTGAATTGTTTTTCGTGTCCGTTGGACTCTGCTGGCCCTGATTACTTGATTCTCGATTGTTATTGGTATATTAGTTTGGCTGTGTACAGATGTCGTGGTTGAACTTTCCATACGTCACACGCGGTGATGTAATTCTAGTTTTTTTTTTTATATGTATGTTTTTTTCTGTATTTTTTATTTGATTGTTTTTGTAGGTCAACGTATTATTGGAAACGTATGTATATAACACAATTGTATCAAAATGTGATGAGACAAGTGTTAAAGGAAGAATCTAATTTGTTAGAATTTTATTTATTTGAAACTTAATTGTCACTAAATGTTTATTTACAAATAAATAAATAAGTGATGCTTGCCCTACTGAGTACACTAAATTTACTTATTTCGAAATCGAATCAAACTTTACAAACGATTCCTTTTTACAGTTGAGAGATTTATCGTTTTAGCGAGTAAAAAATTTCTTTCAATGCAATTATCGATTTATTTTACAAGTAGTATACATTGTACGGTGACAGTAATTTCATTAAAAGGAAAAGATAGAGTGCACTGTTTCTTGCTGGAGTGATCGAATAATTGCAAGCTAAAATTAAAAAAAAAATATATTATAACAATAATCCCTTCAAATTTTGTTTGAATATCGCTGAAAAATAAAAATTAGATTTTTTCTATTACTTATTTATTATACTATTATACTATTTTTATCTCGATTTTGTCAATTTTCTTGTCCAGATTACAAAATTTTGTACAAAAAATTGTATTTATATAATATTTGCAAAAGTTATGGGTGTGGGTAGATAATATCATGGATTAATTGTTTAAAATTAAGAACTGTTATGTTTTTATGAGAAAATAATATCTGAAATGAATTGAGTCTACAAAAAAATATTTAAGATAAAACAGATAATGAATCTTCGTAGTAATAAATTTGTAGCGGTTCTTACAATAATCATAAAATTTTATAATTACAACATATTTGATGTCCTATTAATTCTATGATATGTAGTTTATAAACAATTGAATAATTTTGGTTTCGTATTGATATTTGTTTACATTTCTTGTTTTTGATTTTAAAAATCACACTTTTAAGAACTATTGATAATATTTAAATACCAACCACTTATTTGACTCGTAACTAAAAAACAATTCAATCACTTATTACATCTACTACGTAAGTACAATGTGAAATATTTAAATCACAAAACCAGTTGGTAATTAAATTTGTATTTTGAACAAATTACAAAAGTAATGACTCAGTGAAAAATCAACAATGCATTCAATAATCTCATCACAATTCCCGCAACTCTAATACCATCAACAAATAAAGTAACAATCACACGAACATTGACTACCAAACATGGGAGCGCTTTTTCAGGAAAGTTAAGCAATCGCTCATCAGCTCAATCACATAAATCCCACTCTCAAGTATCAACCATTTCATCCCGCAACCCACTCCCTATAACCCGCGTGAAAAATCAATGTCCACACTCCAGAGCGAGTAATAAAATCAAGCGCCGACTCATCCATTCCTTCGCCCTCTCTCCTGCAATGAATAAGGTCTTACGCATCCAGTGGCCGTCACCGCGTTCCCCCGCGCACAAAAACACACTTACGCATCGTCCCACTGTGTAACCACTGCCAAAATCTATACCCACCGAAATCAAGGGGACAGACCGCTCTCGGAGCAGCAGGAGCCGAATAGTCGCGGCGTCCCGGAGTCTAGCCAAATAAAAGCTCCGCGACTGCTACCGCTGCCGCCAACCCCTCCCCCCAACTCCCTTTTTGACTGTGGGTGTGGGTGCGAGATGCTTCCCGAAGGCACGTGATGAGTCGACCTGCATGACTATTGTCAGAGCCCGAGTATCGCGAAATTCGAAGGGGAGCTGATACGTGTATCGAAAACGGGGGGGGGGGGAGAAGAGAAGTGTGTAGTCTTGCTCTCGGAATCTTTTTCGCCGGGCGAGTCGTAGCTGAAAACTTGGCTTCGCTCCTCCTTTTGCTCCAAAGGCACTATTAGGCATGTGATCCGTGGATGTGATTTCGCGCTGAGAGGAAATCAAATGGAAAACGGGGAATGTGAGTGCACCACCGATTTTTAATACCTTGTATGGGTATCGTAATTTTTAAGGAGTAGAGTGCGCAATGCTTGGAGTTTTTTTTTTTTTTTGTAATTTTTAAGTAAGCCTAGTTCTTTGCTACTTCGAAGAAATCAATATCGAAGCTGAGTCCTTATTCATCGGCATACGGGCACTTTTGTCCGAATAAATATTTTAGTAGATAAAAAGCTGAACGTGTCACGTTAAAAAATACTGTGGTGAACGCATTAAATTTTTTAGTATTGAGGTATCTAGTATTTTTCACACTGCAAATGTTTTCACAACAAATTATTCATATTCGTTTAAGTTGCTTAAGCGTAGCAGTGATTAATTTTGAAACATTTAACAAAAATATTTTTAATCTAATATTAAGAAGGAAAATTTTTCTGGCAATTAAAAAAAAAGTATTTGCATGATTTTAATATTTTTATTTTTTAACTGTCAGATTGTAAGGCATTGTTTCAGATTTAAAAAAATTCTGTTAATCACTGTGTTATAAGTTGTACTCAAAAACAATTTTTTGTGTACATACACTTTTGGCAAAAATATTTTTCGAAAAAATTGAAAAAGGATCCGTGCCTCAGTTTGAATGTTAAAAATAAAGCTCCCATTCAGAACTAAACGGATTGTCTTTAAAATCAAGGTGAAAAATTTTACACTTTAGTCTTTAATTTCAAAATACTTGGATTTACAGTGCATCATTTCTGAATGGTAAAGAACGTGAAGGAAGTTGTGTGTGCTCATAACACAAGTCAAAACATATATTTGATAGTTGGCCCTCTACGTTGTTGTCGATTGACAATTAATTAATGTACGTCTTGAAAAGTGTTCAAAATAACGTTTTATTTTGCCAAAAAAAAAAATTTAGTATCCCACCCGCGTTACTCGAAAAAAAAAATCCTGCAGGGCAATTCCGAAAAACAAAACGGATACTCTCCATCAATTCACGAGCACGCAGGTTCGTCAAATCCACCATTCCCACGTGCCAATGGAAAAACCCGTGAGGACACATCGATGAATTTTTGCGATAACTTCCACATTAATTCCCCCTCGACTCGAGTATCCTTCGCATGAAATCCCAACAATCCTCCGATCAAAAAAGTCAACGAATCAATTAGAGCCAATTCTCCCGTTCGTCCCTCAAACCCAAGCCAACTCCATCCGAAAGGGCTCCGACAAAAATTCCCGCCAGAGATGACGAATCGTTTCTCCTCCAAAAGCTCAGCACTAATACCACCAAACTAATTACGGTTGGCAGGAAAAAACATCCCGAAAAATCCACCCTACGACCCGAAAAACTCGTAGCTTCGGGTGTATCCCTTTCGTCGCTTTACAGCTCACTCGACCGCGCAGCTCCTCTATCTTCCTTCGCCGCTGCAGCAACTGTACTCCACCGGCGGTGAAAACTCCCTTCGCTGCACAGGGCCTGTCCAATTTATTATTCCCTTAACTCGCTGAAAAATATTGTCCGAGCAGCGCAGGCCCGACAGAGCCCATTTATTTCCTTTCACCTTATCTCCCTCCTTATTCTCCTTTTCCGCGTTACTCGGAAGGGGGTACCCACAGCCTAATTCTCTACGAAGGTAGTACACCTGTTAGACTTTGCGAGGAGGTGGCTTTTTATTTAGATTATTACCTTGTCGAGAAAATCTGCTCCTCGGGGATTCAAAGGATACTTCGGCCGCGGGTTTTCGTTCGATGTTGGGTTTGTTTTCTCCCTCCCTCGTATTTTGCATCAAATAAGGGTAACGAGCTCGTGGGACGGATCAAAGTACTTTTTAAGATGACTTCTCGTCGGTGTATCAGTGGCTTTTCTTTTTGCTACTTGGGTAAATATTTTTTCACTCTACGGGGGATTGGTCAAATATTTGCATCTTGAGGATAAAACGATGGCGCGTTGCCAGAACCTGATTTTATTTTCGGTGTGCTCTGGGATTTTTGATTTTTTTTGTGCTACTCAGTGATGAGTTTTAGTAAAAATATACGTCGATAAAAAAGTATTTGAGGTTCAGTATCAAGACAAATAAAATTTGTGTCTTTTTAAGTCCTCCAGAAATACAGGAAAATCAGTGAACTAGCAGTAAATGCTTTTTTGAACACTTTTAGACTTTTTCTGAAATTCGACATTAATATTGGGTTACTTGCTTAAGCACACTAATCGTTTTTTTATTAAAACATCGATGCAAATATAAATTACGTGGAAAGAATTTTGCATAAAATTATGGTACTGTTTGATTTCAAGGTAAATCTTTAAAAATTCTCATAAATGGTGATACTCTCAATGGAGTGTGAATAAGAAATATCTTTATTCCAAAAGTGTACGTTAAAATACAACTCTTTTAATTTTGGGAACTTCAACGTAAATATTATTGAGAAATTGCTCTTACACTTGAGTGAATAATCGAAAAAAATAAATTTTCATTTTTACATTTGTATTTGTTGTGTACGCAATAACTATTGGTCAACTCGTTATAATTTCTGTATCGATTATATTTAATCGTAGGCAAATATTTTTATTCATCAAAGTTACGCGCAAATTCAATCAGACGAGATTCGCGGGATGAAAACACGTTGCCCCGAGCAAAAAAAAAAATATCTTCCAACGTTGTACTACGCGAAATAAAGCGAGGTTTCAATATCTTTTTTCTGCATAATTGACTTTCACCGACATACCACTTCCTAATTCATCGCTAGATTCTTCTTCTCTCGAAATTCGTCGTAATATCCTTTAATAATGAAAAAAACAAGTTCAAACGAAATGACACGGCCAACCGACATAGAAGGCGTAAAAACAAACTTATCAAAAAATCGCATCGCGCACGTGGCACGACAACATCGATGATCCATACTTCCGGTCGAACAGACACACACACATGTACAGGACCAAGTCACGACTACAGGGGGTACAATACAAATCGAGGGTAGTTTCAGTTTATGGCTCACCGTGACAAACACCCTTCACGGACTCACCCTCGCTCTCTCACACACGGCACGCGGTACATAATAATATAGGGAAAGGACGAGTAGCAGCGTAGAGAGAGAAGGAGAGCCTAGGATATCGATTCGGGGGGCGCGCGCGAACCGTTTTACGTAACCCTCATATAGATCCATCTCGGCGTGCACGCGCGCGTCTACGTATCTGCAGTACGTGTGTACGGTGCACTGGAAAGGGGAAACGGGCGGTGGCCGGCTGTCAACCTGTAAATTGTCATCCGCGAGCTGCGCGTATAACGTCAGGACTGTCGTCGAGCTGGACCACCCCCTTGGCAATGTGTGCACCACATGTGGGGCCTGCTATATATATATATCTATATATATATGCATGCGTTGTACATATTATATACTGTGCGCTCGTAAATCCTCGCTTATTTATACGAGAGCTTTTCTTTTTTTGTTCTCTCCTCAGCCGCGCCCTTTTCGCGATTGTTGAAGAGGCGACGGTTTCATCTGTACCTAGCTGAGCTGTCTGTATGATGCTGCAGATTCGCGAGGTTTCGCTGTTTTTTATTGTTTCGTTCTGAGCTCCCATGTGGGTATAGAATGCTTTTTACCAAAGTAGTTGACCACATTTCCTCGCGTTGTCTGGACGAGCGGATTATTATTCCCACAGTTTTATGAAAATCCGATTTTTTCAGACAATTTTTGGTAGTGAAATGATTACTCACCTCGTTCCATAAGATGCAGAGGGTTCATTATTTTTTTTTTTGCTAGCTTTTATTAGGGCTGCGATTCGAATAGAATATTTAATTTGGAAATAATCGCGTCCTTTAAATGTCTATGGCAGAAGTATTCAGAGATTGGTGGTGGTATGTAAACAAATCAAAAATACTCTTCAATGCTTGATTTTATTCATTGGTTCATTACTTTACTGATTTTTTAGATTCAAATAAAAATAACTTTTGAAATTCAAGTTAAAACCACATGCTTTTTTACGGATTTTTTATTATAAATAAAATATTTTAGGTTTGTCTAATAAAGTTATGCAAAGGTTTACAATATAAAAAGCTTCCATTAGTTTTTCTGCAAATGACGAGGCAAATGACAAACCTGTAAACCACTTAACAGGTAAATCTTTAAAAATTCTCATAAATGGTGATACTCTCAATGGAGTGTGAATAAGAAATATCTTTATTCCAAAAGTGTACGTTAAAATACAACTCTTTTAATTTTGGGAACTTCAACGTAAATATTATTGAGAAATTGCTCTTACACTTGAGTGAATAATCGAAAAAAATAAATTTTCATTTTTACATTTGTATTTGTTGTGTACGCAATAACTATTGGTCAACTCGTTATAATTTCTGTATCGATTATATTTAATCGTAGGCAAATATTTTTATTCATCAAAGTTACGCGCAAATTCAATCAGACGAGATTCGCGGGATGAAAACACGTTGCCCCGAGCAAAAAAAAAAATATCTTCCAACGTTGTACTACGCGAAATAAAGCGAGGTTTCAATATCTTTTTTCTGCATAATTGACTTTCACCGACATACCACTTCCTAATTCATCGCTAGATTCTTCTTCTCTCGAAATTCGTCGTAATNCTTTTATGTAATGAAGTTACATTTTTATTACTCGAACCATTGTACTCGTAATAAAAATTTTTTAGATATATTTGTGAAATTACAATAATTATTATAGTAGTAAAAAATTTTTCCAAAACATTAATCATGACTTTGCTTATAAATTCGAAGTATTAGAGTATAATAAAATTGTACATCCTCGTTGATAAACATGTTATCGCGAGTAATGGACAGCAAACTGGCATTGTTCAAATATCACAGCCTGCATTATTACAATAAAACATATCATTACATGCAATAACGTGACAAGAAAAATATTTCACGAATAACAAGTCAACGTAGGTTTTATCAATGTTAGATCAAAAGCATTAAAGTCGTATCAAACACGTAGAATCATTAATATGGCTTCACGCTCAATAATATTACTAAGTCCAATCTGTAAGGTAAAAATTGATCAAATAATTTTATTCAAAGTAATTCCTCCTAGAACAGCGTATTCCTCCAAAAATAAGAAATTTGAAAGTTTACGATTATTGCGTTGAAAAAAGGAGCCAAAAAAATTTTAATTTAATTTAGAAAATATTCAGCTGATAAAAAATCTTAAGATAAAAATCTGGATAATACATTAAATTCAGTTTAATAAACACGTGTCATGTATGTAGGCACGAAAACCCAGAAGAATTGTAGCATTGAATTTATAGCTGTTAAAACATTGAATTTCTAACAAACGTTGATTTCGTAATCACATTAATGAGCCACGTGTGCTCAGTAAACTACAGCGTACATAATCGGCATTAACTTTTGAGGTCATATTTTCGCACGATAAGAGATTACAGATTGCCTTTTCAGTAAAAAGTAATACTGGAATATTATTATTATTATATTTTTTTTTTTTTTTGCAATTACAGATTATTTTACTATGACCATGATTTTGAAGAAAAATTTCAATCATGAGATGTTCATTATTTCTCTAATTAGTTGAGGAAACTTAATTATTTTTAAAGAAGCAACAGTTCCATCTAATCAAAGTCCTGTAAGCACTTTAATACCTACTAGTACTTTAAAAAAAAAATTTTTAGTTTTTTATAATTTTATACGCAAGAAACTTCGATTGAGTGAACGTTAGAAAACAATTTGCTATGAAATACATTAGGTACGAAATTCAGTACTGGAACGATTGCTGGCGGAGCGTTCAAAAGTAGAACAGTAACCCATTTGGAATTCATCGTCTTTATTGGACTGGAAATATACAGCATTGCATTTAAAATTTCACGAATTGAACTTTCAGCTGAGCTAAACGTTTTTTTTTTTCCTGCATCATAAAATTAAATAGCAAAGTTTTATCTCTGTAGTACTTATTGCTAAAAGCTTTTGAATGAAAAGAAATCTTTGTACACAAATTTAAGCATTTGATTTAAAATGTTGTTCTCAAAATTATGCTGCAAAATAATAAAAACTTTAAAAGTATTTAAAACAAAATTTACTTACAAATATCTTTGTTTATTATTAATTCGTTAACACGTTATATGTGCACGTCTGATTTTACAGTTGAAGTAACTATACTTTCCGGTTAACTTTATTTCATCTTCAACTCTTACATTCACACTCCAAAATAGAGAAAATCAAACCAACGCGTATTTTATACCGTTGGCTTAGATACATACAAGTTAAACACCAAATTTGATATTTTACACGATCAATTATTATGAGTGTTATTATTATTTTGCAAATAATAATTTAATTGTAAAAATATGTACTCAATAAAAAAAATGCGAGTACAATAAATGCAATTGATAAGGACTCGTTGTAAAGTACTTATTGTTGAAACTTTTATTGAATTCAGGAAACAGTTTACAGAAATACATGAAAAATGAGAAAAATAGCTCTATATATGACGTCTTATTCTTTCCAGTGTCACGAATGATTTAAAATCTTTTGGAATGAGCATGGAAATAAATGGGTAAAGAGCGAATGAGAGAGATTGAAAAAAGGGACTTTTGTGAGAGAGAAAAAAAGAGGAAGAGGGAAAATGCTTTAGAAGTAAAGAAACAGATGGGAGTTACTGGATACGCTGCTTTATTAAAAAATTCTCAGCCTGTCGTTCATAGGTATAAGGGCACTTTTCTGGCTCTTGAAAGAAAATCTTTGCAGCCAACAGATAACGAAGAATCGGATGAACCGAGAGACGCATTAAAATGGCATTAACTGCATTTTATACGCACATTTTATGACATCAACAGATTTCTTATCGTGAATTCTCAGTAAAGATTTATTTTTGGAAAAAATACGTTTTTCTTATTTGTACTTCCTCTTGATCGGAACTTTATATTGGATAAAGATAAAGTTTCCTTCAAAATATATTGAAATCTTATTCACATAAAATACATTTACAAAAAAAAAGGATTTAAAAAAATGTGTATATTTGTCTAAGCGCATATTTTATCATTCGCATCAGATATCATATAGGATCTTATAAACTAATTTGATCGATCTGAGCTTAAAAGTTTTATTTTCTACTTTTTGGAGACTTAAAATCGTATTTTTAACAAGTTTTTTTATTTACAT
>NW_019379719.1:0-54930 GCF_000648655.2 Copidosoma floridanum
CAAAGAAAAAAAAAAAAGTTGGCAAAAAAAAAGCATCATTCAACTTAGCTACCGAAACTTCGATCCTTGTATATCTGAAGCCACTGATGTTCACTAATAACCACTGGAGCTTGTCCCACAGTTCATAACAATTATGAGGAAAAATAATAAATTAGAAATTATAACTGAACTGCCATCCTTAAAAAAATAGCTGAAATTTGTTTCCAAAATAATACTGAATTTCAAAATAAGTATTAAAAGTAGGGGAAGAAAAAAAAAGTGTGGGAGCAAAGATCAGTTCAATATGTATATATATATACACGATATACTCGATTGCAGTCAAAAGAGAAAAACTCGTGTCGTCGCTTGCTTTGGCTGTACACACAGATATATAGCTATTCGCTCCGTGCATGACACGCAGCGCCGCCCTCGGTGTCAGAATCACGCAATACCGTACCCCCGTATGATTAAGTCGTAACACTGTCGCTTATAGGAGAAAGTATTATTTATTGAATAAGACGTACATACTGCTATCGAGTAAACATCAGCATCCTAAAAAATGGATATGATTATCCAAACAGGCTTTAAAAGTATAAGTTGCAACATAGTTTTTAATAATGAAACGCTGAAAAAAGCTAAGAAATTAGTAGAGAGTGGGCACGTTGCCTACGTACAGGACTATGTAAAGAAAGGAGTCGATCATCTGATCAATTGCTATGTTGTGAGACAAGCATCTGTCAGCTTAAATCCATACAATGTAGAATTATCTGTAAGTACATTATTGCCTATGCTTGACAAATGTAGGTTATGGTAACATATACATAAATGTGTTATTTATTTATCAGATTAACGAAGACCGCTGTATCTCCGACGTGAGCTGCGAATGTGTAGCTAATCAGAGCCAAAAGTGTAAGCACATCGCAGCACTGATCTATTTTATCAATACAAGCGATAGCCTGAGTAAAACTGATTTTGAGCAAATAATCCACAGCTACTTTTTGTTTCATGGGGTCTACTTGGGAATTTATACAGCACCACCCTCTGCTTTTCTTTCTTGTTGCAATTAACAACGCAGCACTGTCTCGTACGCATTTCGTTACTTTGTAAACGTAAACGCTGATTCAGATTATACAGCTATAGCGGCAGCCTACGTCGACTGCTTGGAGTAGTTGGAGTTTAATGCTCTCACGTATACCACATTACAGATAAGTATGTGTGTTGTGTACTATATGACAGATGATATTTAGTAACTCATAATTTAAAATTTCGGGCGATTTGAAGTGCCTTGCAAAATTATTTATCCGTATTATAGACCCGGTTTGGCTAAATAACATTTTTTTCCGCCTTCGATTCCTCAACTAATTATTTTAAATGAAATAATATCTTTTCTCGTATAAGACAACGCTTACTGTACGATTTATGGGGGTACGGGTTCGCCAACTTTGCTCACCTACAGCGCTGCAGTCGTTTTTTTTATCTCCTCCAACCTGATGCACGGAGCGAATAGTCAACATTTCCACTCGTCTCCTCGTAGACACACATTCGGTATACCTCTTCCACGTCTCTCCAAAATGTGCGCCTATATGATCAATTCCACACGAATTCATTCCTCTTCTCTTAGGTGCACGCTGTTCGGTACAATTAGTAAGATGTGCACCCGGTTCGACGGCTGGCCGTGGCGGGGGGCTCCGATCAGTGCCAAAAAGTCGTCTCGCATCGTAGCATTGGCGTTAGCAATTTCTCTACTTATCTCTGCTTTAGAATAGTAATTCAAGTTGAACTACTTACACATTCTATGTAATTGTCTTACAAGAAAGGCTTTGAATAAGTTGAAGTGATCCTCCAATTACCCTGCTTTTTCTAACCTGACAGTTACTTCGCTTTACATTTTCTCAAACGTATTTAAGTGCAGATAGAAGAATAAAATAATTTTTTATTTGTTCGTAATTTATTTAGATATCATTAATTTTTTTTTCAATCATCATAAATAAAATATCTTTCCAAGAATAGTGATTAAAAAATGAGGCAGAAAAAAAGCGCTCAAATTGCCCCACCCTACTCTACATCTTCAACGTCACGCTTACATCTGTTACATATACTTACACGCTTATTCCTTGATTATATTAAATACCCAAAAAATAATTGTATTCAAGAGGTTAAAAAAAATTATTCATCAGAAAGTACCACTTTTTTCATTAAGGTAGCATTACATGCCAGTGAATCTGTTCGGGCGTTTTGTGACCCGCGTGCTCTGCGTCTTAATTTACCGAAGCAATTAGTGCGCTATCCTTCTCTCTCCCTTGACGCACCGTCACTTTTTTGAGAGCTGAGTTTTCGCCGCGCCACCTGTTTTTCTCTATGGCGCAACAGGCCGCGCGGGCCTTGGTTATTAGCGTCTCAACTGCGGGAGAGGCATTTTCGGCGTCCCGCGTGTTGTATTGTAAGCGAGCGTGCGACTAATTAATCGGATAACCAACAAATGTATACGAGTGCCCAGGCGCTGGGATAGAATAGTAGTGTGAGTGAAGCGTGTGTGGTTTTGGTGTTACTCGGTGGGAGAAGGTGTCCACGGGTAATCGTGATCTTCTACGGCGAGCGCAACGCGGCAACAGAGTGTTGCCCGTCGTCCAAGCGTTTGGCAGCTCGAGACGTCGGGACGCGCTTGGACAGCCAGGTCTCGAATCTCCTGTGCGCTCCCGAGCCCCCTGCGGCACTTCCTCGACACCCATCCTCCGCGGTGCGGTGTTGGAGTATTTATTACGGACGGCGCAACTGAGGTAAGAGAGCTCTCTTTAGGTACTAAAGGATCCTCGCGAATCGTGTAGCGCGTTATCTTGTCACGTTGCGAGCGAAGCGTGTAAGGCGTAGCATTAAGGTTACTTATTTCTTACAATTATAATTGTTCTGTACCTTTTATTGACTGATTATATAAAAATATTACACTTACCCCGGCTTTCTCTCAATCCGCGAGAGTTTTATGCCTAGGTAAGTAGTGTCGTCCCGCGAATAATTGTTGTTTTTATTTATAAAAGAACCCGCTCTCACTCATCCATCCTACATTTTATCACCCTGAATATTATAAATCGGCTGCATATGTTCGCGTTGTCTCAAAGGAGAGTTGACCTTGTTCATGGTGCCCCGGGTGAGGAGTGAGTGCGAGGTTCTTTAGTAGCGTACTTTAGTTAGTTTGCGCATTTCATTGTAATCCATATATTTCGGTATGTAAAAAAGGCGTTTGCATTGCAACGGCTTGTTCTTAGAATTACAAATTCTTCAAGATTCTCGTGTTATTGAGATACTTTATTGTGCGCGAGTGAATTCGTCTGAGGTCGGAATAGAGTGCACAATGGCACCCGTAGCTCTGAGAAAGCTGACGTCTATGCAGGCGGCCCGCGAGGCTGAAATAAAAAGCATCCACGAGCGATTGATCGCGAAGCCACGTGAGTCACTTACGAGAGACATTGTGAAGGCCCGACTCGATGCCATCAAGGAGGTATGGACTGAGGCGCGAAAAACCAACGCGGATATAGTCATTCGAGACGATGTTGAGGCGGACGCGTACATCACGGATAAATGGTTCGAGCGTATGCAGGGCGTGTATGAGGGTGCTTTGGACGAGATGCTTATGATGCTTGCCCCTTTCGAAAAGGACGCTGATAGCAGCATTTCAGATGCGGGCTCTGAGTCGCGTGTCGCGAGGCTGCCTCGACTACCGCTGCCTACCTTTTCGGGCGCATACGAAGAATGGGCGAGCTTCTGCGATTTATTCACTTCGCTGGTGCATAATGACTCCCGCTTATCAGACGCCACGAAGCTTCAATACTTGAAGTTGTGCTTGACGGGCGGGGCCGCGGAGCTCATCAGGGACGTGTCGACAACGAACGCGAATTACGTGGGTACATGGAAAGCGTTGAGGACTCGGTACAATAACCCGCGCTTAATAGTCAACAAGCTACTTAGGTCATTCATGGAGATTCCGAGTATGAGAGTAGAGTCGGCGACTGCCATGCGAGCGTTCGTGGATGAATCGCAGCGTATTGTTCGGGCTTTGGAAAACTTACAATTGCCAGTCAGGCACTGGGACGTGTGGCTAGTATTTTTGCTGGCTGATCGGTTGGATGCGGAGTCACGAAAATTGTGGGAGGCCGAGCTCAGCGCTAGAGATTTGGAGGATAGCGCAGACGGGAGCCCTGACGGGCCGGATGCCCTTAATTCTCAGCCGAAGTATTCTGATTTAGTTCGATTTTTGGAAAAGAGAGCCCAGGCTCTTGGCATGATTTCGACGGATAGAAAGGCGGAAAAGAGACCGGTGTCTGGCTCGGCACCGGCACAGGCTCGGAAAGTTTTTCACGCGGGCGCGACTCAGCAATCTGCTTCTTCGAGGTGCCTCTTGTGCTCGGGAGCGCACCCACTGTGGAAGTGCACTAAAATGAAGGAGAAGGCTCCGCATGACCGATACTCGACGGCGCGTCGGCTACAGGCCTGCTTTAATTGCCTCGGGTCGCATAAGGCTAACGCGTGCCCTTCTTCGGGGCGTTGTACCAGTTGCGGAGGCAAGCACCACTCGATGCTTCACCTCAAGCCTCCAGGAAAATCTGAACGGCAGAACTCGAGTGGTTCACAGCAGCAGGGATCGGGCGGCGGTCAGGGCGTGGGGTCCAGGGTCGGCGCGGCTGCTGTAGCGTTGCATGCGTCCGCGATTGCGACGTTGAGTCGCGGAGTCCTTTTGGCTACTGCTCGAGTGACGGTGGTGGGTCCAGCTGGAGATAGCACCGTCGTTTGCGCCCTTTTGGATCAGGGCTCCGAGGCGTCCTTCGTATCAGAGTCGGTCGTGCAGTTGTTAGGCCTTTCGAAGGAGCGTGTTTGTGTCGCTTTGAGCGGCCTGGGCACCAGTTCGGTGGGTATTGCGCGTGCGACCACGGAACTTGTTTTGAAATCATCGACCGATGAGGGCTTCGCGATTCGGACAAGCGCGTTTGTCCTCCCTCGTCTCACTACGCAGCTCCCGGCAAAGAATATCACTGATTTAGACTTGAGACGCTTCACCGGGTTTAAGCTCGCTGATCCGGAATTTTTCATTTCAAAGAAAATCGACCTCATTCTGGGTGCCGATGTTTATGGGCAGTTGCTCCGACCGGGCTTGGAAAGATTGGTTCCTTCACGGATCGTCATGCAAAATACGGCATTTGGATGGATTGTCTCGGGTGGGTTGCATGAGGAGCGCTCACGGCGGGCGGAGCAAGCTGACTCTCGAGTGTATGTACAGGCGCTGCACTGCGCTGCGTCGGATGAGTTGGAACGGTCACTAAAGCGATTTTGGGAGCTCGAGGACTTACCGGTGACGCAGGTTAAAATGAAGCTCGAGGACGAGGCTTGCGAGAAAATATTCAAAGAGACGCATGGGCGCGACGCGGATGGAAGATATGTCGTGCGGCTGCCATGGAAGGCAGATTTACCGTCTGGAGCGGCTGAAACAAGGCGGATGGCCGTTGGCTCCCTTTCTTCCATGTACCGTCGGTTTGCGCGCGATCCCCAATTGGCGCATAGTTATCAACAATTCATGACGGATTATGAGCGACTGGGCCATATGACACGGGTTCCGGACTCTGAGGTGCGCGAGGATAAAGCGTGGTATTTGCCTCACCATGCCGTGGTGCAGTCAACGACGGCTGATTGGAAGCTGAGGGTAGTCTTCGACGCATCGCGGCGAACTCGGGATGGCCTTTGCCTTAACGGATTTCTGCACACGGGTGCTCCACTCCAACGAGACCTCTCGCTAGTTTTACTCAATTGGCGGCGTTATTTGTACGTGTTTACCGCGGATATAGTTAAAATGTTTCGACAGATCCGCGTGAAGCCGGAGGACCAGGATCGACAGAGAATTGTGTGGGCGCCTAACCCGGACTCTGTCCCACGAGATTACCGCTTAACTACGGTCACGTACGGCACGGCATGCGCGCCCTTTTTGGCGATACGAACTCTGTTACAATTGACCGAGGATGAGGGCTCGCGGTTTCCGCTGGGAGCGGCATGTCTCAGCACTGAAACATACGTCGACGACACGTTCGCCGGGGCCGATGAACTGACGGACGCGCTGCAAAAAAGGAACGAGCTCGTTAAGCTGCTGGGTTGCGCCGGGATATCACTAGATAAATGGGCCGCAAATCACCCAGAGCTTATCCCTCCTCGACTAGCGCAGGAGGACGTAAAACAAATCGACGAGGACCAGTCAGTAAAAACACTCGGCGTGCATTGGAGTCCTGCTCACGATCAATTTAGATTTAGTTGTAGAGACGTCGCAGAATTGTCAGCTGCCTCCACGAAGCGGACGGTTCTCTCAAACATTGCTCGACTATTCGATCCGCTTGGCTGGCTGTCCCCGGTGACAGTAGGAGCGAAAATCTTAATGCAGGATCTGTGGATTCAAAAATGCGATTGGGATTCTCCTCTACCGGCGGAGATTCGCGAGCGTTGGTACGAATACTGCAAGTCATTGGCCAATCTGCCGTCGCTGGCAGTCGACAGATGGTTGGGCGTTGCAGGTAATTGCTCATTACAAATTCACGGATTCTCTGACGCGTCATCGCGGGCCTTCGCGGCCGCCGTATATCTGCGCGTGGATGGAGGGGACCGACATATTAAGGTGTCACTGTTAGCCGCAAAGACGAAGGTCGCTCCGGTAAAGACCGTCAGTATACCGAACTTAGAGCTTTGCGGCGCCGCTCTGCTTGTTAGGTTGATTGGCCACTTGATGAAACTGGACTTTCTTAAAACAGCTCCGGTCTTCGCTTGGTCCGACAGCCAGATTGTGCTTATGTGGCTGCGCAGGCACCCCTGTTCTTGGAAAACCTTTGTTGCAAATAGGGTGTCGTTCATCCAGACGGAGTTGCCCTCTGCAACTTGGAGGCACGTGCCGACAAAGGAAAATCCGGCTGACTTGGCGACACGAGGAGCCGATCCTATAGAGTTGGCGGAGAATGGGCAGTGGTGGCACGGGCCTCGATGGCTCGCTGAGGCTCCGGAGCAGTGGCCGGAGGCAGCGGAAAGTCGCCGAGTCGCTCACGTTCGTCAGTTGCCGTCCGAGTCGGATTTGTTGACGAGATTTTCTTCGCTGACCCGTTTAATTCGCGTAGTCGCATACTGCAGGCGTCCAATGCTCATACTGCGTGGGCGTAAAAAGAAGATGGAGCCATTCCCACCGTTTCTTACGGCATCCGAGTTGGCGGATTCGCGTAAAAGTGTCATCAAACTATCACAGGATAGTAGCTTCGCCGGTGAGTTAAAATTGCTGAGAGAGGGCAAGAGCTTGCCGAAACGCGGTCGACTTAGTAAGCTTAACCCTTTTCTTGACAGAGATGGTATTTTGCGCGTGGGAGGGCGACTGGAACATTCGACTCTTTCTTTCGAGAGCAAGCACCCGTCGATTTTGGCGCAAAACTCCAATCTCAGCCTTTTATTTACGCGTTATGCTCATCAACATTGCCTGCATGGTGGCCCCACCTTGACTTCCAGCCTGTTAATGCAGCACGTTTGGATCTTGGGTAGAAATAAGTTGGTAAAGACGGTAGTCCGTAAATGTCTGATCTGTCAGCGCGTCAAACCACAGTCGACCCAGCAATTAATGGGGGAGCTTCCAGCAGATCGAGTCACCGCGGGCAGGCCGTTTTTAGTGACAGGATTGGATTACGCGGGTCCGATTCAAGTACGTGCCACAAAGGGCCGCGGGCACAAGTCATATAAGGGGTACATTGTCGTTTTTGTGTGCTTTTCTACGCGGGCCATACATCTCGAGCTTGTCAGCGATCTTACATCGGCTTCCTTCCTCAGCGCTTATCGTCGGTTTGTGGGTAGGCGTGGAGTCTGCCGAAAGCTTTACAGCGACAACGCAACTAATTTTCATGGAACAGACACAGAGCTAGCATCAATGTTTCAGCGCGC
Organism: Copidosoma floridanum; assembly: GCF_000648655.2. Next base: position 7,918 of record NW_019379719.1, read on the forward strand.
GTCTGAATTTTATAATAAACTCGCCCCTGTTCTCGCGAACGATGGGACGGACTGGAATTTCATACCCCCGAGCGCCCCACATTACGGCGGGTTGTGGGAAGCAGGAGTTAAATCGGTAAAACATCACCTAAAAAGGGTGGTGGGCGAGCACATGCTCACCTTTGAGGAGTTGTCGACGGTCCTGGTGGAGATTAAGGCGTGTCTCAATTCACGGCCGTTAGGAGCTTTGAGCGCGGACGTGGACGACTTGCAGGCGCTGACCCCCTCTCATTTTTTGCATGGGTGTGCTTCGACCCTGCTTCCTGATGCCAATCTGACGGATGTCCCGCAGAATCGACTGGACCGCTATCAATTGCTCCAGAGGATCCGAAACTTGTTTTGGAAGCGTTGGTCGTCCGAATACCTGCTTCATTTGCAACAGCGAGAGAAATGGAGAGAGCCGACGGAAAACTTCTGTGTAGGAAGGCTGGTTCTCGTGAAAGACGATCGTTACCCCCCGTCAAAATGGCCCTTAGGCAGAGTAACTGACGTCCACCCGGGCCCGGACGGTCTCGTGAGAGTGGTCACGGTGAAGACGGCCACGACGTCGCTTCGTCGTCATGTGGCTCGCTTGTGCCCGTTGTATATGGAGAAAGATACCACGGCAATGTAGATTTGTTGTCGAGTGTTGGTTCGTCCGCCGGACGAAGGTGGGCGGGATGTTCGGGCGTTTTGTGACCCGCGTGCTCTGCGTCTTAATTTACCGAAGCAATTAGTGCGCTATCCTTCTCTCTCCCTTGACGCGCCGTCCCTTTTTTGAGAGCTGAGTTTTCGCCGCGCCACCTGTTTTTCTCTATGGCGCAACAGGCCGCGCGGGCCTTGGTTATTAGCGTCTCAACTGTGGGAGAGGCATTTTCGGCGTCCCGCGTGTTGTATTGTAAGCGAGCGTGTGACTAATTAATCGGATAACCAACAAATGTATACGAGTGCCGGGGCGCTGGGATAGAATAGTAGTGTGAGTGAAGTATGTGTGGTTTTGGTGTTACTCGGTGGGAGAAGGTGTCCACGGGTAATCGTGATCTTCTACGGCGAGCGCAACGCGGCAACAGAGTGTTGCCCGTCGTCCAAGCGTTTGGCAGCTCGAGACGTCGGGACGCGCTTGGACAGCCAGGTCTCGAATCTCCTGTGCGCTCCCGAGCCCCCTGCGGCACTTCCTCGACACCCATCCTCTGCGGTGCGGTGTTGGAGTATTTATTACGGACGGCGCAACTGAGGTAAGAGAGCTCTCTTTAGGTACTAAAGGATCCTCGCGAATCGTGTAGCGCGTTCTCTTGTCACGTTGCGAGCGAAGCGTGTAAGGCGTAGCATTAAGGTTACTTATTTCTTACAATTATAATTGTTCTGTACCTTTTATTAATTGATTATATAAAAATATTACACTTACCCCGGCTTTCTCTCAATCCGCGAGAGTTTTATGCCTAGGTAAGTAGTGTCGTCCCGCGAATAATTGTTGTTTTTATTTATAAAAGAACCCGCTCTCACTCATCCATCCTACATTTTATCACCCTGAATATTATAAATCGGCTGCATATGTTCGCGTTGTCTCAAAGGAGAGTTGACCTTGTTCAGAATCAATGTCCTTTCATCACACATAGGTTTTCTTGACAGATATTATTCAAACATCAATAGTATCCTTAAAAAAGCATAAAAACTATTTAAAAAATGGCAGATCGTTCAACTGTACCCTTTTTACATGTTTAGTTTGAAAAAATTGTAATTTAACATGTAAACCCATGGAAAAATCACGTTAAATTGCATTTATAGGATTTGTAGGAATCCCCCAATTTTTTTGTTTATAAGACAACTTTGAGATGAACTTATAAAATTTTCAAATAGATACACAAGTTGCTTAATTTCATAATACAAGAAAAAAGACAAGTAAAATGATGTATATATAAATAATAGAAAAATAATTTTTAATATTGCCACATATATTTTCGCTCCTCTCTCTTTTCTAAACTTCTTTCCTGCAAACTAAGTGTTAAATGTCTTGAAGTCAAAAACCACATCAATCACAAATGGAGAAAGTAAAAAAATTTAGAAAAAAATANACTTTCTTTGTAAAAGTAAGAAACTAACAATGAATTAACAAATATTTACGAATGCATAGAAAAGCTGCTCTGTTAATATATACTTATTTTTAAGTATTTAAAAGAATCATTTGACAATAAAATTAGTTTATTGAATGAATAATTCATTTATTAATAATAGAAAATTAATCAGTTAACAGTAAATCACTGTTTTCATTCAAAATAAGTAACAAATCATATTTTAACAAGAAGAAATCGAGTTTCTAATACAAGGACCGCTTATAGAGAGTGGGTAAAGGCCTTGGGTCTCGGTTAGTGTGCAGGAGATCGGGGGTTCAAGACTCAGAGAAAACTTTTTTTTCTTTTGTTTTAAAGAAGTGTTTAATGAATAACAAGTAAAATTAAACAAATTTGAAAATTTTTAGTGTGGTGGATATGGTGGTGTGGTGTGAGAGAACCGACACGAAGTGGGATGATCATGCAAAATTTACTTCCGTTACATATTTCCTCAAGGTTAGAATTCTGGAATCGTTGATTAACTCTCACTCATAATACGCCTACAGAAGTATAACTTCAAAAATTTATGTCAAGTGGTGAGAGTAAAGAGAAAAACTTAATGTAAACTAAGATTTAAATTGTCACTTTAGACTAGTAAAGTAAAGCCAGCAGCGACATTAACTGGCACTCTACTGAAGTAGCGGTGGTGCAGAAGCTACAAAGCTCATGTATAGCAAAGCTAATTATAATATTTTTTTTTTACTTTCTTAATAAATTAGGTACCAAATAGTTTTAAATTTTACTTATAAGATAAAGAGGGATACATAAGATAGCAAATAAAAATGTATCGTGGAAAAAATAGTTTGTAGTTATTCGTTTAAATAATTTTTCAGTGTCATTTGCCATAAGAGTTTGTACTTATGTATACTATCAGAAGAAAAGGCAGTCATCTGTATCACGCACGATTACTTGTTGTGTTTGAGTAGCTACTTTCAGTGTCTATCCCAGTATATACTTACAAGAAAATAAAACAATAAAAACGTTAATCTTAGCTGACTCGGCGATATTGCAGACGCTTCGACACCACCATTATTCTATTACTCGCAAGATAATCAAAGTGATGGCGCAACCATTTTGCATCAAAGATACGTAAATTGATGACATTAACTATACAACTGTGTTAGTGTCCCAGTATAAATGCAACATCAATTAAAGTCAGAGCATATCAGTTAACAATAGTCTGATTTGTATGAAATCGTTCATATTGACTTGACAATTTATCGGTAGATATTGTCTTGCTAACTGGTTTTGTTCATTTTGTTATTTCATGAAAACAAGTAGTATAATCAACGAACAGTTTATTATGAAGGTAGGCATTAAAATGTTTTAAGTTATTATTTGACGATTGTCTTCATTTAGGATATGGAGATATATAAGTTTTATGTGGTTAGTTATTAATTTATGATATTTTAAAAAGGCTTGTTAATGTTTTACAACAAGAAAAGTTCGTACGTCTGCTTGTAAGAGATTATTGTTAAGAATTTAGTTCTATTGGAGGACAAAAAAATATATCAACTACTCTAAACAAAAAATCTGATAAAAATAATAATATCACATACAATAAAACTGTATCATAAAAAAATTCCTTACTGCTAAAAAACTAGCCAAAAAAAATTATATCTGGTGGTTAGATATGCAGAAAAAAAGTTGAGAAGCAAAATGATGTAGAAACAAGTTAGAGCGATGAATAGTTCTTAAAATTAACCATAGACCACAATAAAGTACCCTAGTATGTTCTACATTATGTCGTTTAATTTTATGATTTTTATAACGTATACAAGCTTGATTTATGTGTTGTAAATTTACTGACCTTCTATGGCTGAAAAACACGTTATTTTAAGTGACGTTTCGTTAATAAGAGTATCAACCACTTAACTTATTTTACTTATACAAGTTATTAAATACATTGTTATAATAAACGAGTGAAAGTAAGAACTATTTCTGTTACCAGAGGCTCAAAATCTGTGTGCCCTGTGAAGCACACTTTGCACAGTTAAATCACTTTTCACCCATAGGTAGGAAAGTAATTTACAGCCCTCTAGAAACCATTTACTTTTATGCCCTCGAGGTACAAAGTATGTTTTCACCCTATAGGGTACAAAGTGATAAGTAGGCACAAACTGTACGTATGAACACAAAGTAAGACTTTGCACTGTGGAAAAGAAAAATATCGTTCAGACATTAGTCAGAATACAAAGACCTTTAGGTACCCCATAGACCTGGTGCTTGCCTTGGCGACATCTACCACGAGGTACGAAGACTATGATATGAAGTAAATAATTTTTAGATCCTGTTAATGTATAAAATATTGTCCTAATAGCAAACAATAATAACTAGATCAGTGCAGTAAAATTTCAGGGCTAATATTAATAAAGCATATTTTTATTATTAAAATTTTGATTAGTAAATATAATTGACCTACTACGGTTCAATAGAAGAACTGTAATTTAACTTATTTATGTAATTTAAATAATTTTTCATTATGTTGCATGTGCACCGAGAAAAGTGATGTTAAAAAAAGTATCATAACATACTAAAAATTACTATATTTTTTTAGGAAAGCTAAGACATACTTATCTGATGACGCAAATTATTACGTTTGAAATAATTTCTATTATATTTTAAATAATTATCATTATAAAGCAGCTCTATAAAAATTATTGCATGGCATAAAAAAAATTACTATGTCTGACATAGTAAAAATGTGATAGTATAATTTTTGCTACACAACACAGTAATATTTATTATTGTCTTTTCAAAATGTCCCGTATTTTAAAGTAGAATTAACTATGTAACATTAAAAATTTTGAATTTTACTGCATTGCTATTCAGTATAGTAAGAGTTACTATGTTCGAAAGTAATTTTATACGACGGTTTCGTTGATTGAGTAATAAGGCAGATGCTTTCACTGTAAAAACATAGTTTTTTGCTAACATTGAACAACTTACTGAATAAGTTTAATGATTTGTTAAAAAAGTCTTAACTCTGCAGATGTTAATAAAGTAATAGAAGTTTAAGCACCATCACAATTTCTTAGAATATGTGACAAAAGAAATATAGGAATTGGAGCTACATTTTTTTCGTGTCGTCTATGCTTTTTGACACTATGAGTAGTAGTTCACATAAAATCCATCAATACAAATTTCAAAAACGAACAGATATATAACGTAAGATACGTTTTCAAAATAGAAAACCATGTTAATCTAGGTATTAAATGTCTCTTTATTTCAAACCATGGAAAAATTAAGAAGACAGACTCCTACGAATTTTTACCTGCAAACGTAATTATTATTATTTACTGTGAAAAATAAATCCAGATGGTATTATGTTTAAATTCAAAACTCTTATGGCTTCAGTCATAGAATCATAATATACTTTACAACTAACCATATCTCTTTTAACACACAAAAAAATGTGGTATGTTATATTTCCACTATAAAAAAAATGATATTAAAGATTATTACAAAAGTTTTTAATGTTTACAGAAAAACGTTTGAAATGTTGGCTTGAGTTTGAACGATGATGAAAGTAATAACATTGTGATTAAAAGTCAGTACTTACGGATAGAAAGTGAGAGTGCATTATGATAGTAGTAGAGAATGGGTACTAGATAATCTGACGTACATGCACGTTAACAGTCTAAACAGTTGTAACATGGCTCAGAGTCGATCTTATGGTTTATATATGAAAGGTAATCTGGCAAATGGCACAGCATTGTAGAAGCAATAAAAGCAAGATGCATGTAAATCGAAAGAGGGGAAAAACATTTTCTTTTTTGGGAGAAAGAAAGCAATAGGTATCCGTTAAAATGTCTCTCTTGTGTAAGAAATTGCAAATAAAGAAAGTATACTTCTTATGAGTGCTATTCACATTTATAAATGGACAAAATATTTGAAAAACTGCAAAGACTTACTTTTTCTTGTATGGAAATTTAAAGTAGTGCTGTCTGTACCTGATAACTGTTTGGATATCCATAAAATTGTACAAACAACTAAACTTTGATATAAAAATAACTGGATTAAAGTTTTGTGTAGCTAGCATACCTAAGAAAAAGCTACTAAAGTTTATTTTTTTATAGATTTAACACATTGAACGTGGAATTTTGTAACAGATACAAAAATTAAACGTGGATGAACCTGAGATCTTTAAACTACTTAGATCTAGACAAAAAATAATACAGAAAAAGTTTATACTTACGACATATGAATAAACAATAGAATGTAGGATAATCTCTTATTTTAAAAATTTAATCACGTATTATTTCCAACTAGAGTTCTATTTGTATGCTAGAATTTTTTCTGTAGGCAAACAAAACATATTTTTGACCTTTATTACGGACTGCAATTAATTAAATACACACAATAAGGATCAGCTTTAAATTTTCTAATAATTTTCCATGGAGCACTTCCAGTTATTCGTAGTTCTATTACTAGTATAATCTTACACATGAAAGGTGACTAGTACTTGATTCATTTATTTTTGACAAAATTTGTACATTAAAATAGTGAAATACTAACAATACTACCTTAAGTACTAGTTTCTCGAGCTGTAACGTAGCAATACTGCAAAATTTAAATTATTCTCAAAATTCACTTAGTAATAAATTAAGATATGTTCTTAATGACTAATTAAATCCAATATTAATTTAATTTAGTACAAAATTATCTTAATTTAAAGTTACAAAAGATATAATGTATTACAAGTTTTCTGAACACAGTATTAACATTTACACGTAAACGTTTATACAGTGAGAAAAGTGGGGTTAGAAAAAGTGCTACAGCTATAATAAAAATTACTACATAATACAGGAAAACTAAGATATACTCGCCATATTATAAAAACTACTATGCTATTCAGTCAAACCAGATTATATTAAAATTTGCTATTCGACATAGTAATTTCTACTTTACTCAGAAAAAATTTTTGTACTAAAGTAAAAGAAGTAATCACTAACGAATGTTGAAGACATTTTTATTGAAAGAAAAATTTGCCGCAACCGAGAATTAAACCTCCGTTCTTTGGTTCCCAAATCAGGCTCTGCAACCATCAGACCACGGGACGTGATGTCTGTGCAGGTATGGATAAAGTATACGTGGGAACGTCTACTGTTAATCATACACTCAATAAAAATAAAAATCAAAGTGTTTCCTGTAAGCCACGGTGTTGAAAACGAATAATTAATCAATTCAATATAAATTGTCAGCACTAATCAATTTTTATCCCTAATACATCAAAAAATATGTTTCTCGTCATGATGACATTAGTGTAACCTCCAATTTTAAACTCCATAAGCGTGTATACCTATAGACACCGTACAAAATTACTTTCAAACATAGTAATTTTTATTATGCTGTTTAAAAATTTTTTTGGGGCTGCTACATATTGATATGTATTCAAATTATAATAGAAATTATTTCATATGTAATAATTGGCGTCATCAGGTAAGTATGCCTCAGCTTTCCAAAAAAATGTAATAATTTTTAGTATTTTATGATACTTTTTTTAACACTACTTTTTTCAGTGTATAAATAAAATGAATGACCGACTTTATTCTAACAGTCATATACCGTAATCGTAGGTTACCACAAATAAAAATAACAAATAAATGTGAGACGAAAGACGCTAAATTATGTTGAAAGCTAATAGGATTCTACCGAGAACTAATCCTATGTTATTATTCTTAGTATTGTATTTTTTTTTTTTTTCTTATATTTGCGTTCAAGACTTAAGCAAAAAAACTAGCATAGTTTCCAGTCAGCGACAGAGAAGAGCCATGGCATCACCTCGCTGTATCCCTACTACACTACACCAAGGGGAAGGAACGGAATGCGTCGAGCCACCGATTTAACGAGACCAGCTATCGACAGCGCTGCCAATTGTGGCATCCAAAGTGGCACGGAATTCATATTGGCTATGTGGAGCAAGACGAAAAACCCAGATAACTCGACAAAAATTCTTGTATAATAAAAAAATAATACCCAAGTTATTCAACCCAATGACCCGATTCTATTCAACCCTGCAACCCAGAGCACCTACTTGCAACTTTAAAATTTAATGTATTAAATAATAACAAAAGCGCTTACTGAACGCTTTGTTAATTAATAAAATAAATACAATAACACAAGCACCAATTACCACACAACCCAGGGTACGTACTGGATGCTTTTTTAATTAATAAAGTATTCAAAAATAATATATGAACTGATTATTAGGCTACCGAAGGCACTGACATGCTTTTTTATTAATAAAGAAAGCATGACTTAATAACGCGTGCGATATTTATCATAAAACCACAAATGCTTTAGCTGTTGTTAATAGCTCAACTGATTTAAGAAGCAACCTGTATGCGCCTAAGGTTGCTTAGTAATTGGCGCTTTGTTGTTTTTTTTTTATAACAACGTGAACAGTAAGCGCCCCGGGTTGTGTGGTGATTGGCGCTTGTGTTATTTTATTTAACATATTAATAAACAAAGCGGCCAGTAAGCGCCCCGGGTTGTGTGGTGATTGGCGCTTGTGTTATTGCATTTATTTTGTTAATTAACAAAGCGACTAGTAAGCGCCCCTAGTTCAGTGGTGATTGACGCTTGTGTGATTTTATTTATTTTATTAATTAACAAAGTGAACAGTAAGCACCTCAGGATGTGTAGTGAATGGCGCTTGTGTTATTGTATTTACTTTATTAAATAACAAAGCGACCAGAAAACGCCCTGGGTTTCGCGATGATTAGCTTCTGTGTTATGGTATTTATTTTATTAATTAGTAAGCAAAGCGAACAGTAAGCGCCTCAGTTTGTGTGATGATTGGCGCTTGTGTTATCATTTAATGTATTATAAATAAATAAAGCGACCAGTAACCACCCATAGTTGTATGGTAATTGAGGCTTGTGTTATTGTATTTATTTTATTCATCAACAAAGTGACCAGTAATTGCCCCGAGTTGTGTGGTGATTGGCGCTTGTGTTATTTTATTGAATAACAAAGCGACCAGAAAGTGCCCTGGGTTGTGTGGTGCCTAGCGCTTGTGTTATTGTATTTATTTTATTAATTAACAAAGCGAACAGTAAGCACCTCGAGTTGTGTGGTGATTGGGCCTTTTGTTATTATTTAATGCATTAAATTTTAAAGTGGTCAGTAGGCGCTCCGGGTTACTAGGTTAAATAGCATTGGGTTATTGGGTTCAGTAGCTAAGGGTTCATTCGATTATTATATAAGAAATTTTGTTGAGTTATGTGGGTTTCTGCGTCTTGTTCCATATAGCTAATTTGAATTTCGCGCCACTTCGGATGCCACAATTGGCAGCACTGGCTACCGACGCCAATATTTTACTTCAGGTCTTCTCTTTTGAGCCCTTCACTGGGAAGCATCGGTGCTCTCTCCTCGGAGTTCTCTTAAAAAATTATCTATAACTTATAACAATATGCTTAACGCGGCCAAGTGAGCACAACAACTCGTTCTTCCTCGTTGCCGTGTATTCTATTGGTTTATCTTTATTAATCATGGTTTGGTTGTTACAGAAACTATTTATTATTATCATGTCTTTTATTAAATAAATGCACCTTTTGTTATGTATTATTTGTATGAGGCGAGTCAAATTATTTTATTCGTTGTCAATTATTTTCTTTTTTTTTTTACATCCTGCGTGTTATTTTTATTTAGAAGTTGATTTGAATACATTTTGATTTAATTTAGTAGATTTTCTTTTTATTGAATATTACCTCAAATCTGATGAAGAATCAAATTGTTCTATTCCCATGAAAGAAGATATAAAACGAATGCAAGTAAGTAATATCTAGGAGGGCTGGGAATTCCTTTATGTCCAGATCGGTCTGAGCATAAATCTAAGTTAATGCAAACGAACGACTATGCCTCTTTTCCTTTCCTTCCCCATGCCATTTCTCACCGTTTTATGGGATTGGTAAATCGATCTTATGTATTAACCACGTGGAATCAAAAAACCTTATTATCAATCCAAATGATAGGCCGTTTTATTTTGTATCTGATTTGACGATGTCTTGACCTTAAATTATGAATCTATTCTTTTATAATTGAAAATCATAATATTTTGCTCTTTAAATTTTTGTTGGGACGTTGCATATCACGTACATATTATAGCAAATCAATGCCTTGACTACAGACTGCTGAATTTTTTAATTTAACTGTTATAACTATATCGTGTAAAAATAATGATTCAATAATGTGCTGACAATGTTATCGTAGATTTTGCCCTTTAAATTTGAATAAAATGTGGTACGTAATTATCGTTATCTATTAAAAATCCACCCCCAAAAGTATAAAATAGGCTTTGAAACTATCCAATAGATAGCCGTGATTTGATGCACTTATACAATTTTGTATCCAAGTAAATTAAAAATAGTACAGCTAAACCTGTATTTTGTTCATAGAAGTCATCCAATAAAATTTCGGAATATAAGAAATAACTATAAAAATTTATGTTAGATTTGTTATCATGCTGACTTTATTAATGAAACTTTCGTGCAACAATAGTAAAAAGGTGTAAGTGTAATTTATTTATAAGAGTCTTAATAAAATGTATAATACATAATTTATGTAACTTAGGAGTATAGCAACATATGCTGACGAGTTTAAGACCTTGATTGTACTTACTTGGCCTGCACCTTTGAGAAAATGATGTCTTTAGTACGTATTTTCCACCGTAAGCCAATGGTTTGGAAACCACGAAGAATACAACTTTACCATTGCTATGTAAGTAATTCCATCACAAAAAATCTGAGATAATTTAAAATATGCCAATGACTATAAAATGTACACACAGAGTAAATGGAGAAACATTATATACAGTCTGTCAAATGGCTATAAAATATTCATGAATATAAATCAGACAATAAAGGCTCATATAAGTGTAAGAAAAGAGAACAATTTTCAGTACAGAGTAAATCTTCGCCTCTATACTGAGAAAATTAAAGTTAGAAAAAGTGTTATAACTATAGTAAAAATTACCATATTTTATAAAAATGATGATAAGTCTGCCTTTTTTCTCTTTATTCAAGATCTGTCCCTTACTGTTAATATATGGTACGATTCAGTACGGCTTATTTTACCTAGTTTATTTACTAAGCTTTGTTTCTCAGTTTTTTCTAGTTTTGTATTTTTCACCTCCAAAATATGTTATATAGTGAAGCACTGCGTGGACAGTGTGGATCTCTGCCTTGTGAAGTAGGTAAGGTTCGGGCAGTCCAGTGAGTGGGTCGATAAGCTTCCTGTTTCTAACGTCGACCAGCAGGCCAAACTTGAAGAGGAAATCTGCACCAATAATAGCCAATGAAACGTCGGCAACGATGAAAGGCCAGCTGAAGTCCCTGGGCGACGCCAAGTCGACTGACGTAATGTGCATGCCGTAGGTAGCGATGGGTGAGAGGTTAGCAGCGTGCCTCATGAGCTTCTGCTGTGTCATCTGCTTTTTGAAGGCTGCTTTGGGTAGAATGGAGACCTTCGAGCCTAAGTCGATGAGAAACAGGGTCTTCGTGCATTTGTCCCTGATGTGCAGCCTTGTGGATAGATTGTTGACCCACCTCTGCCGTCATAAACAGAGGGGGTTTCTTTAGTTTCCCTGTTTAAACGAGCAGAGTTAAGTGCAGTCAATGTTCTTGGAACCAAACTTGCGATTATAGCAACAGAAGCCCTGGTTCTATTCCGCCGGAGTGTTGCTGCGCTGCTTGGATTTGTTCCTAGACTTAGAACATCCCGTGCCTGCTTCGATTGGTCTTCAACCATTCACGATAGCTGGCTCACCTGAAGGGAGAGCACTGCGACCTACTGAGCAAGAGCGCTATCAGTTGCTGAGATGGAAAAAAAACAGTAGTCGATGACTGGCGAGATAGATGAGCTAGGTGAGTTGAGCCCGTCACAGCACAAATAGAAGTGCTTATGTCCATCAGCTCATCTGCAGCGGCACTAAGCTCTTTCAGCGTTTGTGTTTTCAATACCTTGAGCATGCAAAAGATGTGCGTGGGTAGACGGTGGAGCCATTTGACCTTTAGTACATTCTCTGAGACCTTGGTTCCAGCCAGGGTTTTTCATTGAACGTAGAAGCTGGGATGGCTTCTTGTCGCCTAATTCGAGCTTGTTGAAGAGGTGGTCGAACTGCTTTTCCTCGGAGTCAGCTAGTCGAGCCAGGATAGCTTTCTTGAAGTCAACGTACAGATTTCTCTCTGGAGGGTTTGACAGAATGTTGACCAAGTCTGAAATGACCGTGGCGTCCAAGGCTGCTATGACTAGATCGTATTTATCTCTGTCGTTGGTTACCTTATGTACGTTGAAGGCTGACTCAACGGAAAAAAACCAGGCTTTGAGGTTGGAGGTCCAAAAGCGAGGTAGGTTAGGTCTGGTTATCGTTTGAGGCACGGCGAGATCTGTCTCTGGTGTTTCATAGCCAGCGGGCTCCTTTTGCTGTTCCTCAAAGACGTTCTTTGCCAATTCTTGGGCCTCTTGCTCGGCTATTTGCTTGAACTACGCGGCAAGAGCCTCTTGTTCCTTCTTGAGTGCTCGACGATTTGCGCGCTCCACGCGTAAAGGGTCTCCGTTGGTCTGCTTGCGTGTTTCATCTTCCTCTTCGCTGTCAGCCAGGGTGAAGGGCAAAATACCTGCGACGACTTTGACAGACGGTTTCAGGGTGGTGGAGCTAAGAGAAGAGGCAACGGGTTATCGACTGTTGCTTGGCAGCTGCCTGAGGCGCGAAGAAAAAATTCTCTAAAAGGATAGGAAGGACGCCCGCCAGCGAATCCCGGACAACAGCTGAACTGGTATTGCTAGAAAGGGGTGATTAGCGAATCCTTCTGCAGCGAAATGGTGTGAATGATGAAAGGGCAATCACGTACACCGACTCCAGGCACTGAATTCGACGAGACACAATGGGTGGTCGGCGGTTATGAACGAAGCCGTCGCACTGGATAGTATGCACGTAGACAGGGCTTCACGTTATCACTCGCGCACTTTCCTTAACCCACGTTGAATTGAAAAAAAGTTCGGGGTAACCACTATAGAGTTTTCGACGTTGGGTTGGAGAAGCACCAAAAGAACGAGGTGGTGTGAGGTCCGTAAAATACAAGGCTTTGGCTAAAAAATATAATAACAGGTTTATTAGTGAACAATGGTGTTGAGATGTATGTGTGTGCGAGGGCTAAAGTCATTCTGGAAAGCTGCCACGGCGTCGCCAGCTTAGGAGGCGTGTGGTTGGCGTGACCTGCTTGGACAGAGGAAATATCTGGTGGCTCGTCTTGGTTGACTCGAGGGACGAGCTGCTGCTTACGACGGCTGACGCGCGAAGGCTCCATAGTGGCTTGTGGCGCCACATATCTATGAAGTTTTGGAATTTTCCTAACCTTTTTGAACTTTATCAGAATTTTAAAACATTTCTCGAGATCTATGTGATTTATAAGTTTTGTATGCTGTATCGATGAGAAATTATGTAAATTATCAATAATTTATCTAGAAAATTACTTAATAGACGTTAATTTCAACAGGTATACATATATACATTCGCACCAACTACCTTAAAGGTACGTGAAATTTTTTATCATAATCAGCCGTATAAGATACCCTTAAGGTCGCCTTAAAACTATGGTATTTTGAACGGTTAATTATTTCGAAAAATAATTTATTTATACATTGCGGTCAGAAATAAAAAATAACGGTCAACTATTTTACGTTACTAATACTTCATTCATAATGTTTCTGCAATATTTTATTTATTGCGTTAGCACTAATTTATTATTTACTAATAAGTCGTTTGAGTAATCATTAATACTTATAAGATACATTGCTCAGATTTTATGAACAAATTCGTAAAATAAAAATTAGTAAATACTTTGTAAATAAAGTTTAGCAATATATTGATAAAAAATTGTACAATATACTTGTTACTTAGTGTAAAAACTTTTTTTTATCCATATTCCGTTGAGAATGAGTGAATCATAATACCTTTCATATTTATAAGTAATCAAAATATAGAGAAACCTTTGTAGTTCCAAAGCCTGAGAATTTACCACTCAAGATCAAATATAAATACACGTATTACATACATGAGAAAATCCAATTCTAATATGGATTTAAACGTTCCAAAAAAAAAAAAAGATTCTTTTTCGAGAAACACACTTAAACCAATTTTTTTATAAATTCAAAGTGATCAGTGATCCGCTGGGGGCGAAATGTGAGAAAATAAATAAATACAAGTAAAGTGTATTTAAATTTTCTTGCGTTGATTTATTAATGCGCAACGTTTCGCTGACAATATGCGTCAGCCTCATCAGGCTACAAAATTAAAATTAAAAACACACAATGAGTGATCTGGAAGGCTCAAACACAAAATACAATAAGTTTTAATGTAAATTTCTACCGCAGGTACGCGAGAATTCGTAAGTTTGGTTGACTTACTCGTCACCTGTCGTGCTATTGACTGACAATAAATTACAACAACAAGCCAGCGCTTATATAGGTGGAGCCGCAAAGGTAGACGGTAAAGGGGGATGAACTCAATTGGGACATTTAAACTTTCGTAGTAAAGGAAGGTATGCTCTATGAAAGGAAAACACATCCTCCTTTCTATTGATGTTGTGTTTGTCGAGTTTTATATAAAGCATTTCGGAAATAATTCTTTTTTTGTAAATGGATTCTTTGTCAAGGATTTTAAAGTTATCCCAATCGAATTCATGGTCAAAATTGATTTGGTGTGCACAAACAACGGAATCAGAGTTTTTAATTTTCATATGTTCACTAATGCGGACCTCCGCCGCTCGCTTTGTTTCACCCACATATGACGCAGGACAATTTTTACAATAAAACTTATATACTACATTTGTCTGTTTATGTTTATTCGTTGTATCTTTTCCTAATCGAACGATATGCTGCAGTTTATTGTTAATAAGAGGGTAAGTGTGAATATTGCAGAGTTTTAATATGGTTGAAATTTTTTCAAAATTATTGTCAATGTATGGTATGCCAATTTTGCAGAGTGGATAGGTGTTTGTAGTGCTTCTGTTATGATCACTATATTTGTGTTTATTTAATCTGACCTTTATGTTTTTATTAATAAAGTTAAAAGGGTAATTGTTTTTTATCAACAGGTTTTTCACTCTAGCAATATTTACACCGTGAAAACGTGTACCGGCAAGTAAGATCGCCCTATCAACTAAATTAAAAACAGTATTTCTCTTATAGCTAACTGGATGACCAGAAAAATAATTTAAGATTTGTCCGGAAGAAGTAGGTTTTTCAAACTAGTCAAAATTAAAATAATTAGAATTTCTTATTACCGTTAAGTCTAAAAAAATGAGTTTCTTGTCAATCTCCATTTCATATGTAAATTGTAGTTTGGGATAATATGAATTAAAAATGTTTAAAATTTGGTCAATATGGTCAACATTAATAAAAAGTAATACATCATCTACGTAACGAAAATAAAAAGATGGAATAATGTTATAGTTATTTTTGAAGATGGAGAGACAATCATTTTCCAGGTCATCCATTACAAGGTCAGCAAACAAAGGTGAAATAGGAGAACCCATTGGCGTGCCGAAAATTTGTTGATAAAAATGTTGTCAAAAGTAAAAAAAGTATTATTGAACAAAAATTCTGTACATTGTCGAATTTCATCAACCGGGATTCGACATTTGTTCATTATGGTCACAATACGTCGATCGATGCTCCGTTGTACCAACTCTAGAGGAATATTAGTAAATAGGGAGCTGACATCTAAAGACATTAGTCTATAATTAGTAGTGAGTGTAATATTTTTTAGTTTGTTTTTCAATTCAAAGCTATTATTAATGTGTGATATTGGAACGTTGACTGACTTCTTGAGTTCATCGTGAATTACTTTTGCTAGAAAATATGTAGGGCTATTGATAAGAGAGACGATAGGACGTAAAGGGGCATCGACCTTGTGAATTTTCGGCAAGCCATAACATTTAGCTAGAGTTGTGTCTGTGAGCGACAAAGCGTTGGGATGGTATGCTCTAGAAAGGAAGCCGTTAGAGTTGAGATTCTTTAAAAAGTTAGAGGCTCTCTTTTGTAGAGAGTTCGATGGGTTTTTTGAAATAATTTTATACGTCGATTTATCAGACAGTAAATTATGCATTCTTTCTGCATAGTCACTTTTTTTGAGACAAACCGTAACGTTGTCTTTGTCAGCAGAGGTAAAAAATATATCGGGATTTTTGTTTAGAAAATTTTTTGTTGATTTTAAATTTTTTGCATATTGGCGGTCCTTTCTAGAAATAGCTGGCTTTTGTTTACAATCATTAACTCAATATTGAGATACTTTGTCACAGATTTCAGTCTTCACTCGATCGTTCGTATCGAGGTGTGAGAGACCAACTTCTAGGTTTTTGATAATACATAAGAAATCGCGTTCACGAAAAGTTGATGGGAGATTGAAATTCGGTCCAAGAGATACAATTTCGGCAACATCTTTAGGAATGGCTATATTCGTTAAATTGTGTATTGAATCATTGTTACTAGTTGTGGTGTTTGTTTTCGATAAGATTTTTTTAAATTTCTTATGTAACGTATGATTAGATCTTCTGTAGATGGTATTTTGTTTGATGTTGACAAATTTATAATGTCGTTTACGAATATTGTAGTCTAATTTTAATGACGCGATAAGATCTTTTAAACGGGAAATTGAGTTTTGCAAAAATCTAATATGTGTGTTAATGTCGCTGATTTCGAAGTTCAGAAGTTTCTGACAGAAATATAAGGTACTTTTGTTGAAATCGGCATGTATCGGTTTGCAACGAAAATTGACACTTGAACACTTATTGTAGAGGTGTTTTATGTGGTTAGGAAATACCCTCGCATACCTGCATTTGAGTAAAAATCTTCGTTGTGCCATACTGGTTGATAGTTGTATGTGCAGGTCCTTCCAGCGTTTTAAAGCATTGGAGGTATGAGCCTGAAATCTCCCTGCGATGTTTTAGTAGAAGTGTGTAATGGTGTCCGAGTCTTCCTCTGATCCGAGTCTCGGATGAATACACATAAACAGACAAATGTAGTATATAAGTTTTATTGTAAAAATTGTCCTGCGTCATATGTGGGTGAAACAAAGCGAGCGGTGGAGGTCCGCATTAGTGACCATTGAAAATTAAAAACTCTGATTCTGTTGTTTGTGCACACCAAATCAATTTTGACCACGAATTCGATTGGGATAACTTTAAAATCCTTGACAAAGAATCCATTTACAAAAAAAGAATTATTTCCAAAATGCTTTATATAAAACTCGACAAACACAACATCAATAGAAAGGAGGATGTGCTTTCCTTTCATAGAGCATACCTTCCTTTACTACGAAAGTTTAAATGTCCCAATTGAGTTCATCCCCCTTTACCGTCTACCTTTGCGGCTCCGCCTATATAAGCGCTGGCTTGTTGTTGTAATTTATTGTCAGTCAATAGCACGACAGGTGACGAGTAAGTCAACCAAACTTACGAATTCTCGCGTACCTGCGGTAGAAATTTATATTAAAACTTATTGTATTTTGTGTTTGAGCCTTCCAGATCACTCATTGTGTGTTTTTAATTTTAATTTTGTAGCCTGATGAGGCTGACGCATTATGTCAGCGAAACGTTGCGCATTAATAAATCAACGCAAGAAAATTTAAATACACTTTACTTGTATTTATTTATTTTCTCACATTTCACCCCCAACGGATCACTGATCACTTTGAATTTCCAAATTCACCGGAGGGCACTGACATATCCTAACAAACAATTTTTGTATAATTCTATGTACCCTCAGAAATAAGAAGAAAAAAAATGTGCAAGCATTTGAAGCTTGTGACACTCTTTTCTACCCCACTAAAGACTTTAATTCCTCATTTTCTAAAGTGAAAAAGCCAGACTAAACTGAAAAATGTCGGAAACTGATGAAATCGTAGCGGATTTCAAAAAAATCTTAATTTTCTGCATTCTGTAAACGTTTGGAAACATCAAGTTACCCCTAATATGAATAATTTATAATAAATTTACCCCTTTAAACCATCCTCATTAATTACAGTACCAAAAATTAGTGTGAAAATGTATTATATAATCTCAGAAATCCTCTCTCGGGGGTTTTGGAGGTCGTTGATCATGAATCAAAGGTTTATTCGCAAGCAGTGGTAGTTTGAACCCCCCAAAATCATCCCCAGCTACAGTGAATCATGGAAAAACTCATAATTTTGCTTCCACAATCGTTTCTCAGGGGGTTTCCAAGGTCAATCATCACGATTCCGAGATCGATCTGTGCGCAGGGATAGATTAAACCCTTAAAATCACCCCTACTTCCAGAAAATCTTAAAAATTTTACTATTTTACCTTAAAAATTCTCTCTCATAGAACTATACAAAACTTAATTGTATATTATTTATTGGAAGAGTTAAACAGCATTAAAACTACTCCTGCACACAAATAGATCCTGAATTTATGATCAGAAACCTCAGAAATCCATGAGAAACGATTGCAGAAGCAAAATTGTGAGTTTTTTAATGATTTACTGCAACTGGGGATGACTTCGGGGGGTTCAAACTACCACTGCTTGCGAATAAGCCTTTGATTCATTATCAGCGATCTCAAAAATCCCCAAGAGAGGATTTCTGAGGTTAAATAATACATTTTCACATCAATTTTTGGTACTGTAATTCACGGGGATACTTTAAAGGGGTAAATTTACCATAAATTATTTATATTAGAGGTGACTTAATATTTTGAAAAGCTTACAGAATGCGGAAAAATAAGATTTTTTTGAAATCCGGTTTGATTTCATCAGTTTCCGACATTTTTCAGTTTGGTCTGGCTTTTTCACTTTAGAAAATGAGTATTTAAAATCTTTAGTGGGATAGAAAAGAGTGTCACAAGCCTTAAATGCTTGCTCATATTTTTTTCCTCATTTCTGAGGGTACATAGAATAAAAAAAAAAATTGGTTCAAGTGTGTGCCTCAAAAAAAAAAATTTTTTTTCTTGGAACGTGTAAATCCAAATTAAAAATGGACTTTCTCATATGTTAAATTTATGTACAGGTAAATATCCATTGAGTTATATATAAGAAATTTCTAAGTATACATTTTAAACTTACCACCTAAAAATCACATAATAATCAACATTATATTCGTTATAATTAACTAAAATTCCGAGATGATCACAACAGTAAAGAATTATATTGGATATTACTGGTAATAAATTGATTTTTTCACTATTAATCCCGATTTTATTTTATTTTCCCTCATTTTGAATAGTTTTATCAGATTGGTTGAAAGAATCTTTCAACGAAGACATTATGAACGGTATGCAAGAAGCTGACTGTAAAGTTTACAAATGCCACTTACGAGCTCATCGCAGTGATCTCATAGATCATGGCATGGGTGCCAAAAAACACATTAGAGCGATGGCTGCACTTAACAGAACTCAACAAAGTTCCTTTCACCAGCATGGTTCGTTATTCAACTATTCTTTCACTTGTCTTGTAAGTTTTTTTTTCTGAATATTTTAATATTTGTATTTTATTTAAGAATCCAAGTTAAGAAAACAGTCACCGATGAAAGAAAAAGAGTAGATCTGCGTTTAGCTGTTTTTGTCACATTGTACACATCCATCACAGTGGTAGATCATCTCGATGTGCTTCTCAAACTGTTAGGCAAAGGCACCATTTTGTAGAATGTGCGTCTTCACAGAACAAAGTGCTTAAAACTAATTACATCGATTATTGCACCTGTCCTATTTTCATCTTTCATAAAATAAATTCGGTGACAGCCCATACTCAATAATTGTCGACGAGTCAACCGACGCGACGTTTCGATCATAAAGTTTATTGGTCTGTGCGTTAGATTTTTCAGTCAAGATTGAAAGAAGATGGTAACCGAATTTCTGGGAATAGTTGAAGTTTCGATTTGCACAGGTAAACTCTTAGCAACAACTCTTTTACAATATTTAAAAAATAATACAATTATCACCTAAGAATCTTACATTGATTGTAACAGATGTTGTTTCAAACATGTGCGGCTCAAACAACTCATTTCTTACACATCTTAAAAAAGTAGTTCCAAACTTTGCATCAATTAAGTGCATGTGTCATAGTATGGATAGATGCGGTCAATATGCACTCAAAAAATTTCAGATCATCTGGACTATTTATTACGAAAAACTCAAACATGTTTTGAAAATCTCTTTAAGATTAACAGAGTGTAGGAATCATTATAAGGTTAATGCGATTTTTTTTGTTACAATTGTGAGTATTTTCACATCGTCAGATTAATAATATTGCTTTTTCATTCTCTGAAAACTTAAAAACAGTCGATCGAGTTAATTTCGGATTAACCTTTGAAAAATCTATTCAAGACTCTACCATCAAACCGCAAAACCTATAGGGGTAAATGACCCAATTACTGCGCACTTGACGGTAACTGAAAAGAAGAAAAACATACTGAAAAATTCGGGTGCTTGTATATTGTAACACGTACGGACATTAATAACGTTCAATCCAGAATTATACTTTATATCATGACATTTATAATTGTTCAACTGAGTGACTCCAAGCGAATCTAACCTACAAAACTTTTTAGTAGTAACTACGCACTAGTGATTGGTGCGCAGCAATTGGGTCTAGGGCTTCAGCATGAAAACCTAATGGGAGATTCCCGCGCTGTAATTGGGTGCGCAGTGACTGGTGCTAATTTTATAACCGTGCGCAGTGATACCAGCGAGCGATTTCAGCAGTGAAATAATTATTTAAAAAAAAAAAAAAGTAACATAACAAAAAAATGTATATCATTTTAATTGCATAAGATGCTGCAGGTAAAGATTAACTATAATTGCTTCAATTTACATCGAAAAACATTGAGAAATGAGAAATTTGGGATAGTCGGAAACTTCAGTGCGCAATAATTAGGTCATTTACCCCTATATTGTTCAGGGAAGATGTTCGAATTACCTGTTATCTCTATGTAAACAATTGAGTGATAGATTTCTTGGTAACGTGAATATCATTGGAAAAAGTAAAATATTTTACTCCCCGTTTAGTTTTGGCACGATCCAGCAGACCATTATTTAGTCAACTTACTCTAGACATGGCAGGTACGATAATTAAAACGTACTTTTTATAATATATGATGTAACTAATTACTTATTGTATAATGTTACAATTCTTCTCATTTTAGAAATGAAAAAACAGATTAAGAAGTACTTAAGAGTCAGTGGCGATGACTTGCAAATTTAAATTTTTTGGATATATACCCCATTCAGTACATAATAGAGATTTAATGTCAATCGATACAGTTCACTTTTGGAGTTGCGTTTTGTCTTTAAAAAGTTCAGGAGGCGTAACTCCGTACAAAGAATTAGGACTATTTACTATAAAATGCTTAACTCTACCTGTCAGCAAAACTGTTATTGAGAGTATCTTCAGTTTTATTGTAGCTCTTAAGACTAAGAAGCAAAATAAGATGCAAATGGAAATGCTCAATGCATTGCTTTGCTTATGAGTTCATCTCAAAGTATGTTGTATACTTTTTATTGGTTACGTATTCGTAAAATTATTAATATTATCATGGATAAGTATTTCTCATGAATCAAATAATTTTCTTTGTAGGTGAAAAAACTATGTTGTATTGACTTGAAACCATCTGACCATAAGCTTAATAAATTTAATTTATCCATATACTACACACATTACGATATATCCAAGATTATCCTAGAAGAAGATTATGCAACTTTGCATAGCATATTTGATGACTCTGAAAAATTTTTGCATGTACAAATATAAATTTATACTTACTGTTAGTTCTTTAAATATTTTATTTTGATCAGGAAAAAANAACGACTTTAATTTATTAAATCCTGTCATCCTATTATTTACTGAATACTGGGCAATACTTGGTCCATCTACTGTGGACCACTGCTCCAAGTCATGCCGTTATTAATCGTCCACTAGGTGGATCACTAGATCATTTTAATAACTGACTCTTTAATAACCTAACTTTAAAATAACTTATTTTCACGTTATTACATTCTTAAGAATATAAACCATTCATCAAAAAACTAAATACTGTTACACTTCAATCAGACATTTTATATAAGTGATTCATCTTATGCTGTCGAATACTGGGTCAACTGCCCTTAAAAATTAAGAATTTACTTAACTTGTGTCTCTTTTTTCTTAGTCCTGGGACCGGAAGTAATAATAAAAATTCTTTTTCATCACATATTTTTCAAGAGAGAAAATTCTGAAATCACTGATTTACTCCCTTGCATAACAGGCCTATAGAATTACAACTATAAAAACTAATGCTATTGCGTAAAGATTTTTAATGACTAAAATATTTTAAAAATACATATTTCCTCTGAAAAAAAAAAAATTTTTTAATTTGGAACTCAACAGAATATTTAACTATGATGAATTTGCTTATATGCTGTACCCAAAAAGTGACAAAGTCTTTATTAAAAAATAATAAAAATAAATATGTTGTTTGCAACAGTGGAAATGAAAGTGATAGTAAAAAGTTTTTGCCTCCGATAATAACTTACAACCATGAACGAATATAAATAGTAATTGCTGACCACTTTCTACATGATTCCGTTGTGGAAAAGTCAGAATCTGGCTAGAGGACTAGTAAGATCTTTTACTTATATGCTGTAAATTGCTTTCACCCATGGTGTATAAATAACCCCCTATAGTTTTCAGTAATCTTGTACGTTGATGGCTGCAGTTCCCACTTAAGGTGGCTCATCATCTTTGTACTACTTGTGCGTTTGTGTGACATTCGACTATCATGACTGAAAACATTAAGTGTCAGGCTCAATATGTATACCTGTAGATAGGAATCCACTTGTTTACATGCTGAGGTTAGCCTCCAGTTTTGAACTTTCAACCCGTCATTTATGTTTTTTTCACTCGGCAACCTTGGACTTATGCGATTTCACAAGAAAAAGATTATTCAAACAATCAACTCTTTGTTTTTGTACCACGTGGCATAACTTTTAACACTGAAATGTTAAAACTTTTAGTGAAAAAATCAAAGTGCCTCGTAAGACCAATGTTAAAATTTGGAATTTTGAATGTTTTTTTTTTCGATTTTGGTCGGCAACATGCTCTGAAATTGGAACTGCACATCTGTTGAGTGATACTTTACCATGAATTTCAATTTGGGTGTAGGTAATAGCTTGACTTTAAGAAAGGTGATGAGCCACCTTAGCAAAAATATTGAGTGACTTTTGTTATGACCGTAAAATCTGCGTGGTACCAAATGCAACACATCTACACCAATTCATGGTTGTTACATGACAGCACCCTACCAAAGTTTTCTTTCTCAGTGTTAAGACAGCCTTTGATAGTTTAATTTAAATTAAATCTATCCTCATTCCCTTTTATAGTGTAGGCTTCAGGCTTTCAGGGAAAATAGTGTGGATTTTTCTAAATTAACTAATAATCCCCCATTATCTGTTTAACCTGAACAACACAACCAAGACTCAAATGTTGTTACAGGTACATCATAGACCAGACTCAAAATTTTTCAATTCCTGATTGAACCTGACATGTGAAATTTATTTAAAAAGAACAAAGGCCAAGAGTGGGCTAGTGTCATTAAATATATAAAGTTATTTAAAGTTTGATCCAAGTGCTATGATCATCTAGCTTGTGTGGAGAAACTAGCATTCTGGAGTACTTTTGATTTAAGTAAAGATTTGAGCTATGTTAGTTCTGAAGAAAACGATTCTATTGAGCAAGAAACCTCCACTGTCATTAAAAAAAAATTTTGTTTGTATAGGGAATTAGCTTAATGTCTCAGAAGATGTTCCATTGCCAAAACAAAAGAATGACTTAATTAAAACTAACGACTTATCGAACACTCTTTAATCTGTTGGTAAAAGAAGTACTAATCAACAAAGAAATATTGATACTCATAAATCCGTGTATACGAATGAAACCTATAATACGGTATTGTTGTATTTTATACGTTATCAACGTATGTTTTATTATTTTAGCAGGATACTCTAAGATATTATGTATTAAACTGTGGTATTAATATTTCTCATGATTTTACTGTATTTCAGAATTGTGATAACTTAGTCAAGAATAATTTTAAAAATAAAACATTTGCAAATGAAAAAACGCCTAAAACTAAAAAAATTCCAAGAACACGCATGTATGTTCAAAGTTTACTTTGATTTAATAGTATCAAATAAAATTGTTAAGTTATACTTGTCATTTAGATTTAGCTAGTATTATTAACTTTTATTTTGTTGCAGTATTCAAAAATTACTCCATAAATCGTGAAAATGTAAAAGTTTCTAAGAAAACTGTTGAAAGAGATACCTGTGGTNGTTACTTTACTTAACTATTTCAGGATTATTTTGCTGGTATACCATCCCAAAAGGATGTCTGTAGCAACGGCACAACTAATTATCTCTTTTATCCTTATATATTAAAAACTAATAAAAACAAAAAGAGAAAAAACACAAAATTGCCAGCTACAGTCACTAGTACTAAGTGGGGAGCCTGCCACGTCCTCAAAGGAAAACAAAAACCAAAGGAAGAAGAAGCTCATAAAACTAACCGAAAAGTTATGTAGAAAGAACAAATTATTATTAAAAAATAATACAAACAAAGTAATTTGAAAAATTAGTCATGAAGCATGAAAAAACTGGAAACTGTGACATATCCCATGCTGATCTTACAAAGAACTTGACAAATAAAAAAACAAGAAAACAAAGAATTCCTCAGTAAAGTCAAGTAGTTTTTTTACATGTGACACAAAAATGTATTGGTAACGTTAATTTTATTTATTTGTTTTACTCTTCTTAATTGAAATAAGTTTTCAACGTCATTATTACTTTAAAGACCACTTTTGCTTGTTTCTTATGGATTAGTTGTATTATGTAGGTATTAGTTTCATCATATATTTTTATATTGGACTTAGTATAAGAATACGAATTTATTTTAATAAATAAACCTCTAAGAATGATAATTATATATAACTATCAACGACTTTAATTTATTAAATCCTGTCATCCTATTATTTACTGAATACTGGGCAATACTTGGTCCATCTACTGTGGACCACTGCTCCAAGTCATGCCGTTATTAATCGTCCACTAGGTGGATCACTAGATCATTTTAATAACTGACTCTTTAATAACCTAACTTTAAAATAACTTATTTTCACGTTATTACATTCTTAAGAATATAAACCATTCATCAAAAAACTAAATACTGTTACACTTCAATCAGACATTTTATATAAGTGATTCATCTTATGCTGTCGAATACTGGGTCAACTGCCCTTAAAAATTAAGAATTTACTTAACTTGTGTCTCTTTTTTCTTAGTCCTGGGACCGGAAGTAATAATAAAAATTCTTTTTCATCACATATTTTTCAAGAGAGAAAATTCTGAAATCACTGATTTACTCCCTTGCATAACAGGCCTATAGAATTACAACTATAAAAACTAATGCTATTGCGTAAAGATTTTTAATGACTAAAATATTTTAAAAATACATATTTCCTCGTAAAATGTTTTATTTACAATATAAATATTGATTAAATGAGAAACACTATGTAGCTATAATTTAATATATTGTTACAGCTGTAGATGGACGTATATAAATGTCTCAAAGCTCATTCGCTTCCTTCGGAGTTGTAATATAAATATTTTATAGATGGTATACAAGTTTTTTTCCGGGAGGTATCGCAAAAAACAGAGATAACTGATATTAGAGGTGGGGATGAACAAACTTGGGCATGTAAAGTTGGGCGTATACAATCAACCGTTTTTCGGTTCTCGTATAGTCAAACAAAGTATTATAACCACGAAAACAGGAGTAACAGGTTTACGAGAAGTAATAATGTTAAAAAAGATCCAAAAAAAAAAAAAAACAGTTTTACTTTATAAGTTACAAAATGCTATTATTTGTCACATTTTGTATAATAAAGTTACTTATATGAAAGTTTTTATACAAATTTTGCTTATTGATCATGCGAAGACAGCAATTTTTCATAAGATTCAGACATTACTGAATATGTTTAAGGGGGTATAAGTGTCACAATATATAGTCAATGCGTGTTCTAAAATACATTATGTGTTCCAAAACAGACAAGTGAAAATAAATGTGGCAACGCCGTATAAGGCGAAAACCCTTTGTACATTATATATACTTTTAAATAAAAATATGTTCGGAGATTATATTGTATGTCAATATTAAGGGCATTTAGTATATGGGCCGGAGTTTCTACTTTACCAACTTCTGTATTGTAAGAAATTATGGTTAATAACTAATTATCTAGCTGTTTGATCCCAAAATAACGAGAAGAGCCGTTAAGCTGGTACTTTGAGGAACCAAAAAGTCCAAATTCAATGCAATCCGTTGCGTATTAAAAGAGAAAAGTTACATTTTATGATCATGAAAGAGTGTTTCAATGTGCATAATCTGAATGTAACTTTTTTCAAAAAGTAATGCATTAAATTATCTGAAATTTTGAAAAAACCTCTAAAATAAAAAGACAAACACCAGTCCTCTCGTGGTTTTTGAAAATATACAGTTTAAATTATGAACTCAGCGTATGCAGATTTGTAGGTTATGTAATACCATTTACAATAAGTTTCAATTTTTAAAACTCAATAATTTGAAAACTACGAGAAAAGCTGCGTTTACTTTTTTATTTTAGAGGCCCAGATCAAATTTCAGATGATTCAATGCATTACTCTTTGAAAAAAGTTACATTTCAGATTATGCACATTAAAACGCTCTTTCATGATCATGAAATGTAACTTTTCTCTCTCAGTACGCAACAGATTGCATTAAATTTGGGCTCTTTTGATTTCTCTAAGTACCAACTAGGCAGCTCTTCTCGTTATTTTGGGTTTAAAGAGCTAGATAATTAGTTGTTAAAAATAACTCATCAAATAAGGAAAGTTGTTAAAGTAGAAACTCCGGCCTGTATACTAAATGCCCTCAAGTTGGTTGTGAAATCTCCGATGCAACATCTTGACGTATCTTTAAATACACACTTTTAATTTGTTATAAGTAAATAATAGTAAATCTATGGGTGCTGTTCTTGGAATATAATGTTTAACACATACTTTTTATATTATATTTTAATTTCAGCAAACTCTGATATTATTTTTAATCACAATCTGTAATATACTTTTTTTCCGATAAGAGTACGTGTTAAAGAGATAATTTATTTCTCGGAAACGGTAAAGCTAGGGTGTCTGAAATTTTAATATGTTACTCTTCATATAATTGTTAGCTTATACACATTTTTTCAAGGTGTTCCTAAATTTTTGGATTTTGTGACAGTATCCCTTTAACATTTGCTTTGAATCTCATTTTAACATTTTCATTTATAAGTATAATTTTTTCTCATACAAAGTTGTCGGTGTCTTATTGGATTTCGTCCAATTCTGAAGAGTTGATCGGTTTACTGACACCTAATGGTTCAACATTGTAGCAGTTACATTTTTAGTCACTACGACCTATATAAGTGCAGAATACCCTAACCTAACGAGAAGTTACTACTAAACATACCAGTTAAATAACTATTGGCTGAACTATTGGTATAACTAGTGATAAAACACTGTTGCCAGAACAAATTTCTCTGCAGTAGTTATTTGATCACTACTGAATAATTACTGAATAAAATATTTGACTTTGTAGTATCGTTCAGTAAACCTATTGGATAGCTATAGTTTTACTACTGTCTGCTATGAAAGCCTCTTATACGGAGTCAGTGCATGGTTTATAAATTTAATTATAACTACTGTCAAACCATTGGAAATATTTATTAAATATTTTAACAACTATTATTTAGTAGATCTATTTCTAATGTTGTAAAACTACAGCAAAACAACTGTATAGCTATAGCTTTACTACTGCCTCAGACGGTAGGAAAAAGTTGGGTGTACGGATACGGACCAAAAAAGGGAGTTGTAAGCTGAGTATCGGCCTTATCCTACCGCCTCCGCGGGCTCGCGCGTAAACTTCGACGCACGAGCATCCTGAGTTAAGCCTGAGCTGAGCTGGCCTTCAGAGCCGTAAGCGAGCATAGACACCCCGTTACAATACACACATGCATATGTTGCCATCTTTCTTTTTGGCTCGACAGTGTTCAGTTAGGACGTCTATAGCCGCGCATCCGAGCGCCGTCAGGCACAACGATGCTGAGCCCGCATAGTAAGAGAGAAGGAGAACTTCTCCAATGGCAGTACTATACTACCCGCTCTATACGGGATAACATTTCTCAGCATGTACTGGGGTGGCAGTTCCTCTTTTTTTCAGGTCTGGAACCCCATTATCTCTTTTATCCTTATATATTAAAAACTAATAAAAACAAAAAGAGAAAAAACACAAAATTGCCAGCTACAGTCACTAGTACTAAGTGGGGAGCCTGCCACGTCCTCAAAGGAAAACAAAAACCAAAGGAAGAAGAAGCTCATAAAACTAACCGAAAAGTTATGTAGAAAGAACAAATTATTATTAAAAAATAATACAAACAAAGTAATTTGAAAAATTAGTCATGAAGCATGAAAAAACTGGAAACTGTGACATATCCCATGCTGATCTTACAAAGAACTTGACAAATAAAAAAACAAGAAAACAAAGAATTCCTCAGTAAAGTCAAGTAGTTTTTTTACATGTGACACAAAAATGTATTGGTAACGTTAATTTTATTTATTTGTTTTACTCTTCTTAATTGAAATAAGTTTTCAACGTCATTATTACTTTAAAGACCACTTTTGCTTGTTTCTTATGGATTAGTTGTATTATGTAGGTATTAGTTTCATCATATATTTTTATATTGGACTTAGTATAAGAATACGAATTTATTTTAATAAATAAACCTCTAAGAATGATAATTATATATAACTATCAACGACTTTAATTTATTAAATCCTGTCATCCTATTATTTACTGAATACTGGGCAATACTTGGTCCATCTACTGTGGACCACTGCTCCAAGTCATGCCGTTATTAATCGTCCACTAGGTGGATCACTAGATCATTTTAATAACTGACTCTTTAATAACCTAACTTTAAAATAACTTATTTTCACGTTATTACATTCTTAAGAATATAAACCATTCATCAAAAAACTAAATACTGTTACACTTCAATCAGACATTTTATATAAGTGATTCATCTTATGCTGTCGAATACTGGGTCAACTGCCCTTAAAAATTAAGAATTTACTTAACTTGTGTCTCTTTTTTCTTAGTCCTGGGACCGGAAGTAATAATAAAAATTCTTTTTCATCACATATTTTTCAAGAGAGAAAATTCTGAAATCACTGATTTACTCCCTTGCATAACAGGCCTATAGAATTACAACTATAAAAACTAATGCTATTGCGTAAAGATTTTTAATGACTAAAATATTTTAAAAATACATATTTCCTCGTAAAATGTTTTATTTACAATATAAATATTGATTAAATGAGAAACACTATGTAGCTATAATTTAATATATTGTTACAGCTGTAGATGGACGTATATAAATGTCTCAAAGCTCATTCGCTTCCTTCGGAGTTGTAATATAAATATTTTATAGATGGTATACAAGTTTTTTTCCGGGAGGTATCGCAAAAAACAGAGATAACTGATATTAGAGGTGGGGATGAACAAACTTGGGCATGTAAAGTTGGGCGTATACAATCAACCGTTTTTCGGTTCTCGTATAGTCAAACAAAGTATTATAACCACGAAAACAGGAGTAACAGGTTTACGAGAAGTAATAATGTTAAAAAAGATCCAAAAAAAAAAAAAAACAGTTTTACTTTATAAGTTACAAAATGCTATTATTTGTCACATTTTGTATAATAAAGTTACTTATATGAAAGTTTTTATACAAATTTTGCTTATTGATCATGCGAAGACAGCAATTTTTCATAAGATTCAGACATTACTGAATATGTTTAAGGGGGTATAAGTGTCACAATATATAGTCAATGCGTGTTCTAAAATACATTATGTGTTCCAAAACAGACAAGTGAAAATAAATGTGGCAACGCCGTATAAGGCGAAAACCCTTTGTACATTATATATACTTTTAAATAAAAATATGTTCGGAGATTATATTGTATGTCAATATTAAGGGCATTTAGTATATGGGCCGGAGTTTCTACTTTACCAACTTCTGTATTGTAAGAAATTATGGTTAATAACTAATTATCTAGCTGTTTGATCCCAAAATAACGAGAAGAGCCGTTAAGCTGGTACTTTGAGGAACCAAAAAGTCCAAATTCAATGCAATCCGTTGCGTATTAAAAGAGAAAAGTTACATTTTATGATCATGAAAGAGTGTTTCAATGTGCATAATCTGAATGTAACTTTTTTCAAAAAGTAATGCATTAAATTATCTGAAATTTTGAAAAAACCTCTAAAATAAAAAGACAAACACCAGTCCTCTCGTGGTTTTTGAAAATATACAGTTTAAATTATGAACTCAGCGTATGCAGATTTGTAGGTTATGTAATACCATTTACAATAAGTTTCAATTTTTAAAACTCAATAATTTGAAAACTACGAGAAAAGCTGCGTTTACTTTTTTATTTTAGAGGCCCAGATCAAATTTCAGATGATTCAATGCATTACTCTTTGAAAAAAGTTACATTTCAGATTATGCACATTAAAACGCTCTTTCATGATCATGAAATGTAACTTTTCTCTCTCAGTACGCAACAGATTGCATTAAATTTGGGCTCTTTTGATTTCTCTAAGTACCAACTAGGCAGCTCTTCTCGTTATTTTGGGTTTAAAGAGCTAGATAATTAGTTGTTAAAAATAACTCATCAAATAAGGAAAGTTGTTAAAGTAGAAACTCCGGCCTGTATACTAAATGCCCTCAAGTTGGTTGTGAAATCTCCGATGCAACATCTTGACGTATCTTTAAATACACACTTTTAATTTGTTATAAGTAAATAATAGTAAATCTATGGGTGCTGTTCTTGGAATATAATGTTTAACACATACTTTTTATATTATATTTTAATTTCAGCAAACTCTGATATTATTTTTAATCACAATCTGTAATATACTTTTTTTCCGATAAGAGTACGTGTTAAAGAGATAATTTATTTCTCGGAAACGGTAAAGCTAGGGTGTCTGAAATTTTAATATGTTACTCTTCATATAATTGTTAGCTTATACACATTTTTTCAAGGTGTTCCTAAATTTTTGGATTTTGTGACAGTATCCCTTTAACATTTGCTTTGAATCTCATTTTAACATTTTCATTTATAAGTATAATTTTTTCTCATACAAAGTTGTCGGTGTCTTATTGGATTTCGTCCAATTCTGAAGAGTTGATCGGTTTACTGACACCTAATGGTTCAACATTGTAGCAGTTACATTTTTAGTCACTACGACCTATATAAGTGCAGAATACCCTAACCTAACGAGAAGTTACTACTAAACATACCAGTTAAATAACTATTGGCTGAACTATTGGTATAACTAGTGATAAAACACTGTTGCCAGAACAAATTTCTCTGCAGTAGTTATTTGATCACTACTGAATAATTACTGAATAAAATATTTGACTTTGTAGTATCGTTCAGTAAACCTATTGGATAGCTATAGTTTTACTACTGTCTGCTATGAAAGCCTCTTATACGGAGTCAGTGCATGGTTTATAAATTTAATTATAACTACTGTCAAACCATTGGAAATATTTATTAAATATTTTAACAACTATTATTTAGTAGATCTATTTCTAATGTTGTAAAACTACAGCAAAACAACTGTATAGCTATAGCTTTACTACTGCCTCAGACGGTAGGAAAAAGTTGGGTGTACGGATACGGACCAAAAAAGGGAGTTGTAAGCTGAGTATCGGCCTTATCCTACCGCCTCCGCGGGCTCGCGCGTAAACTTCGACGCACGAGCATCCTGAGTTAAGCCTGAGCTGAGCTGGCCTTCAGAGCCGTAAGCGAGCATAGACACCCCGTTACAATACACACATGCATATGTTGCCATCTTTCTTTTTGGCTCGACAGTGTTCAGTTAGGACGTCTATAGCCGCGCATCCGAGCGCCGTCAGGCACAACGATGCTGAGCCCGCATAGTAAGAGAGAAGGAGAACTTCTCCAATGGCAGTACTATACTACCCGCTCTATACGGGATAACATTTCTCAGCATGTACTGGGGTGGCAGTTCCTCTTTTTTTCAGGTCTGGAACCCCTCCCCCCAGCCCCAGCCCCCTCCCCTCACCGACAACTTGATAACTTACAGTTATTATATGTAATTCCAAAAAAATTAATTATTGGCATAGAAATTAAATTTAAGCGATGAAGCTGACAAAACCAAGAACGTCAAGAATAAAAATCAATTAACGCAATTATAAACTTGCTAACTTGCTTCACCAGAAGTAGTCAGACGACTGTATTTTTTATAAAAATTAAAAAATTAATAAAACCTAAACACCCAATAATCAATTTGCAATCTTACAAGCTTCGAGCTATGAAGCGATCGCTTGCATTTTGTTAAATAACAGAAAGTTTATGTTATACTAGTAGTAGATATATTCACATAGAGCAGAAGGTCGATTTGAAATAATAAAACAAATAATTATAGATTATAGGTAAGTAGAGAATTACGTGTGCTACTATTCGTAGACAATTACGTATGATACTAATTCGAATATTGCGCGAAATATTCAACCAATAAGCACTAAACTAGTGTATACGTGCATGCTATTTGCATATTGACTAACACTATCTGTCATAGATTGTCTTATAAAAGACACTATACTAGATTATCCCTTGAATCTGTCTCTGTTTATCTTAGTTTTTTTAGTAAAAAAAGGGTACACCTAACCGCAATGTATAAATGGCATCTGAGAATAGAAAATAACCCAACAACTGTGAAAGAGCCAAGTTCAATTGAAAAACAACGTGTATCTGCTTTTCAAGTTGGGCTTCTTACTTCAAGTATAAATCAGACAATAGCAAATGAGCTTGATGCTAACGTGGAGCTAAACTTACCAGTTATTAAAGTCACTTTGTCCAGCAGTCAAGTTGAAGATGTTTATGATTCAATAGTAAGTAGCTTATATTTAAAATAACAGTTGTAAGAACGATAATACAATACAATTATTAACCTGTGTCCGCTAACCATATTATCACAAAAGCAACGATAAAGTTGTATCGAACCAATCTTCATTTTCATTTTTACAATTAATAGCTTAATGATAATTTTTTGTATAAGAAAAATTTAACTTAATTACCTACACTTTTTACAGTAAAGTTACTGATATTTAAGTTATTTTTTCCGTGATTGAGGAAATATGTAACTGCCGATGATTCGTCGATAGATTCTTATCCTATTCATTATTCGTGATAGTAAATAAAATAAGCATCTACTTTATCGACTATTGACGTTACCTTTTTCCTTAATCAGGGAAAAATCACGGTAGCTTCTAGATAAAACGTACAGCTTTTCAAGATATTTTTAGTGTGTAAAAAAATTACCTTAAAAGCTACCGTAAAAGTTATAGTTAAGATTCATGTATGGTGAACTTTCCGTGAACGAGCTTAGTAATGACAATTTAAATAAGAGCAAATATATTACTAAAATTAAATTTGTTCTTATGGTAACTATTTTTTTACAGCCAAACCAAACTCATTTAAATCATGGAAGAAAAAATATTGTTGGATTGAATATGATAAAACAAGAAAAGCAATCATTTGTTCCAGTTGCGCTGAAGCTGTTAAAAGAAAACTACCCTTACCTAACTACAAATCTGTTAAAATTTCTGTAAAAGCATTTGTAAAAGATGGATTTTGCACAAAGAAGAACACCGCTATACGTTTTTAATTCTCGTGAAAAAAGTTCTTTGCATCAAGCGTCTACTTCTTCATTAATCGCATCAAAAAATCAAAGCACAGTCGAACGACTAAGTTCTGCTCAATAAAAAGATATGATTAATAAATAATCATCTAGCACTTTAAAAAATTTTAACCACAATTATGTATTTAGCCAGACAGGGTCTTCCTTTGCGTGGACACAAAGAAGTTAATTGGAAACATAAATCAACTTTTACTAACAAGAAGTCAAGATGTTCCACAGCTTAAAGACTAGCTAAATAGATGTGGCAAAAAAATGGTTACATCACTCTATAGTTGACGAACTTTCGAATTTGATGGCTAACGAAATAAAAAAACGAATTTTACTAAACGTGAAATCAGCGAGATACTGTGCTTTAAGGATCGACAAGATATGTGATATTAGTAAATTTGAACAAGTTTCTATTTACTTACACATAGTCAATGATGATTTCTCAATTCACGAGTATTTAATAAGTTTTGTTAATACACCATATACTGAATCAGATACATTATTTTCTCTTGTTGTAGATTTTTGAAAGATTGCCATTCATACATTTATAATTATGTAAGTGGACAAATAAGTGGTCTACAGACACGAATTCGTTACTTTCGAGGGGATAGCAAAGGTCAGAAACGTTATAGGAATTGTGAAAGACCTAATTTTTTTCATAAAAGACTTGCCAAAAAGAATGTAAGAATTCAAAAATTTAAAGCAAGACAAAACTTCAGCATTGTCACCATTCCGTCCAACAAGGTATATTATATAAAAATATAATGAAATAGTTAATTAATAATTTATGAGTTATAAAAATCCAAAACTAACATTATTAGGCTGTGATAATAAATGCAATCTTTATATAAAAATAAGAACTGCCCATACAATAATAAATTGATGATAGCTTTCTATTTTCCAGATGTTCCATACTATTGAGTTCATGGAACAATATTCAAATAACCGTCCAGTTGGCGCATCTGTATCATCAAAAGCTCAAGGTTTCATAAAAAGCTTGGAATCTTTTAATTTTTACTTTATATTATCAGTTATTATAATTATTTTTAAACAAATTAATATCCTAAACGTGGAACTTCAAAAAAAAACTGTGTTCAAAAGAATCGCGTGAAAAAGTTTTTCCTGTTAAAAAAAATATTGAAAGAATGCGGAATAATATTAAAAAACGTAATGAAGAATAAAATATAAAAGAGCCCTCCGCCAGATGCAATAGAAAAGTGCCTAAGTGTTTTGCGTGTTCTAACTCTGCAGCTCATGTTTTCGAAAGTTTAGATGCATACTATCGGAAAAATTTTCTATAAAATAATAGATACGACTCTTCAATCTTTGACAAACAGATTAGACAATAAAACAATAAAACTTAATGACTTTGAAGATTTTACTCTAGGTAAAACAGAAGACAAGAAGACAACTATTATAAGCGACTTTTACAATATTATGGAATGTGAAAAGTTAGATTGTAAAAAATTAAAATTAAAAAGAGATTTAATTTTAAATGCTTAAGGTGACGACAAAGATTGTTTTAAAATGCTCAAATTGAAAAAAAAAATCGATGTTATCTGAAAAAACAAGCGCTGACCAACAATGCATACCACCAAAACTCAACAATGAGAAAAAAATTAATTTGCGAATAATCATTAGATATTTAAAGGAAAAACCGGAAATGAGGTCGATATTTTCTAAATTTACAAAATTAATCAGATTGATGGCTACTGTGCCATGGTCGTCTTGCACGAACAAACGCTCATTTTATGCTCTGAGACGCATGAAAACTTATCTTCGGTCGACCATGTTGCAGAAAAGACTTAACAGTTTAAGTATACTGAATATTTATCAAGAAACGTCAGACGAACTTGACATTGTCACGTACAGTATGGAACATACTACGTGGGGTGGGCTTCAGCTATTAGTATTAGGAAGGAGCACAAGTGGGGGAAGAGAGAGCATAAAAAGGCTCGCAGCAGTGGCCACAGGGCGCTTGAACGTCG
The DNA here is from genome assembly GCF_000648655.2 of Copidosoma floridanum. The sequence continues at coordinate 43,868 of NW_019379719.1, forward strand.
GGACTAGAAGGAGGATAGTCGCAATAAGTCACCCGGGACCGCAAAGCGCCTTCCCTCAAGGAATATAGCAATAAAGTGATTGATTGAGTTTAACTGCCGCGTTCTTATTAAGCACCCCGAACCTTTAGAATCCTACGTAACAGTTTTGGTGCTAAGTGTGGGGAAGGTTTCGTCGCGAAATAAAAATTTTTTTTGACACGTGATATTTTGGAATATTCGGGCAACAATCGGAAAGCACACATAGTGCAGTGCAACAACAGGCGCAGAAAATTCAAGGCAGTCACCTGCAGCTGCTATCGAGTAAGAAAGGACAAGAGTCAACATCCAGTTTCAAAAGGAACCATCGTAAAGAGGATGACTTGGAGTATATTGGCGCTCATCGTATTGTGCCTTCTGTCAAAGTAAGTAATAATTCTTTTTATCCTCCCAAATATATATACTTACTGTCCCTCGGGGTTGTTTAGCTAAGGAAATGACGTACAAAAAATAATACCTAACCCGAATACGGCTAGTTCCGCTCGTTTTAGAAGCCAGTAAAATAGAAATACAGATTCGGAAATAAAATAGGAATCCTTTTTCCTCTATTATTTCTTCGTGCGTGGATTGAAATCAACGAATATAATTAAGCTCACATCACTCTTTTATAAAAAAAAAAAGGGGGAAAGAAATAATGATGTCCGACTACGGGGGAGAGATTGACAACGGTAGAGATGGTTGAAACGAAACTTTTTCCATGACACAGGAAGATTCAGATACAATAACGGTTATGCTTGAACACGACCCCGAATCGTATGCACTCTATGAGAAGATGGATAAGAAAAATCAAATTCTTATGTTAAAGATATTTAAAAATATAAAACCAAAAATTTCATTTAAGAAAAATCCTAATACAAAATTAGCAGAGCCAACGAATGAAACAGCAGAAATAGAGATGTTGGAAATTGCACCAGAAAAATCAGAATTAAAAGAGAATGCGATTAAGGAGAACATAGGGGTGGACAGAAAACGTGATCAATTAGGCGTGGAAGGGCTAGGCAAAACGAGTTGGTAGGAAAAGTATACCAAACAGCGAGAAAAAGAAAATACAAACAGTGAACAACCTTTTATACCATTCTGCGATTGGCCACCTCTGCATTCAAATGACAAAAATTATAACTACTATACATCAAACAATAGGACAGGTAGGCTGAGGTTTGGATACGAAGAAAATCATGATGACGTGTATACAAATACAGAATACCTTTTCCCTGCATGTGACCGACCAACCGAGCTGCCAATAAATAATCAGGCAGAATCTTTTCAAAGAACACAAAGTAACATACGCGATAACCTTCAGCATCAAACCATGCAATTTTTTCCTAGTAACAGGCAAAAAACAGGGGTACCGTTAGCCTTAGGCTCGAATCTTAATATATAAGGCTATCTAAACAACGCAGTAAATGGTATACCACTGTATAATGGAGACCCCGTGCAGTTTCCCTTATTTAAGCAAATGGTTAGAATGATAAAGGGAACAATACCTGTCCAGTACGAAAAATATTTCATAGGATTTTTGGGAAATAAATTGCGAGGCATAGCGGACGATCAATTCTGCACGCGATTATCATTATTTAGTTCGATTGACGAGCTTCTGTCGGCTCTATCACGAAGATTCAATAAAATAGGAGGAATAGAGACACTTGCAGCGGAGCTTAAGACTGTCACGCAATGGAATAACGAATTAATTATGGAATATTGCGGGCAAGTCCAGCGACTACACAATGGGATCATGATGCCACATGAGGCGAACCCATACTTGACGCGGGCCGAGAAAGACGCGTCGAAAAAGAGATCAGACGGTGAAGCAGTGAGGCAGTTTCTGTACGGATTAAGGCACCCTATAACTGGAACGTCGCAGGGTTCCAACCAAAACGCTAGAGGAGGCTATTGAAGCCGCCATTACTGTAGATAATAAATTAAGCCTCCGCCGCTCAATGATAGTGCAAAAAAGCAGATTGAGAGCAAATAACGCCGACAGACGGTATGACGCCATGGTGGGCCTTATCGGTAGCGACGCACCCATGGGGAAGTCAGATACGGACGAGTGGGACGGTGTGGCTGATGTAAAGTGCTGTTCGTATTGTCAAGAGCATGGTGCCCATTCTACTAGTGGATGTGAAAAGTTGTGGCAAGATGCAAAAAAAGGAATAATAAAAAATCCTAACGTTGATGAAGAACAAAAAAAAAAAACAATAAAAGAAGAAGGATGGTATGATAGGAAAGTGGCGTATAATAATTATCACCGTCGGTATGGAAACGATAGGATTTTTGATCGACAACAAGGGAATAATGGTAAAAGGCCTTACAACCAAGGGAATCGCTACCAGGGAAGGAAATATAACTACGATAGTAATAATTACTATAACAATAATAATAACAGTAATAATTATGATGGAAATAGTTACAATGACAGAAAAGTAGGTCATAATTTTAATAAATATGACCACAGGAAGGACGATTATCGGGACAGGCAAAATAACCAATACTCCAATCAGGATAATCGCAGGGATGATTATAGGAGAGATAATCTTAATAGTCAAAGTGCGAGGGTAAACAGCTCAAAAACCAGGCATTTAAACTCGCAGGATGTTTGACGCGATCCCCAATCGTCGGGCATAACAAAGCAATAAATGAAGGAATTTATGAGAGGAAGTTAGGAGTGCTAGAGGAGGGTATGGATAATGGCAAGCACAAGGTATCGGAGACTTATGCCATGACGCGTGAAAATTCTAAGGCTGAAGAAAAAGATGAGCAGCAGCTATGTCGTACAGTGAAAATAAATTTATCGAAAATAGGATTCACACCACCCACAGTAATTCTAAAAATCCCTTATATAAACGAAGGTGCGACATTTTATGCCGATACGGGCACGGAAATTTCAATAATTAAAGAGAATTGTCTTGATATTAAAGTAGCGGTAAGTAGTAGGAAAAAATTAAAAATAAAAGGCGTAACGCACAGAGCTCGCCAAACTTTGGGATCTATAAGATTACCCCTAGAAAACTTTATGTGTACCCTACACATAGTCCACCATGACTTTCTCATAGAGGTGGAAGAAATCATAGGATGGGATATTTTTAAGTTGTATAACGGTCAGATAAATGCCGAAGACAACACACTTAAGTTGAATGGAAGGAGAATGCCGCTACAAGAATCAGAAAGTTTTGAAATTGCGCCGAAAACGAGGCAAGTTATATATGCGTATATAAAAGAGTCGCACAGGAAAATTAAAGTGGGCTGGGTTCCACTACAAAAGCTCCCAGAGGGTATTTTGTTCGGTAATTTTATCGCAATGAACAATAATGGTAGGGTGTATGCCGAATGTCTAAATTTATCAAAAGAAATAATAAATGTACCAGTCCCAGTGGTGAACCTCTTAGAGTGTGAGACGATGAAGAAAGCTGACTCATCGGACGTCAATGGGGATGACGTAGAAGCATTAGAAAGAGCCTTTGTACGGATGTTTAGAGAAACTGAAAACCCTGAAGAGAATGAAAAACTAGGCAACGAGATAAGAAACGACGCCAGCTGCACATGTACGAAGAAAAATATCGTGGGAAACGAGGGTTGTGACAAGGATGGCCGTGACAACGAGAATACTCAAATACTTGAGGAAAACATTAAAACAGACGTCCTAAGTTGCAGGAAAGCGCGAGTAGACAAAATAATGGAGTTAGTCGACATATCGGGGTGCAACGAAGAAGAGAAAAAACATGTGCGAGGGCTTATAGAGATTGACCCGTACGTTTTTGGACTCGACAAATCTTTTAAAACATAAAATAAACACGACTACGGATAAACCGATAGAAACGAAGCGGTATAGATATCCGCCAGCTGTGAGAGAGCAAATGCAAGTTGAAATTAAGAAATTACTCGAACAAGGCATAATAGAGCCTTCAGAGTCACCGTACAGTTTAAACATGTGGATCGTACCTAAAAACGCAGGACCAGGTGGCGAAAAGCGCTGGCGGGTAATAACTGATTTCAGGCAACTCAACGAGATAACAATGGGCAGTTGTCATCCACTTCCCTTTCAGAGCGATATACTGGAACATCTGGCGACAGCACGCTATATTACAGTGGTAGACTTGAAGCAGGGATTTTTTTAAGTCGAAATACATGAAGACGATGCTCATAAAACAGCGTTTTCGGGACTGGATGGGCATTACCAGTACAAAAGAATGCCAATGGGTTGCACGGATTCTCCGAACACGTTTCTAAGGGCAATAACGCTTGCACTGGCAGGGCTGCAGGGCCATGAGGTAGAGGTATATTTAGACGATATAATGATGTTCGCGTCGAATCTTAAAGAACATCGCAAATGCTTTATAAGATTGTTAGAGCGATTGTTAAGAGCAAATCTTACAATTGAGCCAAAGAAGTGCCAATTCTTAAAACGTGAAGCAAAAGTGTTAGGCCACATTGTAGGAAATGGTGAAATAAAAACGGATCCAAAGAAAATCGAGGCTGCAAGAAAATATCCAAGGCCTACAAATGCAAAGAAATTTAAACAATTTCTTGGATTTGTTGGATATTATAGGAGATTTATTAAAGGATACGCTAAAATCGCTCAACCGCTGTCGAAGCTTCTGAAAAAAGGTACAGAGTTTAAATGGAAAGAGCAGCATGAACAAGCATTCAAAACGCTCGTAGATGCACTTTGCAGTGAGCCTGTACTTAAAGCACCCGATCTAGAAAAACCATTTGTGGTGACAACGGATGCATCTGACTATGCCATTGGGGCAATATTGAGTCAGGGAGAAATAGGAAAAGACAATCGGTGCGAGTATGCCTCTAGATGCCTAAAGGGCAGCGAAATTCGATACCCTACGTACGATAAAGAATTTCTCGCTATAGTATATGCAAAAGAGCAGTTTACACCCTATCTATTTGGCAGAAGGTTTACAGTGGTTACGGACCATGAGCCTCTTAAACATTTTCACTCATCAAAGAAGCCAGATATAAGATTTAATAGGCTTAAAGCTGAACTAAGGGGCTATGAATTTGACGTTGTTTATAGACCAGGAATAGCCAATAAAGCACTGGATGCACTGTCCCGAAATCCGATTATAGAGGATGGAGAGAAAAATCCTGAACTACCGCGACAAGAGCTATATGAGCTTGTTGAAGAGCAGGAGAGAGATGGTCATGGTGACATAAATGCGCCACCCGCACGAATATTAAAAATGCGGACAAGAAGAGAGAGAAACATAATAAGAAGGGAAAAGAAATGGCAGATAAAAATATCCAAATCAGACGAGTCGAACAAAAAGGTAGGAAGGAAAGAGTTTCGCAAGACAAATAACTCAGATGAGTTGACGGTCAATGAACACAGCGACGCAGATTCAGAATCAGAGTGGCCGGTGGCGAGTGAAAATATAGAGAGTAAAGGAGCACAACCACGTAAGAAACAAAGGAAAATAGGCAGACCGCGTGAACAGATAGTACAGATCGCAGAAGAGAATAAGGGGAAAAATATTCAAATAGGATCCTTAAACAATGGTGAAGAACAAATCCTATCACAGGGTCCGACTGAGGATAAATTAGATTACATGTGCAAAGAAGAAAATTTGAAAAAAGGGGTGGGAATAACAAGCACACCGTATTTAGAACTAGAAAAACAACCGAAGATGCAATGAAAAAATCGCAAAAGACAATTGGATACGCTGCATAGGCACCCGTAAAATTTTTCAGTAACACCGCAAATAGAAACTGTGTCGAAGGAGATTATCATAGCAAACTGTGACTCACCGGTGGCCTTAAAAAGAAAATCCGAGCTGGTAAAACATTGGAGATTCCAACTAGCCGCAGCTAGCCTAGCGAATGAGGAAGGTGAAGAGGAAGAAAAAACTGTAGGTACAGAGATCATAGACATAAATGCGAATAATGATAAGCACGGGGGACACCAGCAGGCACAGACAGGCCTGGTTACAGAGTTGATTGGAAAGAGAGAAAAAATGCTTGACCCTATAGATACCATAGAGATGATGAGTTCGGATGCAGGTATGTCAAGCAGAAATGCGAATAAAGGAGATAAGGAGCATGACCGATGGGCCCAAGCTCACGCGCAAAGTGTACTCCAAGAGAGTAACAAGCAGCAACAGAAAATACCGAATACGGTCGAAGGGGACCGACCGACGCCGAAGGAAGGGGCACAAAGCAGACCGTCTAGTGAGAGTGTAAGCGAGAAGCAAACAAATAAATCACGACGGGGTACACAGACGAAAGAAAGTCCAGAAAAAGGGACGAAAGTAAACAAAAATATATGTGTTGACCCGGAGGAAGTAGAAAAAGTCCTGCAGTTCAATACAGAATATGGTAATGATCATTGCATATTGTTGTTCGCACAAGAGTTCAGGAAGAATATTTTTATACATCTACAGGGCACTAAGAGGGGAAAAAAGTGTGAAATTTTCGAAAGTTTAACGATTAACGCCAATGAGGAATATGTACACTTGCATCTCCTCAACAACCACTTCAGACCACTCGTTGCCGCAACCAGACATAGCGAGGAGGAACAAAGCCCGGTGGAAAGGGAATTGCGGGTTAGTGACGAATCGGGCGCCAATATAAATTGGAAAAGTGAAGTAAACGAATCATGGAAAGAAAAAGAGGAAGGAATTAAAGAAATAGAGAGTAATAAAAGTGACTTCATGAATGAGGACGTTTATGAAGATGGGGACACGCTCCCACTTGATCCACCACCACCCCCCGACTCTCCAAGTAGTTCAGACTTACTAAACAATGAAAGTGAAGAGGGGGCTGGTTTAAACAATGCCAGACTGGAGTCGGAAAGCGAACCAGAGGAAGCAGACCTTCAAAGAAAAGTTTTATCAAACCTCCCACATCTAAAAAAGTACAGAGTATGCAGGACACAATTAGCACTTAAAAAACCACCGTGGCTACCGGGAAAAAAAACAGACATACAATCATTCCAAAGAATGCATCGGGCAAAGGATCACCCATTTCATTATCTAGATAACCTAGTATTCGCGATGGTAACAGAAAGCGAGCCTGATACGGAAACAATAGACGCCCTATATGAGCGCGGATACATAGATCCAATAGCCCTAAATAATGAAAAAAAGATGGTTGGTGACGTCATGAGAGCAAATGTGAGAAAAGTCGTGGTAATGCGAATGTATATGAAATCGTATTTTGAAGATACGACGCTGAAATCGGACATCAAGATATGCATTACGTCACTCAAGGCACTAGTAATGATAAATAAAATAAAGTCTATAGGCGTGATACGTGACTTGGCAATACTCAACATGAGCCAATGGATCTACTTCGTGGAACAATTTGAGGAAACTTTCAAAAACCTTAAGGTCACAGCGACCTTTTACATGAACACTTTAGTTATACCACCAGTGGATCAAAGATATAAGGTTATTAAGGAGTTTCACGAATCAACAATTGGGGGTCATAAAGGAATGAATAAAACCTACAATAAGATAGCAAGGGACTATTATTGGAGGAACATGAGAGCCGATGTAAGGCAATTTATACTTGGATGCAGGTCATGTCAGACTAAAAAACTAGTGCGTGTAAAAACGAAGCAAGCTATGCTCGTTACAGATACGCCCAGCAGACTGTTTGAAAAAATCTCGATTGACTATTACGGACCAATTAATGAGCGTTCAACAAACGGCTATACACATATCCTGTCAATACAGGATTGGCTAACCAAGTTTATTGTAATAATACCGGTACAAAGAGCAACAGCTGAAGAAACGGTAAGAGCCTTAACGAATAAATTTTTAGCATACTTTGGAGCGCCAGAAAAATTATTATCAGTCCGAGGAACGCATTTTATGAACAAAACGATGGACGAGTTCACGCGATTACTCAAAATTAAAAAACTTGGGAGCACGGCATTTCATCCTCAGAGCAACGGGGCAATTGAACGCATGCACCACGTTCTAACAGAATACTTAAAAGCCTACATTAGCGAGACCGAAAAATGGGACAAACTATTGCCGTTGTGTATGCTCGTTTACAATACGTCGGAACACGAGAGTACAGGCTACACACCCTACGAGCTTATATTTGGTCAACAGGCAAAACTTCAGTCAAGCTACAAGAGGCCAGAGGTGGGTGAAACATATACAGAGTTACTGCTGCAAATAACGGAGACACTCGCGCAATTACGATCATTGGCAGCAATGACCCAAACACAGAACAAATACAGATCAAAGTACTATTATGATAAGGCACTCAACACGAACTTTTTTATGGAAGGTGAGATGGTGTATGTACTAAAAGAGCCATCTAAAGGTAAATTTGATGACCAATACGAGGGCCCTTACGAAATAGTCGGCATAGATTACAGGAACCATGATGTGAAGTTACAGAGAAATGAAGAAATACGGGTTTCACATGTGGACAAAATAAAAAAAGCTTGTGTATTGAAATCTCCGTGTCCGAGAGATGAGATGATAAGAAGAGGAGAAGAAAAAAAGTGAAAGGGACCAAGCGGCAACTTGCTACTCACCCCAATAGTTATTTACAAATAATAGCATAATAGACGAATAGGGGGTAGAAATAGATTTGAAAATAAATACCACTTGTCTCGGGAACTCTTTTTCTTTCGCGGCCCCCGGACGCGCCGCGAAGATTCATTAAATACAGGCATACGGAAGGAGAAATGTAACGAAAGAAAATATATTTCATTCAAAATTAGCACAGACTGAGGAATTAAGGAGAAGAGAGAAACATGCAATATAAAAATAATAATAACAATCATAATAATAAGAGGAAATGAATAAATAACGTGTATAATAAAGTGATATTCTATTTTTATTTTCTTTGTTACTCTATACATAAACAATGTATGAGAGGTGGGTAAAAAGTGCGTGTGGCTCTATCTAAATAGCGTTAAATTCATGTCAATACAATTATCACATAAATGAACACTTAGGAGACAAATGCAGAATATAGGCATATATATGTATAAAAAAAAACCTTTTTGAGTTACATATTTGTACGGTCGGGAGGAGCATGGAGAAACGGTAAATAGAAATAATGATGGGTAACCGCAAAAAAAAAATTTTTATCACACTTTTATCGTGGGCTACGAGTTCGCGAACTAGGACAGATCTTCCTCTTCCCTCTTTCTCCCTCCTTCTTCCACCTGCCGTGAGGGACTATCCTGCCCTCGCCATGGTCACTCCCGGATAATAACAGCGCCCGTAAACGGCGCACGCAGTCATCATGAGACAACACTGGATCGGCGGTCACGTCCTTGGCGACGAACAGACCGTCCACTGGACCGTCCACCTAAGGTAATTTTTCTTTACAAAAGCATATAACTGGCAACTATGACGAGAAGTAAATCAACTGATATCGCACCTGGATTATCGGTCAGCTGTCGAGAGGATAGGAAGTAGCGTCGAACTGCACGTTGACTACCACCATCATGAAGGCCCGGTGGCAAGTACACCCGATAACAATAGTATAAGTCGCTCCGGACTCAAGACTTCGACAGTATTTCTTCAGCACGCAGCCGTCGAATGACGTGCACGCTACCACTTCCTCGTGGTCCTGGAAAACAAGGAGAAACGGTACCCCTAAGGGCAACGAACCTCACAGGTTCCAACACCTCCACAATATGGGTACCACCGCAAGGGCAAAGGGGCCACGTTGTGAGACCACCTTTGCTTGCACAGAGGCCTCGGTACACCGAAATAAGCGTACGGATCAACAACGAGCCGTGTACCCAACTAAAACAAATTTTTTCTTAAACTTCAGAAACTCGGGCAACCGCACGAAAATATCAAAAATCGCACTTGCACCAGTCATAGTAAAATTTTTGTTTGCATTGTGTAGAAACAACAAGGAAGAGTACCGGACAAAATCAGCGAGTACACAGCCAGGAGAGCAGCAATGAGAAAAGGAAAACCCAACAGAATCCCTTTGACATTCCCTCCTTGAATTCTGTTACATGAAAAGGGACGAAAGGAGATAAGGTATAATTAAAGGGAAATGAGTAAAGTATTAGTCCCGACGTGACATACTGCTCACTACGGAAAGGCGTGATCATAAAATCATCTACTCCTCCAAGCTCATCCCAACCAAAATAGGAACAAACTGTAATACAACGCGGTACCTTCCAAAGGTACAATAAACAAAAAAATACACAAATGTCACGAGAATCGGCGAAAACAACGCTGTAAACATACAGACACGCATGTACTTAACACGCAACGTGGAAAAAAAAACAGAGTTTTGATTAAGAAAAAAGAAGAAATTCCTAAGGAGTAAGACTATTATGTACCTTATGTTTATAGCATACACATACACAGTGTAACAAATATAGATGTACACAAGTATAACATTTATATTATATGCAACGATACACCCTGAATGTAAAGACGGAGCCACACTCGCTTACTTACCGTAATAATTAGTCAAGCCCTAATACTAGATTGCATTTAATGATTATCAGGAAAATATGTGTAATTAATTGTATGGCATGGGCATTTGTATTTACACAGAACGTTAAGACAAAATAAAAATAAAGAAATAAAAACAAAATAAGAAGGAAGGTAAAATTTTTCTCTCTCTCTCTCGTAGTTGTTCTCTCTTTCCTTAATCAAGGGTAACCTAGGAACCTAGGAGCTTACGATAAATGGGAGTGGGAAAGGGAAAAAAGGATAACTATTTCATGTTTAAGGGGTGAAATAGCGTTGGAGGCGGCTGCAGGATCGGTCGATATTTTAAAATGGGGGGGCCCCACTTATACTAAATTTATATAGAATGTTTGCAGAAAGAAGAACCAGAAACAACGTCGCAAGAAATGAAAATCCGGGGAATTCTGTGGCACTACAGCCAATACTTATCCAAGTACGGGGTGAGCGGCGACAAGAAGATCAACCGATGGGCAGTAAGAAACAGTTACCATAAGAAAAAAACAAACTTTAGCTAAGTTAAAAGTAGAGCCTTAATACCTAAGCATTGACGATGTCTAGTAAAAAAAAAAAAAAAAAAAAAAAAAAAAAAAAAAAAAAAAAAAAAAAAAA
>NW_019379719.1:55179-106820 GCF_000648655.2 Copidosoma floridanum
AAAAAAAAAAAAAGAAAATAAATACACAAAACAAAAGTTGTAAGTAAAATAAAACCAAAAGAAAGAAAACAATGATCATAATAAGGTAAATGAATATTTATAAGACAACTCAGAAAAAAATATGTAAGTACATAAGTAAATATTAAATTAGATAATAAGCAATAAATGGTAATTGAATAATCATCAATGAAAGTAAGACCCACAAGGGCATATTTATCAATTTATTATGTAAGAGGGAAAAGCGCAAACACGAACAATATGTGTAATAACACAATTTTAAACTTGCGGAAAACTAATCAAAGCCTGTAAAAGAAAAATTAACGAGGATATTCATAGGAACACCTTATTAATTTTTCTTATTTGATTAGTATACATTACAACACGAACAACATGATACATACACTAATTAAACAATCATTCCCGAGGTGGCACAGAAAAGAACGTTGTCGAGGGCGAAAACGAAGCGGCCTCGGACGTGTCACGTGCAGTATGGAACATACTACGTGGGGTGGGCTTCAGCTACTAGTATTAGGATGGAGCACAAGTGGGGGAAGAGAGAGCATAAAAAGGCTTGCAGCAGTGGCCACAGGGCCCTTGAATGTCGGGACTAGAAGGAGGATAGTCGCAATAAGTCACCCGGGACCGCAAAGCGCCTTCCCTCAAGGAATATAGCAATAAAGTGATTGATTGAGTTTAACTGCTGCGTTCTTATTAAGCACCCCGAACCTTTAGAATCCTACGTAACAACATTGATTAACTAATGAATGATTCTATTATTGATAATAATTTAAGACGTCAAACGTTCTTTGTAACTAAATAAAAATTCTTTGAGTACAAAACATTTCTTATTGCATTTAATTCTAGAAAAATATTACTTAAATTCACATAGGTATATAAATACGTATATATATATACATATATTCAGCTGTTTATTATTTGCTGTACATCGAATTTGTTAGCGTTCGTAGATTTGTCTACTCATAGTTTATATATAGACTCCCCCAGTTTTTTTATTTTACAAAGAACAGCGATTGACTTGGGCTACGTGTGTTCGTCTGCTAGAGTTTTAATATCATTAATCTTAGTGCCTTGATATATGAGGTACATCACTGAGATTGATACTGTATTCCTTCATGGTTTTCAAGTCGGGAATTTCATACCTACCCAAAAGTCAACCTTGGTCGTCTCTAGACTAACCATAGTGGTTCTGCCGTCCCTGAGCGTGTACACGCACGACAAGTATCCTGGGAAGCAAAATTATTGAATGTTTTTAATCAATCTCCTTACAGTAACGATCCTTTCATTTTTTTAATATTAATTAACGAAAGAAAAGGAAATCGAAAAAGGCAACGTGCAGCTTTGGATATCAGTAGAATTCCCGCAGAGAGTTGATATTTTTAATGGACATACAATATTTAATTTTAGAAAGGAATCTTGCAGTAGTAACCGTAGAAAAAAAATTAATTTACTGATGTTTTAACATATAGATTATGAGCAAACTACAATTCTTACATTTTTTTTATCCAGAAATTTTTTGTCAAAACTCCAGCAATGTTATTCTTGATTACGGTTCTCGATTTTTCTCCACCATATTGGATTGGATACTTTAAAGTTACAAAAACTAACTTTGGAATCTTAATAAGTGAGCCAAACATTGCAACAACAATAACTACAATAGTTAAATTCAATTTCTATTTTTATGCTTGTGTCATATTGTAGCACACTGATATGCTACAACCTCATATGATAAGTATGTATGATTTTTTTCCATTTCAGATTTTTACTTTTACACGTCATAATAGCCATTAACTGTAGTCTAGGCTTTTGAGATTCTCTATGAACATATGCAACTTTCAAATACAGGTCAGTACGTTGCTTTGGGAGCCGAGGTTGTTAAGGCTGCAGTCACATGGAGTCTGACGTACAGTGGAGGCCGTTTAATTCGTTGAGCGAGAAGTATAAAATTGACCAATGAAAGAGGTTATGTGATCGAATCAGCCAATGGGAATTAAATGTTTGAATTTTCCACTCAACGAATTCCCCACTCAACGAATTCAACGGCCTCCACTGTACTTAAGATTGGAAGATAAATCTCTGAGGTGGTTAATTTAAATCTGTACTTGTTTAGTGAAAAAAAGTTAGTGCATGTAGAAAGTGTAGAGATTATCTATGTATGTCGAATGTCACCGAACAATAAAAGTGTTGTAAAAAAAATTAGTGGGCAATTTGAGTTTTAACCTGTGTGACACTAACTACTGTAAATATAACCTTACATTTTATAAATATAACAATTCAAGTTTTTATTTACAATGATATTATTTGCAGCTTTTAACTTGTCGCAAATGCTTAGATTTGCTTGATCCTGATAATGATTTGTGGATTCAAGAGTGTTTCGCAGAGTTTGACCGTACCAAAAGTATGTTCTAGTATCTAATATGGGAGACAAATTTTTTTTGGGTAAATCTAATTTTTTACTCTCGAAGTGTTTTCATTTTATCATCCTTGATACTTTCTTTTTCTTTAAATCAGTCTTAACAAATCAAGTAGCAGAAGCAACCTACTGGGTGGTCTGAAAAAAATAATGCTGGCACCAGCAGTGATCCTGACAAGATATCAAGTCAAGACTTAATGGACGAAGCGCTCATTCTGTCTGTAAAAGATCGCCCTGCTCTCTATGACAATAAAAACATTGCTGCCAAAAACAGAAGCTGTTAAAAGAAGTCCCTTTTGTGGGCCAAAATTTGAGAAGAACTGCAAGAAGATGACAAAGTTCTCACTAAACGACGGGATTATCAACATAGTAGATTTATAAAGACTAGATCTGAAGTGCAAGCTTACTAGACTAGTAGCTCTGCTACCAAGAAAAAGAAAGACCCTTGCAAGTCTTTTAAGTTTTATGACCTAATGTTATTTTTAAAAGATTTAGCTGATTCTGCCCCATAATACCCTGATGTTTAGTTCCACTGTAACTACTTAAGCAATTTAAAACCTTGCTTTTTTATTGGTTTTATTATAGTTCAGTGACGTCTTTTGAGAACTCTGCTGATAATCAGTCTCAATCTCCGGAAATTGCTTTGGATGGAACCATGTTGGATGAACCACACGTTTCAGAACTTTATAGTAAGAATTCTCGTAAAATTAAGTATTTATCATGGTTCAGTAAAGCACTGCCTAATAATATAATGTAAATATAAACTATTACTTTAAACTCGAAAGCCAATGACATTACCTCTTTCGATACGTGTGTTTTGGAAGCGCTCAAAGAAAAGAAAAAGCCATCATTTGGGGTTAATGGCTTTTTACTTCAAGTTGAGGAAATATTAAGAAATATTCCAAACCAAACGACTCCAGGCTTCATCGAGGTCTTACGTTTTTTAAATTAGAAGAAGAAAGAATTGAATGTTCCTCTTTGAGTTTTGTTCGATACCATAGATCTAAGAATCACAGCTGTGACTTAAGAGCTTTGAATAAGTCTGATCATTAACGGTTGTCCAAAAAACTTTTCATCAGCATCAGTACATGCTTGCAAGTGATGACCCTTGTAGTCATAAAAAAATGAATTACTGCGTGAGGGTGCCTATTAAAGAAATGTAGAACAATTATGGAAACACTTTAGTGTATTGGATAGTACATAATTTAAGGATAGCTTTCTAAAATACCTGCATAGTAATGAGTTTGCTATCAACGCAGCCTACATAATGTGGAAAGTTCCACTCTTCATCAAATCCTAAAGCAACGTTTTTCCAGAAACTTTCGGTGAATTTCGTTGGAAATACTACCGGTTTCAAACAGTTCCACACTTCTTCAAAAGTTTCTTCGATGATTCCCGATAGTACATTAGGACTTACTCTAAATAAATAAGCTAAAGATTTAATACTGTCACCAGTAGCTATAAAATCTGAAAGTCACCTGCAATCGCACTGTTGCAGATATTGCACTTCATTAATCACTTACTTTTAAAACTTTATTCAGTTACAGTGATTGACAACGTTTGAAACTTTTCCCGCCTCAGAGTTTTATCTTGTAATCTTTAGTACGTCAGACTCCATGTGACTGCAACCTAATACTCCCTTCCCCTATCGTTATATTTTGGCCCTTAATTCGATTCCTACTATTTTTTTTTTCATAAAATCCAACTTGTGGAGTCATAGACATTTTCCCCCATCAACAATTTCCCCGGGGATGCCATTTTCTCCAGAATGTGTAATTTTCCCCATAATAAGTTAATTCCCCCAAGAACTTTTAAGAATTCCCCTTATTTAAAATGAAGATATTTTTATATGATAGTATGTATTGAAATAAATAATTTCTTTCATATATTTAACTTTTTGATGATTGTAATACTAATTTTATTATTGCTATTTTCAAGTTACATGTCATGATAACGATTGTTTTTGTAACCCCAAATTTCAGCTAAATAATTTAACATTTTTTCGATCCTCAGTTCATATCTCTGTCAAGTCACGTTTTATGTTTTTTTTTTTTTTCAGTGTTACATTTTTCTACGATTATGTTGTATGTGATAATAACTTTTTTAAATTATTTATTATTCGTATGAATATGCGTTATTTAAATTTGTAAATATCAGCCAACTGTCAAAAGATACAAGCATACAGTGCCTGATATGTACAAGATACAACTAATTTGGAAAAACGTTTATAAAAACACGTATTATTTACGTATTTTTCGGAATGATTTTAAATAAAACAGGAAGTTATTTTTATGCAACACAAAATATAGTAACATAGTAATTTAAAAAAATAAAATTGAATACTTTGACTAGAAACATAGTAAGATACATTTATAGATTTTTATTTTTTTTTATATTATAGTGCTCTACATCTAGCTCCTTTCATAAGGGCACTACTATGGGCACTTGGAACTTGGGAAAGGGACAAGGAAAGAGATGGGAGGCCATCCATCGTTGGGAGGGGATAGGGAGAAATTAGACAATTTGTGGTCCGAGAAGGTTGCCTACACCCTCTTCGAGAAGCATTGCATGATGAAAAAGGACGTGTGAATAATTACAGAGGTACCTGCTCGCAAAGTCGCACTGGCCAGGAATTGTACCACGGTTTTCCATGTGCCAATCAACCTAGCCGATTGAGCCACCATGCGCTCTAACATTTATAAATACCTCACAATGAAAATAATTTAAAGATCTTCCCCTACCTTCCAGACTGATTCGCGCTTTAAGACGAGTGTCTTTTGTTCTATTACGTAATGGCTTGCCACCCACGCAGCGAGTTTAGATTTGCTGTTATGGCAGCTGCCTGTTGCAGGTTTCTTATACACATGATTGTATGTAATCTTATAAGTGCAATTACAATATTTTGCTTTTTGGTCATCGATAAATTTACTTTTAGCTATTTTATGGAAAGACATTTTTCGTTTTAAATCCCCTACCACGATTTTTAACATCAAGTAATAAACTAACTAGATTGTATTAATGTCAGATCAATAACTTTTTACGCCAGTGTAGTAATTAAAATTTCTAGCCACACATTAGTCACGCCAAAATTCATGCTAAGTATATTTGTCTGATGACAGCAGCATGCGTATTCAGTGGCTGTGGTAGGTGTTTTTCATCTACCAACGGTAGCCTCGAAAAATTAGTGGCATGCATAAAATGAGTATCATCATTAAACATGTATCAATCACACGACTTGAGAGCTTCTACGCATGCTCAATGCCTAGCGTTCCAGCGTCACGTCGTGCGATTAATTTCAAATTTACTTATATTTTAACACGCCTCCTTAAATTCGAAATTTTATTATGTTACAAATTTGAGTTGATCATTTTTTTATTTAAAACGAATCTTAAATCCTCTCTAAACTTAACTTTTACTCTCCCTAATACCTTAGTAAAAATGTCTGCTTCAATATTTTCTGAGTTTACTTGAACTATATTAATTATACCGTTCGAACAATTCTCGTTTACAAAGTGAAAATTTGTTTCGATGTATTTTGAGTTTTTCGTATGGTTACCAAATTTAGCTATACTAAGCGCATCAGAGTTATATTTAAAAATATTTATTGGTTCATTAAAAATAATTAAGAAATCTTTTAATATTTCTCTTATCCATAAGACTTGACTTACGCTTTCAGACAACGCCACATACTGAGCTGCTGTTAGAGATTTTGTTACAGTTCCTTGTTTCTTAGATTTCCAATATAAGGTAAAGTACCCAGTAGTTGGACAGAAATAAAAATAGCACCAATAGTTAGATAGTCTAATATAATTAACATTTAAGAGTAGATGACGTTTTAAAATAGGAAAAACAAATGTATTTATAATCCATGAATGCATAACAAAGCCTGATGAAAAAAAATTATCTTTAAAACTTTTTTTCGTTTTTAAGTAAAAAAATATGTTCTAACTGAGAAGCATGTAAGCTTGCTGTCCGATAATAGATCACTTTAATAAAATAGGAGTGTTCTTATACTCAGTTCTTGAATATGGAAAAAATCGCTAAAAATTATAATTCATAGTTGGGCATAGAACGTTCAAGTTATTTTCTAAGTTAAGTTACATTGCAAAATTCATAGTATTATAATTTTTATGGATGTTTATCAAAGTTAAACACATCAAACAGTATAAGTAATCTGTCCAAGAATAGCTTCCATTCGATAACATAAGATTATTTCTATACCTGGTACTTGGACAGTAAAAAACACTTAAAATTATTGATTATTACTTAATATAACATGTTAATGTTACTGTTAAAAACTAAAATAAAGTTGAGTGATGACGAGAAACTATACCATATTGTGAAGAAGATTATAATCATTGCGTAGTTGAGATGTGAGAAAGCATTTTGAAATTAGATCCACCCTAACCTCCTTTCTATTTAATTAACATGGGGTATCCAACTACTGGTCCTAAGTCTCATATTGGTCCCAGTACACTGGTGTCCAGATACTGGGTCTTTATGATTTTCCTTTGATTGTAATTTTTTCTTTGTTTATTAAGCTAATACTTTTAATCTTTTTTCTAATAAATAAAAAAAAATTAGATTAATTAATGCAATGTTTTTTGAACATCATTTTTTGCAAAATTTTTATAAATTAGCAAAGAAAATTTCGACTGTCAAAAGTGTCCAACTACTGGGTAGTTTACCTTATTACATTATTAAACAGCTTTATAACGTAACTAGTAGTTAATTTTATATCAACTGCATCACCTAGCCAGTCTGCATCTACAGAACAAGTCAAGATAACTACTTTGAAATTTCTTTCATACGTTAACTTAATATCTTTTGTTAAATACGATTAATTTAAAATTTTTCTTGCATATTTGTTATGAGTTTGATTTAAACAGTTTTAAATTTTACTTAAATAGTTTACGCTATAACTGATATCTGGTCTTGTTCTTGAGCTTATATACATAAGTGCTCCTATCAAATTTCTGTAGTTTTTTAATTCAGATGCTGATGGCGTGGGCTCACATTTTAAGTTTAGCTTCATAGGAGTTTCATATAATTTTACGTGTATTACATCATACTTTTCTGCTAAAGGTTCTATCTATCTTTCCTAAGCTAATGTCATTATACCACTTTTACGATCGTAATCAATATTTATACCAAGATATGTATTAACATTACCTATGTCTTTCATCTTAAATTTATTTTTTGATACCCTTTCAGTTTTCTCAATTTTATTTTGACTTTCACTACATATTTATAAATTATCTACGAAGATAACTACATAAATTGGATTATATCCATCATGTATATGATACAAGCAATAATTGTTCTCGCTTCTTTCAAAATTAAAACTTTTTAAATATGTATCCAAATGCTCATGCCACGCTCTAGGGCTCTCTCTTAAATCATACGATGCCTTTTTTAACGAGCATACTCTGCCTGTTCCATCATTATAACCTTCTGGTAGTTTAACATACACTTCAGATTTTACATTCCCATTCAAGAAAGCTGATTCCACATCCATTTAATTAATAATTAGATATTTTTGTAAACAATAACAATAAGCCAATAAAATTTTAAGAGTTTGGGTTTTTGCTACAGGTGAATATATGTCGTGAATTTTTCTTTTTGTGGAAAACCTCTTGCAACTAATTAAGCTTAATATTTATTGTCTGATTTCTTAGTATACACTCATTTTAAATCAATAATTTTCTTATTTTTTGGGCTATCTACTAGTTCATAAGTTTTATTTTAATAATGCAATTTATTTCCATAATCATTGCTTCTTTCCAATTTAGACACTCTTCGTCGCTTATTGCTTCATTCTAATTTTGTAAACTAGTTGCACTAATATAAATTACGTAAATACATGTTGCATAATTTTCTGGCTGATACCTTTCTGGTTCTTTACGCGTTCTACTAGACATTCTTATTGTACAATTATTTTTATTTGTAGTTTCATTACTCTTTACAATTTTAATATTTTCATCAAAAACCGAATCATTATCGATACTATTATTATTATCATTTTCTTTACTGTCAAAATTCTCATTTTCTTCACCATTAAAACCTACTAAATCAACATCCTCCTCTACAATATCAACATGTCTAACAATTATGATTTTACTATTAATGAGTACTCTATAACCAACACTTTCATACCCTACTAATATTTCTACTTCTGCCTTTTTATCATATTAATTATTTCGTTTAACTTCTAGCACTCTTACAAATATTTTACTTCCATATAATTTTATATTATTTAAGTTTGGCTTGACTCCCATTATAATTTCATGTGGACTTTTCCTTTCAAAAGTATTTGCTAAGCTTCTGTTTTTTAAGTAAACTGCCATTTTTACTACTTCTGGCCAAAATTTTTTGTCTAATTTTGTGTCAGATAACACTTGCTGTATCTATTACTGATCGATTCTATCTTTCTGCAGTTCTATTTAACTCTCACAGATATGAAGGGCATGGATCTATTATCATACCTCTATGCTTTGCAAATTCATAAACAGCTTTGTTTAGGAATTCTTTCCCATTATAACATATAAACCTTTTTACTCTTTTTCCTGTCAAGTTTTCTTATTTATTTATTTATATAATCTACTGAACAATGATAAGTTTTATTCTTAAACTTCATTATGTATACTTTAGCAGTTTTACTGTAATCGTTAACAATAATTACAAAATATTTATTTCCATTACAACTATCTCTATGAGGCCCATTCAAATCCATATGTAAGATTTCTAAAACGTCATTTTCTCTACGTCTATTATTATGGAATTTAATATTATGCATTTTATTTTGAATACAAGTGCCACATTTCAAATAATCATTCTCTAAATTATTAGGTAGACCTTCAACTAACTTTTCTTTACAGAAAGTATTTCAATAATCAAAAGTAACATGGCCTAGCATTCTATATTTTTCTTTTCCACTCATATTACATGTTACATCGTATGCCAGTTTTTTGTTTACTATGCTGAAAATCTTGTATATATCATTCAATTTATATGCTGTTGTAAGCAATAATAATTTTGTTATAATTTGTAGTTTGTTATAATTAGATTTTTATCCACTTTTTTAACATAGTAAATGTTTTTCATATGGACTTCTTTAATCTTATTATTTAGTTTGCATAAAAGATTTATACTTCTTATTTTTGTAGCTTTCAAAGTTTTTTTATCCCCTATTTTAACATTGACTACATTCTGTAAATTTATATATTCGGAAAAATAATTTAAGTTATTAATAATATAATCAGTACAACCACGGTCCAAGATCCATTCAATTTTATTACTACAATTATTCGCTTCGCAATCAGTAAGATTCTGATTCCTATAAATACTTACATTGTTACCTAAAATTGTATAAAATGAGTCTTTATTAGTACTTTGATTTTCGCTATCGCTTCTACATAATTAGCACTGCTATCTTGATAATGTTGTTGTTGCCATTGTTTGCTATTGGTTGCTGAACTGACCTCGTCCACTTCCTCTCTGTTGATTACTTCTTCCTCTATTTACATTTGAAACACCAGTCCACGATCTTTTTGATGTGTTTTGTCGTTGATTATAGTTGTTATTATAACATTGATTTTGAAAATGTTCTGGTTTACTACACTTTTGAAAGTTTTAATTTTGTTCTTTTTCACTTTGAACACACTTGAATTTTCACCATAATATTTATTTTTGTATGTTTGATCTTTTATCTCGTACATTTTAATTTTGTTTTTAACACATTTAACTGTTTGTTTCTTTCCTTTCAAAACGTCTATTAAATCACCAATATGTTCCAATGTGGGAGGTCATGTTCTTAGTAAATAATTAACTTTTTTTTTTCATTAACCGTTACTCCAGCATTTTTTAATTCAATTATTATCTTTTCAAATTCACTAGAAAAGTCACAAGATTTTTCAAAATTGCTTAATTTCATTTTATCCTATTTATTTCTCACACATATTTTCAATGCTAGGGTCTGATTGAGTTCTCCAATATACGCAATAGCTTTCGAGATTTAGTGTCAAAATATATCTTTGAACACCAAAAAGTTAACTTTCAGTTACGTTTTCGTCATAAAGGTTTATGATGTGACGGTAAATCTCGAACCGCATTGCGAACATCAAAGCACGCGATTGGACCCCTATTGATTCTCTTAAGTGTAACTTATCTAATTTTTTAATAATATTATACGAGTTTGTTTTCTCATGTATCAATTTAAATTAATCTACAGTTCATGCACTACACACGTCATTCGTCGCTTTCTAATATTTTTCTTTCCAAGCTAATTCTGTTACGTTTTGATTTCTTGTTTCCTGATTAATTACATCTTCACATTTTCTCAATCTCAAATACATCGATATTCTCTTTTTCCACAAACTATAATTACTACCATCAAAAATTGGTAACATAAATTTAATATCGTCCACCACCTTTTTTTTTTTTTGCTTTCGACTACTTTTAATATACACAACACGTTTTTTAAAATTTTCGAAACACTTCTTCTCACGTAGTCTCTGTCTTCCTTTTTTAACTCAAAATTTGCCCTGTTTATCTCTTTTAAGATTTTATTGTTGTTAACTTGCGGAGTTCTTTCTTTTCCTTGTATATTTTCCATTTACCTATACTCGAACATCGCATTTACACTTCTTTCTACTAAACACGAGCCAAACTTCCTCTCTCATAAAGCTTTTTAATCCTTTTGCATCCTAATAAATTTTTCACTAAAACAGATGTGGAATATATCACTGCAAACCTTTAATACTAATCTTCTTAATACTTCACCTATTTTTTATCCATTTTTAATTTTACACTCTCACTTACAAGTGATTGTCACGTACCTCCGAAGAGACGCGTAGAAAGTCAAAAAACAAGAACGAAACAGGCAATTTAAACCATGGGCTGCTATCATGTTAAAAATAAATGAGCCTGGGAAAATAAATAATTTATAACATCTTCTATTATAGACTTAAAGTTATTAATATTAATACTCCATGTATTACATGAGGCATCTTTCTTCAGCAACAGTTATCTATACACTCAAAATACATGTCGCCATCAAACATGTATCAATCACGCGACTCGAGAGCTTCAACGCATGCTCAATGCCTAGCGTACCAGTGCTGGGTGTGTAATTTCAAATTTACTTTATAACAATTGTATTAACAACACATAAAAATTAAAATATACGAATACTAACAAAGGGACGAGAAATTTTACGACAATTTTCCAAAACTCGTTTGAGGCAAAAACACCCAAGTTTGAACTTCAGGCTTTTATAGCTAAAAATCCAGAACAAAGGCTCCACTTGAAATAATATGTTTTATGTATTATTTACTGTTTAGCCATAACAGCCATAATTCGGGACTTTCCGCAAGTGACTAGCGAGAAATTATCTTACAATGACCCACACTTTCGTTTTTATTCGAACATTTTGAATGAATAAGGACATACAAATAAACAATACACATTATTTTTAGCGTAGCCTTCGTTCTGGAATTATAGTTATAAAAGCCAGAAGTTGGAACTTGGGTGTTTTCGCCTCAAGTGAGTGGCAGAAAATCATCGTAAAATAACTCACTCATTCGTTTTTCTTGGGATATTTCAATTTCGATGTATTATTTACATAATAAAACAATATATACTCTTTTCAGCGTGGTCTTCGTTCTAGGATTCAAGCTATAAAAGCCAAAAGTTGGAACTTGGGTGTTTTCTCTTCTAGTAAGTGGCAAAAAATCACTGTTTGGGGTAGGTTAATACATCAGACTTTATCACGGCCTTATGCACATAAACGTGCTCCACTTTACCCACTCACAACAGCGATTCAACTTTTTTCATCTTCTTTTCTACTGCCACTAGGGAAAATTTTATTGACATTAAGTTTTTATTGTAATATTCCTTGCGAAGTAGACTGTACATGTCGATATTTGAATCGAAAAAAATAGTGTTTCTAAATGTTGTGGTACATAGTGAAGTTTTTTATTTTTTTTTTATTTTTTTAAGTAAGGGTTTAAGATTATATTATAACAGTAATTGTCATGATTTGGCTCCGGTAAAAGTGTTTTATTTGGTGTCACAAACACTCTTGTAAAAAAATGTTATTTGTACGTGTGTAACATTTTTTTCATAAAAACGAAAAACATTGCTTACCTTAAAAAATTTCAAATACCTTTTGTATATGTTATTCAAATAAAAGGTACTGCCATCGTCATAAAAAAAATACAAATAAAAAAAAAGTTACTCTCAGTTGCTCACAAGCCGAGATATAGAAAATTCACGTTTTTTTTTACTGCAGCCAAAAAAAATTAGTTAATTAAGCTTCAAAAATTCATGTACATTTTTTAGTTATTCCAAAATCATATAACTTCGTTGTTTTACAATCTTGTTCATACATGTATTAAAATAATTTTCGAAGTTTGCATATTTTGAGCTCAGACTGGCTTAACGCTTTTGGTTTTCCCTCTACTGCTGCTACTGCCTTGGCATACAAAAAGGGTTCATCTCTTTTTATTAGTGCTATCTTCAGCATTATCTCAATCAAAAGCTCATATAATTGTCCATTAAATGACACGTTAAAATGAAAAAAATCTTTGTTTGTTTAAATTGATTATCATGAATACAAAACTAGAAACGTAAATTTTGAGAAAACTTTTTGAAAATAAATTAACAGCCGTTTAACATATTTTATTTCTTGATACAAAAGTAACGCCAAAATTGTTTGCATACTTCGGTAACAAAAATCTTTTACATTGGGTGGTATTTTCAGTACGATCTGCTGGGCTGGGTGAAAATTATTTTACAAAGTATGATTTCGTACAAAATATCAATGGAAAAATTCGCTTGCGTACCACCGCTGTTCCAATCGATTGGCAATTGGCAGAACCTAAGATTATTCGAAAAATATCTCAGTGAACCACACTAAGGTCGATGTCTTAGTACTCGGTCATTTCCCAATAGTCTGTCATTAGGCTGATCATTTCAATATAAATTTTTATAATGTTGATAAATGGGGTGGTTATTCGGACACTAATCAATAATTTGTTCAATAAAAAATTAATGCTAATAACGAATAAAAAAAAAAGGTAATGCTTATAAAAGAAAAAAAGTGACCGTTTATAAGGACAATTCGTTTTTTAAGGTGGTTCATGTGAAAATCAAAAACTGGGCTATCAAAGTAAAACTTAAAAAGGTTGTTTATGAATTTATTATATACCTCTCTGCAAAATTTTAGATAGGCTTATGGAATAGAATCACGAGAACTAGACGTTTGAAAATCGTTGTTGAGCACTTGTATAACACGGGTTCTTATGGACGTACACAATTTTGTCACCGTAAGTCATACAATAACTTTTCATAAAACTGGGACAGGATGACTAAAAATTAGAGTTATATACTAGAAGTTATCCCATTTGTAGTGGTTACTTGAAAACTTTACATTATAGGACAAAATCGAAAGATATTAATTGAAACGCAATCATGCATTGTCATTTACTATGTTAAAAGCATAGGTGAGAGTCAACTGCTAATTTTTTTAGGTTAATTTCAATAATACAAAATAGTTTTGAGAAACTTTTATATTGGATATTGTAATCTTTAATGTGGCATGGATGCCTCATTTTATTCAATGAAGAATATTTAATAACATATTTATAAATATTGAAAGCTTCAACGAAAATTATCTATTTAGTTGCACATTTGACTTAGGAGTTGTGCATGAACCACCTTGAGGGACCGAGTACTGAGACATCGACCTTAGCATGTGGTACGCATTCTACAGCAAACAAGGTATACTAGAAAGGCAACTTTAAGAAAAACCAATCGAAGCCAATGCACAAGAGCAACTAATGGAAATTGATTTTGTAGGAAAGCAAAAAATTATAGGTGAAAATAGCGTACCAGTTCAAACCACCACTGAATAAAGTAAAAAAGTGCATTGCAATGTTCTTAAAAACAATAAATCGTTGAATGTAACAAAACACTTGAATGATTTATGAAACCCTTCTGGAAAACATATATTTTTAATAATTGATAAGAGTAATATGAAAGAGGGTTATTAAAACTTTTAAATTGTTGATGATATCAGTAAAAGTATAAATGATATAATGCCCAATGAAGTTGTACCTCAAAAAAAAACCTGCGTCTGAATGATATAATCATGAATTCCAGAAAAAAGATGTATTGAATGAAAAATTTTGTTAAGGTAGTTCATCCACACAAGTCTCTCATTCTTTTCATGTGGCTCCCCGTATGAGAACATTCATAACCGAAAATCTAAACTTTGAGCACTACTGGCTATCACACAGGTTAAGATGTTAAGATGTGTGCATGTGTACACTAACATAGTCTCATAAGAAGTACTGGAATGGTTTGGCAACATTGTAAGTATGCCCGTATATTGAGTAATACTACTATCCTAAAGTAGACGTCTACAAGGTTATGTTTTTGTAAACACGCGTAAAATGCCGAAGCCTCGGTGTGAGCAGTTTATTGTCAACGGGAGATTCGCGAAAAAGAATGTTGTCGAAGATAAAAAAAAAGACTCGCAAAATCTTCGAGTGAAAAAGAAGTTAAGTGAAAAGCTGAATGATGGAAATTTAAGCTTTGCAAAAAGTATTTTAGAAAGAAAGTAAATTCGAGCTTGATAACATAGGTCACAGCTGCAGGGAAATTATCGACATAGTGCGCTGTTGCCGCTCTCACATTCTTTATTTCAGCTTATTATGTATTTCATACAAAATTGATTACTTTGCTTTATGATTACTCAAAAACGGTACGTCAGATTTGAAAATTCTTGGTTTTATTTTGATTGGCAAGACATTGCCTTCTGAATAAATATTAGTTTTCAATATTCTGTCGATAGAATTTTTTTTAATCAGTAGGAGAGTTTGTTTACCTATGCTACACGTGCTAAAAAGGATATTTTTAAAGCAGTACAGTTAAAAAACGGTACGTCAGAAATAAATAAAATTTTAGCTACGTATTAAGTCAATCATTAGGTACCATTTAAGCATAAATTTAAATTTTTCTGTCGACATCGCGTTTTTGGATGAACTACCTTAAGTCAAGTGTGAGCAGTATGTGCGGTTTCTAGAACGTCGGATAAAATTATTAGAAAAAAAAAATAAAGTTCTGAGGAAATTTTTTTTAAATGTTAAAAATCGAAATTTTTGACTAAAACGGTGCGTATGTGTATGAAAAGTAAAACAAACTACAGGTGTACACAATTTCATTAAAGATACAGATTTCAGTGAATCACGAAAAACTTTCATAGCAATGCAACTTCAGCCGAAAAGTGGACAAAAAATCACACTTGACAAACAAAATTGATACAAAATCATGTATTATCATTCAGCTGCTGGCTATAATCAGTTGATAGAGTTAGGGAGGAGGTTAGCTGGAGAATCACTGTAAGAAGTTGGATAGCCCAATTATAATTTTACCAGGTTTAAATAAAAATTTTTTAGTAAAATTGTGCAAAAATTAGGTGAAATACCCGTAAATAATTGAATGTTGGCATTGAAATTTCATGAGATAAGCATCAAAAGTATGAAAGAATATTCTAAAAAATACGATAACATTCAAGATCTTAAAGATTCGGGTAATAATTTTAGAAATTCATACGTTGCCAAATATGCCCATTTGTTTTGTTTAAATAGCATCAATGCCAAAAATCCCTGAAGACAACTTTAATGTTTCGGATTCAATAAAAATGATGCTAGTGCTAAGCAACTGCTAGTACATTTGCGTGAAATATTGTCAGCGTTATTCAAAATAATGTGGATTGTTAAAACTGTTGTTTGTGACTGAGGTCTAAATAACCAAACACTTCTAATAAATTATTGAAAGTTGGCATTGATTAACCTTTTTTTGAACATGATGACAAGAAAATTTTTGCTGCTTTTAATTGGCCGCATCCTATTAAATGTTTGCTGTATCAGTTAAGAGCGCATGAATATATTTTCATACAAGACAAAGTTATAATGGCTTGTAATGATTTGGTAAAAACTTATGAAGTGGATAATACAAACAATACTTCGAACTTATTAGCATTTTTAAGTGAAACTCATTTTAACCCAAGAAACTTTGACTGTATAAAAGTTAGTTTAGCTTTTTAACTTTTGAGTAGGCGAATGGCAACAGCAATGAAAACTGCTGGCGAAGCTACCAGAAAAGGAAATGAAAATGGATTGGTGTCTGATACGTGGAGGCAATTGGCTAGCTTTAAAACATCACGCGACTCGTGACGTGATTAGTCGCGTGATTATCATCGTGACTAAATGCACGACTTATCACGCGACTGGTTACGTGACATTATCAAGCGAATAATCACGCAACTAGTCACGTGACTAGTCGCGTGGTTTTGACGATTATTATGGGAAAAAAAATATTAACATTGTCATGTCATCTGTACATATGGTATAACAATAATGCAATGTAAAATGTAATTGACAGTAGTGATCCTTTTATTCAAAATTTTTACACATTCTTTTGAAAATATTTATAATAACAGTATTAAATTTTACAGCATTATGTTATAAAGTTAGGGCTAATAATTTACAAAGAGTATTAATTTACATTAATATGTTATTTAAGGCTTGTAGCAAAAGTAAAAACTAATAGAAATATGTAACAAAAATTTACGATTGACAAGTAATAATACAAAATAGTTTAATAGACTTTCTATTCTTATATGCACTGGCTTACACATCTAAGTAAACAATAATTTATATTCTAGTTTGTAGTGACTAGCAATCACAAAGCTTGCGACTTGTTAAAAATAAAGAAAAAATTTGTTTTTCAAAGGTGTTACTAGTTTTATGAAAAGCTTGGAATGTCGTTTTCAAAAATTTTCAACACTTATATTGCAACTATTTTCATAAATGATTAGATTTTCTCAACTATCATATGATTTTAAAATACTGTCTTTTCTAAAAATAATTTAAGCAAAATTTTTAAGGGTTACATTAATTAAATAAACTCGCGTATGCTTTCTCATTAATTTTCCTGAACAAAGTTGTAGCGAAATCGACGTCGTGAATTCAAAGGAACTTTCCTTTCCTTTGCTCTTAAGGACCTTATTTTATTACGCAAAGTGTACGTAGATTGTAATAAACATGTCGCTTTATCACCAATATTCATGTCATCTTGACGGTGAAGAAAATCGTGGTACAAGCCTAAAAAAATTTTCAGTTTTAATTATGATTATCAATTTGAATACTATAGGTGTAGCTGAAATAAGTAAGACGAGTAAAACAAATCTATCTTTTATTCGTGATACTTACTTACTAGAAGACAAAGTTTATCGCCCTCTATCATTTTAACTGGAGATCTATTAGGTATATTTTTAATGTCAACTTGCATGGACAAAGCCCTGTTTGCAAGCTCAGCAGGTGTCCATAAGCGCATAGCTAAGCTTATTAAAAATAAAGTTGGCTTTTCTTTTTGCATTAACTCCCATCGCAAATTACTAACTGATATATTTTCTCCTAGATAAACCTGTATTGATATAAGTTTATATTTAATATCACTTGTTAATTGTCATACGTCTGTATAATTCACAATATATTATACATTGTGATTATTAATCGTATTTACCTTATTATCTGCAATTTTATACCGCTTTGATCTTTCTTCAAATCCGTATCCTTCTGAAACTCTATAGAATTTTACACACCGTATTACAAACTCTTTGATTGTTAAAGTCTTTCCTGGAACTACATACAACCATTGTCAATGTTATTATTAAATAAATGTATATCTTAGATATAAACTAATATAGTCTTAAAACATTTTAAAATCTTTCTTATAATTTTGTTATTATAAGAGATAAGAAAAGTGTGTAATCAAGATTATACAGCTGCATAAGTTTTTACATAAGCTATATGCTATTATTTAATATTGATAGAAAAATAATAAATAAAAATTCAAACAAATGTTAGTTATAAGAATAAACAGAGCCCAAAATGTTATGACAAGTTTACATATTTGATGTCATGAAAATTATAAAAATATGTTTATATTTCAATTCACCTTCGTTCTCAGCATCATTTTCATCTCCAACACTCCATTCAGGAGTTGATGGCCTCGGTGGATCTTCACCATCATCCCCATTGTTCTGATCATTAAGATTTCTTTCAGGTGATAACCTTGGTGTATCTTCGATATCATCACCATTGTTCCGATCTTCAAGATCTCTCCCAAAAGGTGATGACCTCACTGGATGTTCGTTTATCTGACCTGAAGTATCGGTAGGATTTTGATTTTGACGTGCTTGAAAAAGTGGTTGTTCAGAGGGCGTTGTCGAGTTTATTTGAGGATTTCCTAGCTGAGAGCTTGTGCTGAGGTTTGACATCCCCTTGAAAGCATTACATTTATCAGTTGTATTGTGAAATAAATCAAGCAAATCATCATCAATATTTTCTTCAGCCGAATTATTTTCATTATCAGTAACAATTTGATTTTCTGAAGTTTGAAGTGTTGATTTATTGCCTGCAAGGTATGATATAATACGTTAAAAAACTATAACACATTATTTAATTATTGTTCTTTGTAGTCATTCATAACATTGAAAAGGTTTCAAAACCTACCTTTTTCTCTTTGTGAGGGCAGTACTGGTATTTTTTTCAAAGAAATAGCAGGAACACGAACATTATGAGTATTTCTAATGATATTTTCAATTTTTTTTTGTGAAGCATCTAATCCATCAATTTCACTACCACAGTCGTTCATTGACTCTTCTTCTTTATCCATAAATTCTGGCGGTACATACACTTTTTTCAGCTTTTTTAGAACTTGCTTATTTTTTTGTGCAGTTACTTTTTTTCTTATATCTACAGTTTTTTTCTTAATCTACAAGGAACAATTTTTTAAATTTTGGTATTAAATTCTTCTCAATTAAAAAAGAAATAATAATAAGAAATAGAACTCTAAAAAATATTGTTCACATAACAGTAAATAATAGTATGCATATTCTTAGTTAATCTAAATTGACTTACAATATTTTGAGAATTAGGTTTCCGCTTCTTCTCAACCTCTTGATCAGTATCCAAACTGGATGAAGTATTCATGACAGGATACTTTATACGCTTTGCATTTATCTTATTATTTATGCTTTCTTTACTTGCTGTACAATGATTAAAATGTTTACGTTAACGAGTTAAATGATTTAGAAATCCTAATAGATTGTAACAAGTTCTATACTTACTGCCAAGATATAATATGTTGACTTTTTCCGGATTGTTATTTATTGTTGAACTGGCATGACACTCTCTATTTTTAACATAATACCAAGATGTTCGTGAAAAGTCAGTATCATGTTTTGATTGGATTGGGAAAAACTCAACCTGATCATTCATAACTTCTTTAGTATACACTTTATCTACTGTTATAAATTGAGATACTTTATCATTTTCATAGTGAATGTACGCAAATGTAGTTGTTGACATTGTCTTAATCACAGTGATAAACTTATAAACTACTTCAAAACACTAGAATACAACGTGTGATAGGTATAAGGCTTGGCAGAAGTGGTTTACAATACCATCAGCAGCACTGCTGGTAGGACAAAAATTTTAAAGTAATGTCTATTTTTCTGCGTGACTTAAGCACGGTAGTGAATATTGGAAAGCGGTCTGGTCTGGAATCGATTCAAATTTTTCGAGAATGAGAGCACGGATAGCGTATCATTTATTACGCGTCATAAGTTGAATTTACGACGTGTCTAAAACCGTTCTAAATTATTTATAACATATTATATAATTTACGACACTTATGACATATACACCTGACGTATCGTAAACTCTATGTCGCACTATTTACCCATCCCTGAATAAGAGTAAAGCTGAAGATACATGCAGCGGAATAGAGCCGACGAATGAAAAATGACGAATAAAATCGATCAATGTGTGAATGGAATAATGAAAAAAATATAGCGCTGGCTGGTCGCTTCTATTAGTCGTTCTTCATTTGTCGGTTCTATTCTTCTGCATGTATATCTTTAGTCTAAGGGTGCTTTTTTTTGTAGTCGGTCAGTCAGTCAGTCCCATTCCTTGAGAAAGTATATCTATAGAGTATGGGTACGTTTTTTTTTGTAGTCGGTCGGTCCAATTCCTCAAGAAAGTATACTTATACTTACTATGTACGCAGATATACATTCTAGAGAAATCGGACCGACTGACGAACTACAAAAAAAATATACCCTATATTCACTATGTGTATAGATGTAATGCTAGAGGAATCGGATCGTCAGACCGATCACAAAAAACGTGCCCTAATTGTAGACACAGTCCACCTGATGGACGTAAATACATTATTCCATCACAATGACTGAGCAGACTCTGTATCTAAAATGTATTGGAAATTGGAAAATGGGAAACAGAATGGCCTCTGGACCTCTGGTTCTAGTCGGTTCTTTCGGTGTTTTGGTCAGTCTTGTTTAAAATCAAGTAATTGTTAGTAATAAAAAAAGGTTTATTTGTGAATGTTATTGTAAACATTTTGTTTTTTTAAATAAATGGGATATCGTACAAGTCACAAAATGAATTCAAGAAAAAGATATATTCACGGAGATTCACAGCTAACTAAGTATGGTCTAACCAAACTAAGAAAGATTCTTTCTGAAGAAGTGAAGGTGAGAGATACAATGTGCAAACTTGGACTTTAAAATTATATTACCGAATGAATATATACTGTGTACTCATCAAATAAAGAACATATGTTTCTGCTCCTATTTATACTATGTGTTAATAAGTGTCATGATTTATTATTATATACACTTAAACATATTTAAAAAAATACTTTTATATTTTCTTTCTAGTCACAACATACTCTGAGCTCAACAGATAGTCATGACAATCAAAAAAATGACCAAGCTGAAAATAATAATGTTGGATTGTTTAATTTCGACTTTTTAAGCGTATGTAAAAAAACAGCATAAATTAATCTAAGCTTACTTATTTTCATTTATTTTGTTTCTCTTTAAAGACATGCAGAGCTTCTGTCATTTAATCAGATATGAGTAATTTCATGCCCTTGTACTCACTAACAAACCATGATATAACTTTTGCATCCAACGACAATCAGACTTGTGTGGTGAGTTAATTAATGTTAAGTCATTTGTAGGTAATGTTCGTAGGAGTCTATTATTAGGTTGATGCATAAATGATAGAGAACTCATGTCTTTGTTGTCGTTTTTCAATATCGTGTCATTAAATGTTTTTCACAGATAAGAAAGTATAGAAAGTTTTATCCCTTGAATAACTTATAAAATTAATAATGATGTTAGGCCACAAAAATTACTTTGTCAATAATTAAATTATATGCATTTTTAGCATGATGACGAATGTGACAGCGAGGATGACATACTTCAATACCTTGAAAATAAAGATGATTATTCTAAACAGGATGAACTAAACCACAAATTCTTTGAAGAAATATCATTGCATACATCGGTAAAGCCCTCGGAACTGTTATTAATGGCCTTCAAGTATGCATTGTCTCATGCGCTCTCAACAGAAGGTTTAGTAAAACTATTAAAACTACTAAACCACGTGTGTGGCATGAAAATTATTCCAGAAACAAGATATTTTATTGATAAGATTATTTGTACGAGAAATGCAACTTTCCACGGTATTTGCCCAACGTGTTTAAAGCACTTAGAAACTTTTAATGAATTAGATACATCTGTTATTTGCGAAACATGTGATACAAGAATAGATGTATCGAGTCCATGTAATCCTTGCTTTTTTGCATTTATCGACCCCTCAGATGCTGTAAAACATTACTTAGAGCACCATCAAGAATATTATGATCATGTAGTATCCAAATGGAATCACGAAAACAATCACTTTAAAGATATTTATGATGGTATTTTGTACAGAAGTTTAGTAAAGACTTTTAAAAATGAAAAATTGTCATACGCAACAGCGATATTTAACACTGATGGCGCTCCTGTGTTTGAATCATCTAAATATTCAATCTGGCCTATGTACTTGATTTTGAATGAAATTCCAGTATAATTCAGACTTAAAAGTTCCATAGTATGTGGGCTGTGGTTTGGTTTAATCAAACCAGATATGAACATATTTCTCGATGTTTTTGTCGATAACATGACTCGACTCTCGACTAATGGTATACCTTGCACAATAAAGCAGCAACAGCGAGTTATTAAGTTATTTCCTATTATAGCATGCGTATATACAGTTGCTAGAGCTACGATGAACGGTACAAGTCAGTTTTATGGTAAGTATGGCTGCGACTGGTGTCTACAAAAAGGAGAGTATTATAGTGGTTCCATGAGATATCCTTTCATACTTCCCCTATCAGATGAAAGAACTACAGAAAACGCTATTAAATTTGCTACTAAAGCAATACGAAAAGGTGTTCCAGTTTTTGGCGTGAAAAGTGCCTCCCCACTACTAAACTTGAAAAATTTTAATATTATTGAAGGATTCGTGCCAGATTATATGCATTGCTATCTAGCTAGAGTTGCAGCTCAATTCACAGAACTGATACTATCCAATATAACGAAAGATGATGTCGATAGCATGGATGAAATTTTGATAAATATCAAAGCTCACACACACATTGGACGCTTATCAAGACCTCTATCACAGCGACAGAAATGGAAGTGTAAGGAGTGGGAAAACTGGCTTTTGTATTATAGCATTCCAGTACTAGAAACAGTATTAGATAATTCGATTCTGAAGCACTGGGCTTTGTTGGGTGAATCTTTACACATATTATTAAGAATGGATGTGACGTGTTCTGAACTAAATCGAGCTAACAAAATGTTACACAAGTTTGTATCAGAAGTGGAAGATTTGTATTCTTTACGAGCCATGACATATAATGTGCATATGTTGTTACATATTGTCAAAAGCGTGTATAATTGGGGCCCACTATGGGCGCATTCAACTTTCCCTTTTGAATCAGCAAACCACCATTTACTAAATGCAATTCATTGCGCTAAAGGTGTAATATTTCAAATTATACGATTCACAAGTATGCAGCAGTTTGTTCTTGGTCTTGAAAAAAAAATTATTCCGGAATGCTCAAAGAAAGTTCTAGATTTTTTACAAAATGGTCTTAAATGCAATGTTCAAAATTCATTATTAGTCATCATCCATAATTTTTGTAGGAAAGGAAAAAAGTCTTGAAACTAACATTAAACTAATAACTAAATTTGTCAAGCAGTTACACAATGTTTACTAAAGCAGTTTTTAATGGTTGTACAATAGCAACATCTGAAAAAGTAAATAAACGGTCGTGTAATTCATATATTCAACTTAAAGATAGTATGATTGCTAATGTACGTTATCTACTAGTAGATAATGCAATCGAAGAAAAAATTATATTGTGTGTGATGTTTTTTTAACCCAAAAACATTGTCATTGTAATGTGCTCGAATTAATTATTGAAAATACCCAACAAATTTGTATAAACTCTAAACAAGTACTAACAGTATGCTGTGCAATTCATTGTAATAACCGTGTATATGTCATGCCGATTCCAAACACATATTCTTATTAATATTATTTGTTTGCAGATGTCTTAAGATCTCGCATAATTAAATTTTTTAATTAAAAGTTTTACATGCGCAATCAATTTTCAGGTACAACAAAATAAGCGGCTTATAGTTGGCGAAAAATAGCATGTAAAGTTTGTAAAAAATTTTAAATAAAATAATCACTACTGTCAATTACGTTTTACTTTGCATTATTTTTATACCACATGTACAGGTAACATGACAATGTTGTTATTTTTTTTTCCATAATAATCGTCAAAACCACGCGACTAGTCACGCGACTAGTTGCGTGATTATTCGATTGATAATGTCACGTAACCAGTCGCGTGATTAGTCGTGCATCTAGTCACGGTGATAATCACGCGACTAATCACGTCACGAGATGCAAGATGTTTTGAAGGTGGGCTGAGCTCGTGAAAAAATGGATGTTGTAGTTGATGCTTGTAATTCCTATAGATTGCGCAATGTTGAAAAGCAAAAGTGACCGCTGTTACGTTGTAACCTACAGATTCAAGAATGTTGGATAAACTTTGTAGAATGGTCTAGACTATGGGGGGCGTACACAATTCATGCAAATACACGCAGAAAATCCGAGCGAATGAGTAGGCTGCCTTGTTTTATAGGTTTGTTCTTAACTATCAACTGCTTAAATGATGAGAATATGAATTCATTGGCAGTTGTTGAAAATAATTTACCTGACGGATTGGAAGTAGCAGGAATGCCAAAAATACAAGAACTATTGCAAGCAGCCGAAATGATAAAAACATTATCGCCTATAGATTCAGAAGGAATAGTAGACCTTGAAACCAAAGGCTTGTATGAAAAAAATGCCATTACTTACTTAAGTGGATATACAGCCAAAAGTGATTTAAAAAAAATCTAAACGTCCTTACTGTAAGGATGTATTTTTAGTTCTGAGCAACGAGTCATTGATGACGGGTTTTATAAAAAATGTAGAGAATAGAAACATACTGATGAAACACTCTTAGAAATAGCGTGAATTAGCGTTAGAATTAGCGTAAATTTCTAAAATTATTTCATGTCAGTTTCACGGTTTTTAAAAACATTATACAAGTCTTTGGCATCGAAGAAAAATAATTTACTTTACTTTACTTTACTTATTTAACAGATATAGTAGAAAAAATAACAAAAAAACTCTTTCCTCAGTGGTTTGATAAGAATAATACGTGTTATGAACATCGAGTAGAAGCTTTACAAATTTAGTTGAAAATGAAAGTTTTCAAAACTACTCGAGAAAACAGTCAAGAATGGACAGCAGAGGCAAAAAAAATATCAAAACAAACAACCGTAAAATGCTTGATGTAAAAAATGTTAGAATCTTTTTTTTTTTTTTAATTAATAACGTATCACAATGAATCTCACCGAAATTAAGCTCCATTTTTTCAAAGATTTTAGAATGTGCGGCAACCTTTTTTTTCAAAAAGTTACGTTTGAAAAGTTGTACTTTTGGCAGAGGTATGAGAAAGAATTGTGCATTAAAATCTCTTGTGCCTTTTTATTTCGCATACTTCCAAGCCATCGTTTTACACCTCACAATGTAGAAAAAGTTACTCAAAAAATGTAGTATTTTAATCTAAAAAATTTTCAAAAGTCCAACAAAATTGAGTTTTGCGACAGATAGTAAAATTTATTCCTAATACAAGAAATTAAAATAAACAAGTTGTAGATCTCAAAGATAACCATCAATTGGCGTCCGGTAATTCATATACGTGTTAGCTAAGAAAACTTGAAAAAATTAGTGATAAAGTCATTTTTATATTGGTTTATAACTTTTTTTTTTGTGAAATTCAACTTAATGTTTAAAGAAACTATGTACTATTGGTTTATAAGCCCTCTGTGATATTTTTAGCAAAAGTGTTAAATTTTTCTAAATTTCGCTTTTTTTTCGAGGATAGCACTATTTGTTGAAGTTTTTCTGTTGGTCGAGAACTTATCATAAAATAGTTTTTTAAAGTTTAATCTCTTTGTCTGAGCTTTATCTATCATAAAACTTTTTTTTCACTAGTTAAGTGCTGAAATCAGGCCTCGAAAAAAGTCTTTTTTTGTGATTGGTTTTACATAATTTTTCCACTAAGTTGTATAACACGTATTAAACTAACCGTAATGGAACCAACTATCCATTGGTTGCAACAAGCAAATCGTATTGGGCACTTTTAAAAATAAAAAAGTTTACTTTGCACGAGATGGTTTTGCATTACACAATTTTTTTTCAATTACTAGAAAAACAGTGATTATTCATTGCTGTTAGCATCATGAGTATTGTTATCAGACTGTAAAATTATCGCAGAAAACTCGTGAAAAATAGTAGTTTTCCTACGAGATTGAAAAGTCTTTGTTTGCGAACCGAGAGGTTTGCGGCCCGAGCCGAAGGCGAGGGTCGTAACGAGGTTCGTAAAGGAGACTTTTCGAACGAGTTCTGGAAAACTGCTTTTTCGCCCGAGGAAGTACCAGCCTCCCAAAACCACCCGAGTGCGGAAAAAGCATTTTTTTGGTGGTCTGATTCTAGCATCGGAAATTTAAAAATTCTATGTTTAAAAATAAATTTTTTAAACTTATGAACCTATAACTTGTAATTTCGCTAAGTATGAAGTTAAAAATCATGAAAGACAGAAGTTAATAACCTATTTAAAAACGACTATTTTCGTTGATTTTTTAAAGTTTTCTTAGCACCTACCCATCCAAATTTCAGTGTAGGTAACAATCGATAGGTTTTTTGGATTCAAAACTTTTTTACGTTATCTTTTTGCATTGAACATTAACTTTTTTTATTGCTAAAAAACCGTCTTTTGAACGTTTGCGAATTTTTCAGAATAACTATTACACATATTCGCTTTACTAATAAAATAATACGTTGAATTATTTTTTTCCATATAAACATACGTCTTATGTTCTGATAAAATGATTTTTTTTAACCTATACATAAAATGGTTTGAAGCGCCTATTATTATTATGAAGCTATTTAGCTGACTTGATATGATAGAACCTTCAATTTGATACTTATTACTTTCACCCTTTTGTAATTGATTCAATGCAAAAAAGGTAAAAGAAATTTTTATTGACATTTTATCTCTGATTTTATAAATTAAAAGAAAGAACAAAAAAAAAAAGTTAGTCTTATTCAAAAAATTACTCAACATTATTTCGAAATTACTAGTGAAATATATTGCAAACAAGCACATTTAGTTTATATTGATTTTCTTTTTTGTTGTGGAAAACAAATTTTTTAATAAAAATATCGTGCGTGTTTTTTTTAATTTTATGCTAATAATAACACGATGAATTAATTATACTGAAATCTTGAGAAAAACATCATAGCACTAGAAAGTAATCTCGAAAATTTCCCTTTGACCTTGTTGTTGTGCAATCAATGAAAATATTACATATGAAAGTTAGTTATCGACAAAGTGTATGTTGACAAAAAAAATACAAAAAACTCATTAGTAATATTCTAACTACTTGTAACATCAAGTTTTGCAGTTAGATTATTAGATTTTTAAGTTCATATTAAAAAATTCTCTTGCATCTTTAAAGCGCAATGTATACATTTGTGAAGGAAATAAAACTTATATATGAATGTATGAGAAGTGTGAATTCCCTACGGAAAAGTGAATAGTATAGGGAAACAATATAAGTAAGCGTGATTTGGAATTGCTCATCATTCGTTGGGAACAATAATTTCAATGTAAATATAAGAGCGAAACTAAGCTAGTTTAACAGGGTAGTTACTAATACTTTTATTAAAGACAGCTATGAGAGAAAGATATGGCAGAATCGAGGTGAGGGGTGGATCACAACTATCCCCACTTACCACGCCCCGTTCGGAAATTACTCACCCCTTAGCTTTATTTTGCGCAGCCGTAGGAGAAGAAGAGAGAAGATGTAAGCTCAAATAACATCAGCAAGCAGGGGTGGGTTTCACTACCTCTGATGGTGACAAAAGCATAGAGTATCAAGTCAACAATCTAGTGAAGGTGACAAGATGACTTTAGAGCAATAAATATACAAATTTATTTGTGTGTATGGGTGTACGTGCTTATGCATCCAAGTGCAGTGATAATAAAAAGAGGTGCTCTTCGTTTTGTGTCTAGCTCCAATATTGACTATAAGATAATAGTGTGGATGAAATATACCTTTTCACTTACACTAGGGTGTGTGCAAGCAAGAACAACACAATATTTTAAGGAAAAAAGTTTAAGTAACCAAGACTGTTACACCTGTACGCAGTTTCTTTTTTGGTTTATTCAAAACTATAGTTAGAGATTAACTGTAAAAGGGTTATTAAGTGCATTCGTTTTTATGTGATCGTGAAACACGGAAAAAGTGTAAGGACTGAAATATATAATATATAATGGAAATCAATAGAATAAAACTTTAAAAATATTATTGGCAATGGCAGCAAAGACGAGTTCAGTACTGGCCAAATGATTATGGCCAAGTGGGCCATTGATGTGCTTCCAGACACCATCGTCAGTCATTATCAGTATCAATTTGTTTCAGTCATCAAAGGCTTGATACTAACTTAACATTTCAAAAACCTCCACTGCAATACGGTTAGATTCAAAAGGATGTTTGATTTCTTATTTTAAATAACAAAATCAGTGAGGAATTAGGCTTCGTCAAAATGCCGCGCTGCCTTATGGCCAAAAAATGGAAGGCTTATCCATGGATGGACCGTGTTGATGAAAATGTGATCGAACAATCTACGATTCAGCAAAAAATGCACCAAAAACGTGTACAATATTTTCCTGTAGAAACAGTAAATTTTATCGATAAATTTGATACTTATCCTACGACGAAGCGGTCACAAGACGTGTTGAGTAAACAGCAACAACTGCAGTTGTATGCGATGCAAACAGACGATGAAGAAATTGATGTTGTTGGTGACGATGAGACTAGTCAGCTTAATCTGAATAGTGGTAACAGTGACAGTCTTGGATCGATTGACTCCCACACTGACGCTCAACAATCACAACAAACTTGCTGGGGCCCACACAGTCCTACAGCAGGAACTACGGCTCCTAGTCCACCACCATTAAATGCCTCTGGGGCTTTGTATTACAATGGTAAACTATTCACTGCTTTGAAAATTAAAATAAATTGTTTTATCACTTTTACTATTAATTATTTCTATTTATGTGCGTGCATGCACTTGAATATGCGTGAGTATGCTCGTATCGTAACCGATAAGGATTGCACGAGGTATTGTTAAACGAATAAAGATATTAATAAATAAAGGTATTAAGTAACCACAAATCTTTTAATATATCAGTATACAAAACTGTAGTTACTTTTTCTCCTTACTTAATAAAGCAACATAATGACTTGGCATAAGCAAAATGAAAACTGAATTGAAAGAAATTTGAAGTTTTTACCTACAATAATTATTTGGTATTAAGGAGGTTTGGGCATTTGGTGTCGCATCTATTGAGGGGCCTCTGTGGGGTACTTATTATGCAAATGATTATTTGAATTTTTTTGACAATTATATTTATTACATGAGTGTGTCAACGAAATATTAATAATACGCGGAAAAGTCATTGGGAAAATCGATTTTACAATATGTATTAGTTTTTCCGCGATACCTTGTGTAAAGATGACGGTCTTGCCACGATAAAACAGGCAACACCGTACTCTCTTGGTCCCATCTGCTATTATATACCTATACTTATGTTGGACTTCAATCTTTATGCTTGTATATTTATGTATGTAGAGCGCATGCGCACTTACAGAACCTAAGCAAAACAATTTTCACGTCCGACATTTTCCTCACTGTTTTCTCAAAACTTAACCCTATCTTTTTTTTGAAATAATAGATTCTTTATAATTAAAAGTATGTTTACCAATTTGACTTCTGAGCCCACAGCTTTTTATTGCAGTACAATAGTCAATTTGACTTCGGGTTCCGTAAAGTTAAGTGTTAAAATGACGAATTTTTACCGGTGTTTTTTTTGAAAATAAATTTGTTGAACTCCCTTTTTTTTTTTAAAAAAAAAAAAAAAAAATCTGGCGTACTTTATTCATATAATCTCTGAATTTCAGAGCTAGCCATCATTTTATTCAAAATTGCCTAAGCCTTCCTAAAATTTTGGTGCTGTATTTAATGTGAAACCAAATACAAAAAGAAAAAAGATATTAAATCAGAACTGTACTTTAAGCAGCTTTATTAAGTTAATATAAGGATTTTTCTTTGAATCTTTCATAGAGTAGAGATTCAGAGCTGAAATCATAAAAATTTTGTTGCTTTAATATTTAAAAAATGTTGGAAAGGCGTATTTTTACATAATATATAAATGTCATTTACAGAGCGTTTCACATATGTTCTAAAAAGTTACAGACAAACACACACACATACATATATAAATTAAAAGCAAACCTTAGAAAAATTTAACTTTTTAATGCATTAAAAATCGTTCTAATGATGAATAAACTTTAATTATAATACTTATACTATTGCATTAAATGATAAAATTTCTACGATTGTTTTGTTGACAATTAACGATGCTTCCTCGTGCAGAAAAGCCAACCCTTGTCGCAGGTTTCAAATTTGCTCGCAAACTCAGGTATAGTTGGCATCACTGGCGCAAGGGAACACAGACTAACCTGTGAAAATACAATGACTTGAACAATTTCTAATATAATACCTCGAAATTTTCAAGAGTAACACTTACTTTGCTAGGCGTCATTCGAAAGAGGAGGTTTTTTACTACAAAACGCGTGCGCTCTTATAACGGAAACTGTTAATTTATCCGAGTTTTTAAGTTATTTTCATCACGTGTGCGAGCTCCGCCATAAGAATACGTGTTAGAAAGTGCTACATTAAATTAATATCTCGAAATTTTACAGAGTAAGCGATATAAATAATTATATCATTGGATTCAGTAGATTTTAAACTATTAAATTCATTTAGTCTTGGTTCGAGAACTGTCACAAGGGAGCCTCTTTAAATAATTGGATTCCTTCTTCTGTTGTGTAGGTCTCTTGTATACTTCAACATTTTTATTCGCTTTAACTTCTTTCATTAACAAACTTGTTTTAACATTATGACCGGTATTACAAGTAAGAAATTTGAATTCTGGCAAACTACTCTTTTTTAAATTTTTAGTGATAGACTCACTTGTCTCGGGAATAGTAAAATTGAAATTCTGTTCTTCGTGTTCTCTTTCTATGCAATCGTCGAGAATTGATTCATTTATCTAGTAACTATTTTCTTCCTCGCTATCACTTGGTTCGGGAACTATCACGAGAGAGTTGTTGAAAAGGCCTCCTTGAAAAGGCTGATGTTTGAAAAAGATTTATTGAAATAATAAACTGTTACAAATTCTTCATACTTTGGTGGGAATAAAAATACTTATTTTTGTTAGAAATATAGATGAACCTTTTTATGCGCTAAAATTTCTCAACAATACTTCGAAACTATGACCTTAAATGTTGATAGTATCGAACATGGGGGAAGTGGTACAGTTGTCGACCTCCTGATAATGATAGACTGCAACGTAGATTTTCAAATAGAGCCTGTGAATATAGATGTAAAAATTACACAGGTGGTCAATCACTCTAAACGCGTCAACAACTGTACTGCTAACTCCTATTTAAATTTTAATAGTCCTACTAACGAGTGATAATTTATGATGGAACATAAATCAAGACATTGTACCTTAATGGACACAAAATTACTGTCAAAAATTAAAAAAAATTTATAATGCTTCTGGAATGCTTACCAATCGTGTAAATTTATTCATGTTTATTATAACTATTTATTATTATTAATATAAATACACTTTTTAAAGCACCGACCGATCGTACCACCAAAAAAAACATACCCGTAATTAAATAGTGAAGGTAAAGAGAAAACATTTTTTTTTTTAATGGTTCTTCAAAGTACACTAAAAACGAGCTTTAATCAAACGATACTTTATTCTTAGTTATTCAGACTATGCTTTAATGTGATTTTTCACATGAATCACGAGACTTTTCAGGTAGTGGTCCAATAGCCATACAAATTTTACTCACTATCACGTTTAAGTAACTCTAAAATTAAAATAATTTTTGTAAAAGCAGTTTTAAGAACACGTTCACAAGAAACAATACACATATTTTATGGTAAACGATTTGTTAAAGACGGTAGAAATCTGGGCAACGCTATCTTACTAATACATAAAGCAAAGATGCTAAAACCGTTGTAATCGCTAACTGTGAAAACTACTAAACCAATTTTGCTGAAATTTTACATACAAATTTTTGACACTTTCTAGATAATTTTAGTATGGTTGTTATCTTAAAAAAATCCAATAACATCAGCATTAAATAATCTCAAAGTTTTGAAAGAATACGCCAGCTTTTCACTTTAGTTCAGTAGGATCCGCTAGGTGATGTTGACATGAAATCGAAGCTATCTGCAACAGAATTAATTAAGTGTAATTATCATATACTAGCAGTTCATCAAGCTCCATCAAAAGTGTAGATGTTAGTCGTGCAGCTGGGTATCCTGGTTACCTTTGACGCTCTTCTCCAATAAGCAAGTGATCTAGGTCAACTTTCACCCTGAACCTCCAGGATTGACGAGTGTCACCAAAAAAAATTTATTCTAACCGATGACGTCTCCAGCAGAATACTAGGAGACGTGTCCATCCAGAGCACATCTTGCTCCAAAACTTTAGAGTTATGTGGCCATACCACAATCTGGCCTGGTGCCGTCAGAGAATTTTTCACTACAAATGTGAGCCAGGAAAGACTGCCCTGAATGGTACGGGCAGCCACAACGGCCAACTTCTTAGTGGTCGTTCCAACAGCATACCTACAGAGAGGGTATTTTCCAGGCCCACTTTCTCCACTAACTATGAG
This sequence comes from Copidosoma floridanum, assembly GCF_000648655.2. The sequence goes on from NW_019379719.1 coordinate 87,993, forward strand.
CGGTTGGTTATCCGGGAATGACCTGAAGACGAGATATATTTTGGTCAGCGGCGTATCTCCCTCATGTACAGTCTCCGTACACAGACTTCGAGGGTAAGAGTCAAGCTACCAACAGCTGGCTCTCCATCATCAAAAATAATGATGAGGAATAACTGGAAATTTCACCACTGGCCTTTTTCAGGGCCTCATTCACTGGCAGACGTCACAAGCAGACTTGTTCGTCGCAGATCTGGAAACCCCGGTGACCAATGACCCTATATTACCCTCTCGACTCTAAGCATTCAACCAGGAATCATCAATCCTCTCCAAGGTCTGCGCCGGGTGAACCTAACAGCTATGAAGGAAAAAAAAACTTGAGCCAACGGGATCTCCAATGGTCAAGCATTACGAACCAATCTCTACTAATCCCTCCACTTTAGATCATCAAAACAACTAAGTCTGCAAAAAAAAGTGCTTGAGACACCAACGTTTTCAACGTTATACTAAAAGATGTTGGGAACAAGCACTACAACTAGCCCCAAAGCTTCGGACTTAGTAATTCTTCTCCCAATCAGTCTGGGTCTTCAACAGCAGGTCAGAAAGGATCACCCTGACGTATCCAGGCAGTCACAATTGCTGTAAGCTTTAGTCAAGAAAGAGGTTACTTAAGAATCTCATCGATCTTTTTTAGTGCCATCGGACGTTGAACTATCTTGCCAACAAATATATTAGAATTTAACGTAGTTGACAGAAAACAGCCTTTAGCGGTCACAAAAGTCTTAAGTATGCCAAAAGTCTCAGAAGGGTGGATTGGAAGAAAAATTTCAAAAGTATTTAATGAATACAATTTTGGGCGTCAAGAAACTGATGCAAAAAATTTATTGAGATTGGAACAGCAGTGTCAAAATCGACAAATAAAAAATCCATTACGTGAGAGATCAGCTTTTCATTGTACCCTCACAGTAAACTTAAATCTTTAAAGATCTTGATTCAGATTTTTAAATAAGTAGAAAATATATTTGTATTTTTGTAACAGTAAAAAATTTAGATATTTAGCTCCAGATCTTTGTTGCTCTGGTAACAAAGTTTTGTGGCATAAGGAGCACATGGTACTTTTTAGCATAATTCTATTTTTTTTAATAGTACAGCTTATTATTTTATGAAATAAACTGTATAGACTGCGAACAAATATGTTCTTAATAATAAAGATTTTTATTCTGAGAGTGTCAGGAATGAATAAGAAATTTGTAACTGAAATCGTCACACATAACATGTCAACGCACTACGATGTTCCATTTAGTAAGTCGTGGGCGGAGCCGAGACAGTGGGCCGCTAGTAGTTAATGTGGGCACGATCCCACTCGACGCAACGACAAAGGTGGATAGGAGAAGGCACTGAAAAGACGATCCGCAGATGCGTCTAGCCATCAAAAAAACAACACTTGGCCACCCTTTACATATATATACAGAGGCAAAATTCGTTATAGATACCATATATATAAGCTAGCGGCTCCTCGTCTCGGCTTCGCCCGAGACTTACTAAATGAAACACCATATTGTGTTAACATATAATGTGAAACGTTTTCAGTTGGAAATTTTACATTTATTCCTGACACTTCGCAAAACAAAAATATTCTAACTAAAAACATATTTGTTCGCAATCCATAAAGTTTATTTGGTCAAATAATGAGCTGTAAAAAAAAAAAAAAAAATATAATTATGTTGAAAAGTATCGTGCGTTCTTTATGCCACAAGATAATCATTGGCCATAAGGAGCAGTTAATTTGCAGTTTCTTTCGTATAATTTACAAAAAGGGCTATTTTTAAGAGCTGTTTATATTTTCAACTCCCAAAAAATATAAATCAAAAAAAATTTTTTTTCTTTTATCTCACAACTTTATTACCAGAGCAACAAAGTCCTGAAGCTAAATCCCTACATTTTTATTGCCACAAAAATACAAACATATTTTCTTTTTATTTAAAAATCTGAATTAAAATCTTTAAAGTTTTAAGAGATTACTGTGAGGGTAAAATAAAAAGCTGATCTCTTTCGTAATGGATTTTCTATTTGTTGATTTTGACACGGCTGCTCCAATCTCGATAAATTTACTGCATCAGTTTCTTGACGCACAAAATTGTATTCATTAAATACTTTTGAAATTTTTCTTCCAATTCACCCTTCTGAGACTTTTGGCATACTTAAGACTTTTGTGACCCCTAAAGGCTGTTTTCTGTCAACTACGTTAAATTCTAATATATTTGTTGACAAGATAGTTCGACGTCCGATGGCCCTAAAAAATATCAATGAGCTTCTTAAGTAAGCTCTTACTTGACTAAAGCTTACAGCAATTGTGACTGCCCGGATACCTCAGGGTAATCCTCTCTGGCCTGCTGTTAAAGACCCAGACTGATTGGGAGAAGAATTACTAAGTCCGAAGCTTTGGGGCTAGTTGTAGTGCTCGTTCCCAACGTCTCCTGGTATAACCTTAAAAAAATTGGTGTCCAAAGCACTTTTTTCTTGCCAACTCAGTTGTTTAGATGATCGTAAGTGGAAAAGATAGTAGATATTGGTTCGTAATGCTTGCCCGTTGCAGATCCCGTTGGCTCAAGCTTTTTTTCCTTCATAGCTGTTAGGTTCACCCAGCGCAGATCTTGGATAGGATCGATGATTCCTGGTTGAGTGCTTAGAGTCAAGAGGGTAATATAGGGTCGTTGGTCACTGGGGTTTCTAGCCCTGCGACAAACAACTCTGCTTGTGACGTTTGCCAGTGAATGATTGACTTGGTTTAATAGTGGCCGGCTTTACATAGTTTTTTAGTCGACGTATAATGTTTCCGGAAATGGTAGTAAAAATGTATTTGTTGGCAAGGTAGTTTAAACTTAGGTGGCCCTTAAAAGAACCGATGATTGAAGGTTAAGTAATAAACCTTCCAGCTGTGGGTAGCTTGATTCGTACTCTCGGAGTCTCTGTGTACGGAGACCGTACATGAGGGAGATACGCCGCTGACCAAGATATATCTTGTCTTCAGACCGTTCCCGGATAAACAACCGCTCATAGTTAGTGGAGAAAGTGGGCCTGGAGAATACCTTCTCTGTAGGTGTGCCGTTGGAACGACCACTAAGAAGTTGGCCGTTGTGGCTGCCCGTACTATTCAGGGCAGTCTTTCCTGGCTCACATTTGTAGTGAAAAATTCTCTGACGGCAACAGGCCAGATTGTGGTACGGCCACATATCTCTAACGTTTTGGAGCAAGATGTGCTCTGGCTAGACACGTCTCCTGGTATTCTGCCAGAGACGTCATCGGTTAGAATAAATTGTTTTTTGGTGGCACTCGTCAATCCTAGACGTTCAGGGTGAAAGTAGACCTAGATCACTTGCCCATTGGAGAAGAGTGTCAAAGGTTACCAGGATACTCAGCTGCACGACTATCATCTACATTTTTAATGCAGCTTAATGAACTGCCTGTACATGATAACCACACTTAATTAATTATGTTGCAGATAGCTTCGATTTCATGTCGACGTCACCTAGCGGATCCTACTGAACTAAAGTGAAAAGCTGGCGTATTTTTGCAAAACTTTGAGATTATTTATTGCTATTGTTATTAATTTTTTTAAGATAACAATTATACTAAAACCATCTAGAAAATGTCAAGAATCGGTGTGCAAAAATTTCAGCAAATTCGGTTCAGTAGTCTTTGTAGTTAGCAATTACAACGGTTTTAGCATTTTTGCTTTATATATTAGTAAGATAGACATTTAAACTTTACTGTGGGTGTGGGGGGGGGGTGATGAAAATTTAGTTTCAGTGGCAGTTTCAATAAATTATAAAAAGTGGTTTTGCCCTTAAGTAGATTGTAAGTACAAGTATAGAGTATATGCTGCGTGAAGATGCGCTCTTGAGTCAGTGCAGCTAACTCTAGTTATATGCCTAGTTAAATAACGTTGGCTACAGATTTCCTTTATAAGTAGAACCGAAAATCAGAGAAACGTATTTATCCTACACCACTTAAGTGTGCTACACTTAAATACCAGAAAAAATTAGTTTCATGTTATTAAATTCTATGATTCTGTTGTCTATACACTTTAAAAGTTCTGCTCAAAATTTCGAGAGGTAAGAGTAACGTAAGTGTATGCAGCACTGCTGGAATTTATTTTCCTCTTACGGATATATACGAGCATACACGCTTTTATGCATTTTTGACCCCTTCTTTTTTATGTTGTTAAAAAAAAATATGTATATATACATCGATCTCTTCGAAAATGAACAGGTTTATCTAAAAGTAATCTTTTATACAAACAAGGATTGGGAGGCTTATACAGATCTCAGAAATGCAATTTTAAGTAATTTTTTTATAAGGTTACATGTTACTTTGCAAATTTTTGAAATTAAACATATGAAAAAGGTTACAGTTAAATAATCTGCAATTTTTTTGTACTTTTCTTCGGTACAGTACTTTCCTTTACAGTAATTTCTTGATCTTGTACTTTGGTTTTATCGAAATAACCATATTTACCAAAAAATTTACAATCAAAAAGCGTTGATTTTGCAGAAGCTCTTATGGCACCTTACCCTAGGTACTTTACTAACCGTTAAATCCCCAGAAGTTTCGATGAAACTGCATAGTCTTATACTGACCAGCCTACATATTTCTTATATTTAATTATGCCATAATATATTGCTTATGATTTGTCAGTTATTAAATCATAAAATATTTATTGAAACCAGAACCAATAAGTGTATATATACCCATTTTACTGATAATTTCAATACCTTTGTACACAATACATGCAGTTTTGTACAAGGTATATTTATATTCATACATTATATGCCATATAAATTTATAAAAGTATAACTTTTTACTTGGGTACCCATGCAAGCACCCACTATCTACTGATTCAGTTATTAACAATAACTCTTAGTTTTTAAAAATTTATAGAAATTCATCGTTGCTATATTAATTTCTGAATATACATAGTAAATTACATTGTTACGAACTACGCCTCCTACCTTAGTTTTTTAACCTTTTACTCTGTATACACTGGATAGTGAAATTTGTTAAATAAAATTTTTGGAATATGCTAACAAAGAGATTAGAAGCGATAAGAGATATTTGAAAAATACCAGCATTGCTGGAAACTTAGTGAGTCAGCTACATTTCTGACTTGTGGAATTCAGAAAATTAGTTAAATAATACTTTTAATTTATAAAAATGTTAACCATATTGTGCCATCGATTTATTCATCCATGACATCAAACAAGAACCTACTTTACAGTCAGCAACAGGTGAATTTTTCACATCTGTCGTGATTGTCTGTATTTGTAAGCGTTATAAAGACTGAAGAAAAATGTTGAAATTCTGCAACTAGATGTCCCACTACTCGCTCATTTCAGCTCACGAAACTTCCCAATAGTCGGTCACTTTTTTCTTTTGCAGGTCTTCGTTGTATTTTCAATTGGGTATTGGGTATACACTTTAATTTACGTCAAAAAAGTAATTGTTTAGGGCTGAACAACTACCTAGTTTATCCAAGTTTTGAAAATCTATTCCAGAAAAATCAGCCAAATGATCGACTATTAAGACTTGATCGAGTACTGGGACATCGACCTTAATTTTTAATGTTTTAAAAGTAACAAAAAGATAGATAATCGTTTGATAGAGCTCGCCATTTGAGATAGATGCTCTGGGACTCAGTGGTGGGTAAATACAGTAAATGTGTATTTATTACATGACATATCATAAATGTAATTAATGTAATAATTAGTTATAAACGTAAATAATGCAAGAATGCAGAGGACCGAAGTCTGAAATGCATTAGATGCTCTGATAAGACAATTAAAGACAAATATTAAATGACACAAATAAATACTAAACTTATTTAAAAATTAATAACAAATTTACTTCAAACTTTGGACACATAAAAAAAATAAGTTAAGTTGTTTCGAAACCAAATATAATTTCTTTGTACATTCAGATACCAATTTTTCATGTATTTTAATTGTTTCTGTTAAATAAATGTTAAAATTAAAGATTTTCTGATTAATTACTGATAAATTAGTTACAATTAGTTACAATTTGAACAAAAATAAATGCTTAGGATAAACTTTACTTAGTTAGCAGATTTTATAAAAAAAATAATGAATGAATAAAATTAGTGATGCATTTTTTAATAACACAAATAAAATTTATTCGTCGAATTCTGCTGGCAATTCCTACATTTCCTCTAAAACTGGATTGTACAGACACATTTCGTAGGACAAAGATACTAGCTTTGATGATCTTTCTGTCGTTAAAAGGTTTCTTTTTACGGAATGAACATAAGCCTATTCTGAGAAAAGTCTCTCCAATTGACCAGTGGAAGCACATAAATTATTGAGTTTTAAAGATAGAAGAGCCAAATTTGGATAATATATACTTACTGATCTCCAAAAAACGTAGCACGAAAAATTTTTTTGGAATAAACTCTCGAAAAAATGTTCCTTGTTTCTCTACTCCTCAAGCTCACGCAGTTCTTCTTCGTTTAAATTTTGATTTAAAAATTCATTAACTAAATTGACGTACTTGACGTCAATTCTAAACCGTCTTCCCTGATGCTCTGGGTGCAGAAAAATTGCTGCCAAACCATAATTATTAATAGCCTTTTTTACTCTTTCTTGAATTATTCGTTGTTGATCATCGTTATCAGCTGGAGTCTCTAATTTAGGCCAAAGCTCAGTTGCAGTCGCTATATTGTAGTCAGATTTTTGGCAAGCATTTATTAGTTCACATATTGGATCAAGTATTAAAATATAATCCATTAGTTGCATTTCAAAAGTTGGATTGAACAATAACTCTTCAGATTCATGTGATAAGCTGGTTTGACTCTCCAAGTGTGGAGATGTAAACTCCTTTAGAAGTTTATTTACTTTTTTAGAGAGTGAATCGTTAATCAGAGATTTACACAATAAATGAGCACTATGGCTATTGCAAGTTACGTGCCAAATATTAACTAATTTTCCCATACGTATCATATTTGATGCATTGTCTGTTATTACTGCATATATGGTCAAATTATATTTCTCTTGAGCAATATTTATGCACTCGTTTACAACTTCGCTTAGCGCCTGCCCAGTTTCACTTAAATTTCTAAAATTCCAAGACTTTAAATAAATATATCTTTTATTCCATGGACGTAGCATTGCTACAACATTTTTTATGTTTGCTGCTGAATTTTTCCATCCATCTAACAATAGTACAGCTTCTTTGGGCTCAATGTTAAGAACAGTTCCTTCTAATTCAGTAAATCTGATGTTGAGAATAGAATTTTATAAAGTTTTCCTCGTCAGTGTTTGGTATAAAAAGTTGAGTGCATGGACAAATCTCTTGAAATGAATTGAGTCCACGATTCGAAATGGAATGTTACACCCAAAAAACAAATCAGCGATTAATTTATCCAATTCTTGAAAATCTACAATTTGATATTGAATGAGATGCAATACATAAATGAAATAATGAACTTTGCTTTGTACTTATTTTAAAGATGATAAGCTACGAAAAAAAACTTATCAGCCATAATTCTGATTCCCGTGTTATTATGTACGAAAAATTTTTTTACTGCCAAAATCATAACAATAATTAAAAACATGGAATCAATGCTTTACTATAAGAAATAATTTTTGAAGGTTAATTAATTACCTTCTAAACTATAGAAATAGTTAAAATAAAATGAGATCTTAACAGATACATTATATAGAGTGAAATTAATTGATTCCTTTGTCTTTTTAAAATTAATGTCTAGATAAAAGCTATTTCATTAAAGGTAATGTAAAATAAAAAATTTACTTAATGTATTTTTTTGTGATTTTGAAATATTTATATTTGTATTGAAACGATTTTTTATTTGAATGATGAAATATGAAGTTTAATTTAAAAATCTTATGTAATTCGATTGATTTATTATACGATAAAACACGCTTAAAATAGTATTTTTGAAGAAAATTATTTGTTTTAAGCTTAGTACAAATATTTGTATTATCAGATTACATGTCGTTGTCAAAATTAACAAATTTTAAATTCGTAATCTATAAACATTTACTTAATTATACGTGAGATCATTATTTTTTAATCATAGGTTACAATTATCTTTATTTAATAGTAAAGTTACATATAGTTTTGAAATTTTTGAACAATTTAATACAAATACTTATTTTGAAATTACATACACCAATATAAAGAATTTTTCATGATTCTGGATTAGTTCAAACAAAAACGGCAAAAAGTAATAAATAATCATTAATAAACATTAACTATTTAAATTAAGCAAATAATACAATTTACTAGCTTTTTCTTGTTCCGAAGTAATTGAATTATTCTGGAACTCTTCAACATCAATTGTACAACAAAAAGCTGGTACTTAAAAAATTTTCAAAGCAAGCTCAGCTAACTCTGGGTGTCTTGTTTCACAGGACCGCCAAAATAATATAGGTGACTTCAGTTTACACGTACTGAACACTCCAGCGTTGTCACAGAAATCAAAGTAACTTCTCATTCCTTCATCACGAAAATGTGAGACATTAAAATCAATAATTTTTTGCATCAACTCGTTGTTTTCATTTTCATTTAATCATTTCACCTCTATACAATGGGTGTAAATTATTTGCTAACAATGTTATGGCATCACTTAGCTGGTCTATTTTATCTTTAACACAAAAAATTACTGTGTTGTCAGTTGTAGTTTTTAGAAGCAGCAGCCAATCTTGTAATTCGAAGGCTCTTGTATAGCTTGTATTATCTTTTTCACGCATTTTTTCAATGATGAAGTCTAATATTTTTATTGGAAGACATAGCTTAGACTCAATATGTCAATTATATAAAAAATCCTTAGTTGTTTCACTTAGCTCGTTATTAGTAGAGCTTAAAGTTTGCCGAATAGGTTTTAAGTTTTTTTGTATAAATTGAAACATTTCTAAATAACCAAAATAGTCATTTTTATCGCAGTTGATTAGTTTTTCACCCCCGCAATCAGGAAATGTTTTTTCCATTTCCCAGCTAAAAATATCGGAAATCAAACTTTTTATTTGACTTACTAAATTCAAATCGAAAGTTTTTTCATAAAACGATTGGAGTCTTCAGGACATACATTGAAAATCCCAAATATCTTCCACGTAAAATATAAAATTTCTATCAAAACCAACAGCATACACTAGTGTTTCAAATTTTACTTTCGATTCAGCAATTGAATCTTAAATAAAATTTTCAGTGTCGTATGAAGAATTTGAAATTTAAATGAATAATCTATTTTCAGCTTAATTAAAAGTAGAACTGATTTAACGACTTTCTCTATTACTAATAAAAATAACGCCTGATGATTTCAGCTGTACTTCTTTCAAGCATTTCTCATGAACACTAGGTATTAAATCTTGCAGCTCGGTATTTGTTGGTAAACAATAAGATGGGCGTAACAATTTGAATAAATCTTGAAAGAGCGTAGAATTAACACAGTTTAAATTCATTTTGTTGGCTAACATAACTTTCAGTACAGTTTCATCAATTTTGACTTTTGTATTCTCATCCATTTCATCCAAATAAGACGTAATGCTTTGATTTTTGTTTGAAATTTTTGTTTTTGTAGTATTTATTAGATTGGTTGTCTTCTAAAAATAAATTTCCATTTTATAATTCAAGATTGTATATATGTATACGTTGCAATATGTATATGTTATTTAAGACACCGTTACCAATAAAAACGGCGACTTATTCTTATTGATCTTCATTTGTTCATTGTTTAATGGTATTTCCAAGCTTACATGACTATCATCCTGACTGTACTGTAAACTATCAGTAGCCTTGCGCTTACTAACTACGCTTTCATCACTATTATTAACAGTGCTCGAGGAAATCATGCTCGAATTGTTTTGTTTATTTGAATCCAAAACATTATTAATTTTAACTTTACAAGATTTTCTAAAAAATATTTGAGATTTTAAAAATGTTAGTAGATAACTAAAATAATTTTAGTATAATTGAAATTTATATTACCTATGTGTCTCTAGTTTTTGGGTGGCTGCATTACTTAATTCAAAATTTCATACAGTGCAAAGAGCAATAAACACTCCTTTTTCATTTTGTTTACGTTTAAATTGCAACGATTCATACGAATCATGCGTCTTTCTACCTCGACCCATATTTATACAGAAACCACTTTCACTGATAATATAAATTATTCAGTAAATAATACAATAAACTCCTAATCACAGCTTATCTTGTTATGCACGAGGGTATGATATGATAAGGTTATTATTGCTTCCAAATTCTCAAATTTGTAAAAAAATAGCTCTGAGAATTAATGACATTAATCACACGCCGTGTCATTGATACTCATTATTTTACATACATTAATTACATGTAATAAATGTATTGATTACACAGTGTAAAGTACATACCCACCACTGCTGGAACTACGATCAGTGAAACAAATTTAACAGAAGAAAATATCAAGTATTTACAATTATTTTTTTCTGTGATACCTCTGTAATTTTTAAAGTGAAACTTTTTATGTTGGGCCGTTAACAGCTGCGTGAAGAAAAATGCATTATGCAAAAACGTAGCCACACACCCCACGGCTCAAGCCCTCTCTTTAAGGGGATGCATATGCTCTATGGTACCGGCTCACCTTGATTACAGTTTTTCGTTTAACGTCGTTAAAACCATTAGAAAAGAATTTTACTTCTCTGAATCACTAAAATTATTGAAAACGAAGAGTGGAATAGTTTTACTTCCAAGAAATTTGCGAATTACCATTTGCATGTTTTTAATAAAACAGAGCAGAAAAGGCACGGCTCAGTCCTGATATATATGTTTACAACATCTAGCTAACCAAGCCGTGATTTTTCTGCTCTGTTTATCAAAAATATGGAAATGGTAATTCGCAAATTTTTTAGCAATAAGACCATTTCGCTCTTTCGGGCACGCCACTCTACTGTCTACGGCTCCTTCTCTTTCTCTCTGTCTCTTGCATATACGCCACGCGCTCTCTGCTTCTCACGCTGCTACTGAACCTATATATATATCATAGGTGTGTGTGTTTCTATACTACGACTAAACCAATGCGCTCAAGCGGAGGTATAGTTATGAAAAAAGGAGAAGAAAGAGAAAAACAACAGCAGTATCTATTGTCACGGACGTGGCTTGCTCCAGTCAAGCCAGTGTGTTGGCACACCGGCGTACAATTGATGACATAATAAAGTGCATCTAAGAGTACAATTAATACAGCCGCTCACGGCGGCGGTCGTGGCTGAACGGTCAGCGTAAAGTTTTGCGAATCCTTAGTTGACAGGTTCGAGCCCCTGCTCTACTTTTTTTGGCGGAGCATTTCACTACAATATTTCGGACTCTTTAATCCATTTATTTGATAAATCGGAATTACCTGGTCCCCATCTACACGAGAATCTCCAAAGCTTGTTCCATAACAAGCATAATTTAGTGACAGTGACGGGATGTAAAATTGGGATATCGCCTAAGGCAATCGAGTGTTAGTTTGCGCATAATTAACTCAGATGTGCGCTGGATATATCCATCACCAACTCTAAAGAAATTTACATTATCTCCGGTGGGGTGAATCAGAGCCTTGCTTTGCTGTTGTATACTGTTAATGTGCAGAGTAGTATAATAGTGCTCGATCTATTTTCTCTTCAAAATAACATATTAAAAATAGTTTCTCTTTCCTATTTATTCTTTTATATACACACACATTGTAAAAAAACGTGCATAAAGTAATGAACATGTATAATCCGACAACTTTATCTTTGAAAACAAAAAAAAAAAGCTAAATCTTGGAAAGGAAGCAAATTTTTCTAAAAGTAGCATTTTTTACGGGTATCCTAAAGGGAAACTACATGATCGAGGTGCTTAAGTATAAAGGGGCTGTATCTTAAACAGAATAAGTAAAAAAAACTTTCTTTTCTACGCCGAGTTTGAAAAATTTATGTAGACATTCACAAAATCTTTGAAAACTTTTGTCACAACATAACCTCTCCAAATTCGAAAAACAGTCATATCTCAAAAAATAAACTAGATAGACCCAAAATAACTATTTTTACGTGTTTCATACGATATTATTTCATGACAGACGTGCACAAATAGCGAGGGGTTGGACTTGGCACAAACATAACATCAATTTTTTCGTTTTTCGACTGTATCTTGAAAAGAACAAGTAAAAAAAATTTTTTTAATTAATCTGGCATGTTTGAAAAATTAAAATGGACGTTGACATAATCTTCAAAAAATTTTTGTCATAACATAACCTCTTAAATTTAGCAAAACAGTTGTATCTCGAAAAAGAAGCCAGATGGGCTAAAAATAATTCCACGTATAGAAAATAAGTGTTGAGGTAAGAAAATGTACGTTACACTGATTGATACGAACAATCGTAATAATTCTAAAAATAATAAAAGTCATATCTCAAAGACAAAGCTATATCCTTCATATGCTACCTATAAATTGATTCTCTGCTCTCTATCATGTATTATAAGGAAAATTGTCACGTAACCAAAACCTATATTCTTATTATAAGTTTTTTAAGATGAGTATAAGTTAGTTAAGCACGGGGGAATTTGAATATTAAGTTGTAAGTAATCATCGAAAAGAAATTAAATGAAAAATTTTAACTTTACAATGAAAAATAGCTACATGCCTATTATTTTCCTTAATGTAAATTAGATAGAGCGAATTATTTTTCTTTTATGGCAGCCAAAGTTCAAAGAAATTTGTCGAATACAATGGTCCCAACAAGAATGGATTGTACATATATAATGTCTGACGGGATTTCAGTGGTGTGGTATACCAGCGAAAGAATAGCGAGATCGTTTAATTTAGCAAATTAATGTATTCATTCAATTATACAAATATCAGCGTGTAAGCAGCGACAATGCTTCTGTGTTTAGACAATGAACAGAACTGAGGCGAACAGCGACGACCAGGAGCTGTGCCACCCTTTTACATATGTATAGTCATACTTCTATAAGCGAACGTAGATGGCGTATCTGTCTAGATCTATTTGCTGATCCAGCTCCCATCTGTAAGTTGTCAGATCCTGGAACATACAATAAACAAATTGATTAGCAAATTACAGGTGAAAGTACTTCCACGTATGCTATTAGTTGTATGTATGCATATTCGGATCAATTCTCATCATTTAATAATGCCTTTGTCAGCTTAGCATGAAGTTACAACAATAATGCTTTTGTAAAAATATCCGCGATGCAACGGCCCAATCTTATGTTTACTAATTTTCGAGTTACACAATCCTTAACATAATGCTGTTTTACATCCGTGATATGCCTTAATTTAGCGCCACCTCCAGTCTTTGCACTGGCTTCAGCGGCCTTGTTGTCACAGTATAGTATGACAGGACAGAAAGAGTTATTTAAAATCTATTGAGGGAATTATTGAGGGCCGTGAGCTCCTGATAGGCCTCACTTATTGCAATGTACTGAGCCTGACATGTAGAGAGAGATACATAGTTCTTCTTGTATGACTTCCATGCTACAGTACTTCCAAATAGCCTGACTGCAAAGCCACAAGTTGTAATGCAGTCTTTACAATCAGCAAAGCTCGCATCTGAGTACGCCTCTTATTAGTCGGACTCTGCTTTTAGAAAAATACCGCATCTTTTAGTTCCTTTCAGATATCTGAACACACGTTTCACCATAGCGCAGCCCTCTTCAGTTAGACTGATCTGGTGTCTACTAAGTACATTAACAGCATATGCTATGTTCGGGCGAAGTGTTAGCCAAGTAGAGCAGGCTTCCCACTACCTCTCTAAATGAAACATTCTGTTTTGAGCCAGTTTTGTCAAGAGTGTCCACGTCATCTCTCTGCTCCCGCTCCCTTCGTTGGTGATTTAGTACCTGGTTAGTCACCATAGGAGTTCTTTGACGTTTCAATTCATCAAATCTAAATCTGTTCAAGATTCTGGCTGTATATTATTCTTGGGTTAGTTTAATCGTCTGTCTTTCTTTATCTCTGTGAATTTCTATCCCGAAGAAAGTTTTCATGTCACCAAGATCTGTTAAGTCAAATTTTGTTTGTAGACTCCTCTTTATCTCACCTAGCTTTTTCACATCGTTGCTTGCAATGAGCATGTCATCGGCATAAAGAACTAAGATCAAGAAATTTGATTCTTTTGTCTATGTGAAAAGATATGGTTTTCTAGAATGAGACTTTAGGCCAATTTTGATGGTCGCTTCTGTAAAGCGCTCATTCCAGCGTTTGGGACTGATCTTCAGTCCATACAAAGCCTTTCGAAGTCTGCAAACTATACCATCTTTTCATTAAATCTCACATCTCGACTTTGATAGAATTTTTCTTCTTCAGGGTGAAGTCGGATATAGCCAACGTTTGTGTACCCTACAAGCACTACATGACGACCGATTGGCAAGAATTTAGGGCCTGTATTTCTATGTATTTTTAACATAGGCCAAACAACCAAAGCGTTTGATTTGATTTATGTTCAATGACTTGTGTGGAGCAAATTTTCACATGGGTATTTCCATATTTATTCCTTTATGTGGCGTGTAGTTATATGCGTATACTGGGCCTTGAAGAGCAATATCCCACATATTCAAAGGTAGCTTCGCGTCTAAGATATAGCATCTGGCTTTCCTTTGAAGCGTTAGATTCAGTCTTTCTGTCGTACCATTATGCTTAGGAGTTCCCGGGTCCACAAGCTGTAGCTCAGCTTTAAAATTTTTCAGCATCTCGATTATGCGCCCGCCCGTGAACTCAGTACCCTGGTCTGACCAAAGATAGAAAAATTTGGCATCTCTTCCTAGAAGGTCTCTGGCACTTCTGATAAATCGCTTCAGACACGAACCCGTTTTACTTTTATGTCCTATAGGATATGCCATGGCTAAACTTGAGTAATCAACTACAAATACCACGACAAATTTATACTTTTTGGGATAGGATGGGGGATTTATTGCACCCATCACATCTGAGTGTACGATCTGCAGAGGCTCAGTTGCTACGGTTAACGAATGGTTATGACTTTATTATCTTGATAAATAGTTATCTCCGCTTCCGCGAATTTTTGAAGAAAAATAAGGCTCTCCAAAAGTGAATCAGCGCAAATAATGTTATTCAATTAAATTAGAGAGCTATTTCAGTTGCTCCTGAGTCAGCAACAAATGTGATGAAATTTTGATTATTATTGAGTGACTCGTCCTGAGGCAGTATTGATCTTCAAAACAGAGTAGTTGTTACTGTTGATATGTAAGCTGTCTCATTTTTAGTTTGATTGTTCTTATTCTGATTGTTTTTTTTTATTATTACTATTATTGTTGTTGTAGTTAATTTTATTGCGCGGTTTACTGTCTGAATTGGCAATTTTCGTTTACTCTCTGACTGTTGGTCATACCTGTAGCACAGCTTCTCACCCTTTTCTCTTCTCGGACAACTTCGACCCAAGTGATCACACGCATGGCACACTGAGAAAAGTGGTGTTAAAAAAAGTATTATAAGTATACTAAAAATTACTATATTTTTCAGGAAAGCTTCGACATACTTACCTGATGACGCTAATTATTACGTTTAAAATAATTTTTATTATGTTTTCAACAATTTTTATTATGTAGTAGCTCTACCAAAATTATTTCACAGTATAATAAAAACTACTATGTCTAACATAGTAAAAATTGTGATAATATAATTTTTGCTATAAAACATGGTAAACTTTATTTTAATCGTTTTAAAATGTCCCACATTCAGAAGTAGAATTTGTGATGTGACATAGTAAAATTTCTCATTCCACTAAATTGCTATTTGGTATAGTAAAAATTTCTATGTTTAAAAGTAATGTTGTATGATGTCTATAGGTGTACACACCTATTGAGTGGTTCAAATGTGAGGTTATACAAATGTAAATAGTAAGAAAATCAAATTTTTTGATGTATAAGGTTAAAAAATTGATACGTGCAGACAATCAATATTGAATTGACTAACTATCCGTTGTCAACACTGTGGTCCACAGGAAACCCTTTGATTTTTAACTTTATTGTGTGTATGATAAACAGTACACGTTCCCACATATGCTTTATCCATACGCGCACGGACATAATGTCCCGTAGTCTAGTGGTTGCGGAGCTTGATTCGGAAGCCGAAGGATGAAGGCTGAAATCCCAGTTGCTGCAGATCTTTTTTAAAATAATAAAATTGTATATAACATGATTATCAATTTGTACTCTGTGTAAAAACATCTATGTACATATAACACATATATATATATATATTGTTATGAGGTGGACAACGCGGATGAACGAGGCGGAGTCTCCCGGCGGCTCGCCACGACCTGATCACGGGCCCGGTCAAGACACTCCTGGATACTTTCCCAGGTATCCTCGGAGCTTGCCGGAGCCTCGTGAGTCGGCGGTTGCGGAGGCTCTAGGACCTCTGAGATGGGTAGCTCTTCCGGCGTGAAGTCCGTCTGGGCTTCTTTTAGAGGCTCGATAGCCAACCGCGGAGTCGCCTTCGCCTGTAGGTTGAGGCCCCTTTGGAACGCCGCGATTAGTTCGTTGGCCTCATTCTCGGTGTTGGTGTGTTTTAGGCGCCTTATCAGTTCGCCCAGACTGATGGATGGTGACAGCTCCATCTGTAACACTTCTGTCCCAAGGAAACAAAAATAACAAAAAGTGGGAAAGAAGAAGAAACACAATTAGTTGGGATGGAGGCGCTTACAAAATTAAATTTTTTTCATTCTACGGGGCCGCAGCCATCGCATAACGCTCGGCGATTGACCCGTCGTTGGGTCGCATGTTCGGACGTCGTCGCGTGGTCTGCCTTCAATCGCAGGCGTCTTAGCCGCGGTGGATGGCTTCGACGCCACGGTCGTTTTTCGCGGGTGGCCTCGCTTTGGCCTGGCTGATCCGGCAGCCTCGCTTACATCGGGTGGATTCGCTGAAGGCGGGTCGCGCTTCGCCTGTTCGCCGCTTTCCAACGGTGGTTGAGGAACGCTAGCCACTTCTTCTTCGGACCCCGAATCTTCAGGAGGATCTTCTCTCGCCGTCGCAGAGGGTCTGCTCACGTAGGGCTTCAACTGCCTCACGTGAATGGGGCCTGATTGCGTGCCGTCCTCGGATTCCAACTCGTACGTGTTGGAACCCAATGCCTTCCGGATGGTAAAGGGGCCGGCGTACCTTGGAGCCAATTTCGCTGCCACGCCTTGCGTTGCCGAGGACAAGACGTGGTTCTCCCGCCATACCTGATCACCAGGAACGTAGACCACGTCGCGATGCTTGGCATTGTAATGCCGAGTGGCATTGGCCTGTGCCTCATCGTTTCGCTGATTTGCTTCTACGAGCAGCATCGGCAGACGCTCCATACGCTGCTTCCAGCTCTCTATTGCCTCATCCTCTAGGCGTTGCTGGGCCGTCGAATCGACCTGTCGGCGCATCGTACCTGGGGCGTACGGTTCTCTACCGCTGTTAAGCATCACGGGGGAGAAGACCGTGGAAGCGTGCCTCTCTGTGTTGTAAGCGAACACATGTTCGGGCAGCTTCTCGTCCCATGACCTATGATTGGCTTCGACAAAAGCTCGAATCATGGTCTTGATGGTACGGTTCAAACGTTCAACCGGGTTCGCCTGCGGGTGATACGCCGGCGTAAGCATATGCCGTATGCCCAGACTTTCCAAAAACCCATCGACGTCTTTGTTCCGGAACTCGGTGCCATTATCCGTCAACAACGCTTCCGGGGTACCATGTCGACAGATGACGCGCTCTCTCAGTGCGCTCACAACAGCCTTCCCATTGGCTCGCCGTAACGGTACGACTTCGGCCCACCTCGTAAATAGATCCTCGATCACGAGGATGTATTCGTGGCCGTGCGTGGTCTTTGGTAGGGGGCCCATCATGTCAGCGGCCACTACTTGCCATGGAGCGGTGACGATCCTACGCCCCATAAGTCCTGGGGATAGCCTCTGATCTACCATGGTTTGTTGGCAAACCAAGCAGCTCCGCACGTAACGGGCAACATCCTGGTAGTATCCCGGCCAGTAGTACAACCGGGAGATACGCGCGAACGTCTTCTCGGGGCCAAGATGGCTGGCAGATGGTGTATCATGACACTCCTGAAGCACTTGGTCGTGCTGGCTTTTAGATACCACCAACTTCCAGGCTTCCAGGTCACCGAGAGTTTCATCAACCGTGGAATCGGGGCGATATGCATACAGGTATCCCCCGACGATTTTCCATCGCGGTTGACCCCGTGGGTCGTCCCGTACCTTCTGTACCATCTCCTGGTACCAAGAATCTCCAGCCGGGGGTTCCCACATAAGCGCTGACACAGCGCCACTCTCATCATCCTCATACAATCGTGACAGGGCATCGGGTACGCAATTTTGCGTCCCTTTCCGGTGTTCAACCTCGAAGCCATGACTTTGAAGTTCCATGGCCCATCTTGACAGTCGTCCAGTCGGGTTGTTAATACTAACCAACCACCGGAGACTGCTGTGATCGGTCACAACCTTAAAACGTGTTCCTTCGACATAAGGGCGGAACTTTCGTGTCGCCCATAAGACCGCGAGGCATTCTCGTTCTGTCACACTATAATTGCGCTCAGCCGGCGTCATCGAACGGCTCGCAAACTCCAGTACTCTTTCCTGCCCGTTGACTATCTGGGATAGTACGGCACCTAGTCCGGAGTCGCTGGCGTCCGTTTGCACCACGTACGGACTCTTGGGGTCGGGTCGTTGTAATACTACCGAGGACGTCAGCAAAGCCTTTGTCTGTTCGAAGGATCGTTGCTGTTCATCTTTCCAGTCGAACGGCTGATCCTTACGTAGCAGCCTGTTGATCGGTTCTACTACCGTCGAATAGT
>NW_019379719.1:117244-146099 GCF_000648655.2 Copidosoma floridanum
AAAAGTTTGATGAAATAAAAAAATTTGACCAAGTAAATGCGTGAAATAAGCTTCTTTTACACTATTTGAAAAATTAAAATTTTATTTCCAAATAGTTTAACGTTAAAAGATTAAGAGTTTTACTGAGTATTTGAGCTTAACGCATGAGATCCTTTCACATTCTGGTTTTTTTAATCAGGCGATGCATGTTCAAAAAAATTTGAATTGAATTGTTTTTCTGTGAAATTTACCGAGAAAAAAATATGCACTGTATATATAAGCGTAGTGGACGTGCGTAATCATTTCTTAAAAATCAGATCTCCGGTTGAAATACTTCGGCCTTGCTATTTGAATTTTGCGCTGGTACGGTAACTGATCAAATCTCTGCAGTCGGTAACCTTGTCTCCTGGCATACCTATTACCACCTTCTCCGTTAAAGAGTTTATGCGTAGTCGCCCCTTCACAATGCTTAGGCCCCACCTCCTGAGGCTAAGTGCTCTGTGATTGGAGGAATTGATTAATTATTAAATTAACAATATCTCGTTAATTATCTATCGAATCCAAATGTTGTAAAGAGCTTTTCGAGAGCTTTTGACGAGCTTTATCTCGTGATATCGTTTTCCGGGATCAAAATCAGAACGCCCTGTATTTGATTCACATCGTTTGATCTCTTTAATTTTGTTAAAAAGTTCAACCGGATCTTCAATATGACTGGTCTTAGAATGAAATTCCATGTCAATACAACTGATTAGTATGTTTCTAATCTCAAACTTATTTTCTGAAACGGTCTCATCATCAGAAAAGCTTTTGGATTTAACGATTATATTTACTACATACTACATATTATAAGTCTTCAGATCGTAATTCTGACGTGAGCAAATAAAAAAATTATTCAAATTTAGTTATTGATGTCAATCAAAAATCATATTAATCAAGGTATTGCATCTAGATTTTTTACGTATCGAACTTCCTGTAGACATCAAATTTTTCTAAGAGCTAAGAAGTGTCTGTAAATCAGTAGAGTTGAAGATTTTATTTTTTACCTGCTTCTCACCGTTGGCCAAAAAGTAGTGCGTATTTGAGCGTGCCTCCTTATCCACCATGGCCTTATCTTGTAGCTCCCAGAACCTCAGCTGTTCTTTGGCTGTCAACCTTTTCACATCAAATCCTTCTTCCATTTTTTCCAGCCGTTTCCGCATCTCTGCCAGATCCTTAATGACATTCTCCTACCCCTGCATTAACGCATCTAGTTTAGGCAATATATCGTCCAGCATCTGGTCCTTTGGTTGAGAAGCAACTGTATTTAAAGTATTTGTTATATTAATCACTTCGAACTGAGAGACGAATTTCCTCCTTAGTTTATGGTCTATATATTTTTCCAAACCGGATGGTATTACTTCCTGGCTTATAATGTTCAGAAAAACTCTTGTCGCATCACTAGCATCAGAAGAGAAAATATCTGAATTTTGTAAAGTGTATCAGACTCTAAGCTGAAATTTGCTCTGTTTATCGCATCTGTAGAGTTAAGTTTAATCGAGTGAAGAAAAGCTCCTGGGTGTATAATAAGAACTCCCCCTTTAAGTAGAACATAAAGCAGCATAAATGCGTCTGAAAAGTATTGAGAAGAAACTATAAACTCGTCATATTTGATATACGGTACATCAGGTACATCTACTCAAACGTGTGCACACATGTACGTGTGGGCACACGATTAGATTCATCAAGATGGCCGCCAATTTCACCGAGAGAGCATAACCACTCTCTTCGGTTCTAGAAGTTTCGCACTTGGGCACATGAGAGAGAGAGTGAGAGAGAGAGAGAGAGAGAGAGAGAGAGAGAGAGAGAAAGAGGCACATGCACAGCACCATTACCAGATCGAACAAGAACACGTGCAGCATGCGAGAGATTCACTTACAGCACCAAACACAAGCCGTGGCACGGGCCCACGCATACACGCAACTACGATTTCCGGAAGTAAGGCGTTCCCCGCAACAGCAAAAAGGCACGTAAATGCAGCGTGCAGACCTGGTGCCAGCGCAACACGATCCGCCCTTACCCCACCGCTCGATAAGCACGAGCATGCCCCGCACGTCCTTCCCGGAGTTTAACTTCCAGAAAAACAAAACAAATCGCAACCAAACACTGAAACGATAATGCACGAATGCTCTGAATGTTTGTGTATTCATGTATATATGCACATATCTTGTCCAATTCAAATCCTGCATCATAAATTTCCCTGATCGAGAAACAAATTTTCAAAAAAAAAAGGAAACATTCAGACCATACTATGTAGCAACACCCACAAGACACTTGAAGGACACATTCAACGCACCTCGTGGCTATTACTTACCGATCAAACCTTCTGTTGAGGTGCCAGCATCACAACGGTCACTCCTGTCACCAAGCCCCTCAGCCCCAAAAAGTCTGAGACTTGCCACGTCCGTCCACTCGTCTGGATAGCTAGACCTTCCATCTCCCCGGAAAGAGGCCCAGTCTCTGCTTGCCATATTTCAAGCACCTCTGCCGTCTCGTCCGGAGCAAAGACCTCTTCAGAGGAACCTGCACTCTCGCTCATGGTCTTCCTTACTTACTATTCACTCGATAGATGCACAGTGGAAGTGGGCTGGTACCATAACCTGATGGGATTTCAGTGGCATAGTATACGGACGAAAGAATAGCGAGATGGTTGATTTAGCACATGTATTTATTTAATTATACATTGATCAGCGTGTAAGCAGTGACAATGCTTTTGCCTTCAGACAATGAACAGAACTGAGGTAAGCAGCAACGACTAGGAGCTGTGCCACCCTTTTACATATATATAGCCATACTTTTCTAAACGAACGCAGAGGGTGCAATGGAGAGGAGTGCGCACTTTTAAATTCTGTCAATGTTACATCAAATGCTTAAATAGTAATTTTAAATAAAAGATATTTTTGCCCCACATAACTGGACAAAAGTTCTTTTTTTTCGGGACAGTACGGTTAAAATTTGTGTATCGTTTTGCATTACACGACCAACAATTTTTACATGTATTAATACTTTTATCATAGAAGACATGGGAGTACTTAAAATGCGCGAATCACGTGTAACATAAGAAGTGTGTATGAGTATGTGTATTTTATGCACGCACGTGCTCGAATACGTAATAGTAATAAAATTTTTACTACTTTAGTATTGGGATTCTAAAAGGTCACGTGGCTCTCGTGGTATATATAGTCACTTGGGGGAAAATAACACAGGCTTTATGGGTGCAATTCTATTTTTATTTTTTTTACACGTTCAATGATTGTAATACGATAAAAGCCTTTCAATAACATATTTTTGAGGAAATAACAATCTCTTAGCTATTTTTTCCCAACTCAATTAATCTTTTGCAGTTTAAAACTTTTCTTTGAAAGTGCGAAAACGCACATTTTACCTTACTAAAAAAATCCCACTTGTCTTCCTATATATAGTCGGGACTGGAAGAACTTTGTACAGGTTGAATGTACATTTTTGCACTTTCACAGGAAAGTTTAAAGCTGCAAAAGACTAATTGATTTGAGAAAAAATAGCTAAGATATTGTCATCTCCTTTAAAATATGTTATTGAAAGGCTTTTATCGTATTACAATCGTTGAACGTGTAAAAAAAATAAAAATAGAATTGCACCCATAAGGCCTGTGTTATTTTCCCCCAAGTGACTATATGTATCGCGAGAGTCACGTGACCTTTTGGAATCCCAATTGGATTAGTAAAGGTCTATTCAAGTTAGGTCTAATCTAATTTTCTCCGTTTCTGTTATCCCAAGTTTAATAATATTTGAGTTGAAAGTTTTACTGCTACCGGAGGTCTCGAGACCCACACCTGATTTTCGATATCGTAAGTATTTTGTTTGAGTTGGTTTATTTATGAAATAGTTATAAATGGAATTCGATAATACCAAAAGGCATAATTTATAAAGTGACAATGCACAATCCTTTTAATTTTAGAGTTAAATGACAAATGCAAGCCAACAAAATGATAAATAAAGAAAAACTTTAAACTTATGATGTTATGGCAACTTGGCGTTTGTCTTACTGAAAACTGTAATCTTATTACTTAATTACAAAACGTAATCAAGCAAAACGCTAACATAATAAAGTTAACGCAAAATTAATATTATTTCATACATGAATTTGATCAAAAGACATTGGTACGAACGCAGGCATACATTTTCATTTTGTATGTTAAAAGTTTGGGCAAGCATCAGCTGCTGATATTTGAAGGTTAATTTAATCAAACTGCAAAGAACGTTAACAGCACATCGAGCAGTTCAAAGAATTTCTAAGGTAAAGCGTGTTTTTGTTGTGGGTTTGCGAACCACATAGCAATAAATTGTAGGTACAGGGACTATATATGTAAAGTATGTAATAAGGAAGAACATTTAGCGCGTGTATGTAATGAACGTTTGGACAGTAGCCAAAGCTTAAATGTAAAAATCCGTAAAGATTGTAACAGAGACAAAAATCATTTTGTTGGTGATAAATCAGATGCGAGTAGTGCCAGTAGTAACGGTTGAGAAAAAACATTTTTAATTTTAAAATAGCTGAAGCAAGTGACGTCATTAATTGTAGATTTACTGGTTGAAAACAAAATCATTAGTTTTGAAATCGATACGGCTTCAAGTCGTTCAGCCATATCAAATAGTACATTACGATACTAGTGCGCGAGGAAGGCGATGGAGGCACGCGTGTCAGTTCGCACACGAGCGCTAGCGAGTGTGTGAGGACACGCGTGTGTCAATCACCTAACCTCTCGCACGTGTGAAATATACAACTTTTCGATACATCTTGCGCGGGGAACAAGATTATGAGCGATCTAATGTGGCTTTAAAGATCTCGACGTGCGCAGCACGAGTTGTGAGTCACGTGTGTAAATCGAGATCTTTAGAGCCACAAAAGATGGCTTATAATCTCGTTGCCCGCGCACGGCGTGTCGAAAAAAATTTCACTTTTATAATTTTAACATTGTAAAATTAGTATCGACGACTCGTAAGTTTAGATGTTATATGGATTGAAGTATGATACCTTTGGAAGTTATGCATGCTTTGGTTACTTATAAGGTCGTGCAAGGATCTTAATCTGCATGTTTTACCAGAAAATAAAGATCTTATCATAGGTAAAGATCGGTTACGGCAATTGGGCGTCTCTAAACGTAATGTAAATTTAAGAAATATATGTATTAACAAGATTAATAAAATTGTTTAAAAGAAAGATTTTCCAATGGTTTTTAGGAATGATTTAGTCTTGTATTACGTTAAAAAATTTATAGTACATTGAAATGAAAATTTAATCCAGTTTTCAAAAAACCGTGGCCAGTTCCCTATGCAATTAAGGACTTAGTAGAAAATGAATTGGATAGATTGGTAAAGTTAGTTTTCTAATTTTGGTTGAGAATAGTGAATGGGCTACTTCCAAAGTGCCAATTCAAAAAAAAGTGCTCAGGTGACAATCTACGGTAATTTTAGAATCATACTTAATCCGCATATGAAAACTGATACATACCCGATTCCTCGCATCAAAGATGTAATGGCTACGTTGTAAGGCCGTCTAGTTCAATCTTAGTTAGACCTCACGCAACATACCAACAAATTGAACTAGATGGTAGTTTATAACAATTAACAACTATTTCAATGCATGAAGACTAACTTCGTTTCAGTTACTTAGTGGTTTAGAAAGGGTAGGACGAACTTTCAACATAAGTAATTGCTTTATATCTAAATCTAAAATACAGTTCCTAGTATAAAGATTTGATTTTTGTAGAATTCATGTACTTGATTCGAAAATATCAGCAGTCACGCAAATTCTGAGACCAAATAATTTTAAAAAACTACAGTCATTTTCAAGTGTGGTAAATTTTGGTTCGAAATTCATTCGCAATCACGTAATGATTGTCAATCCACCTCATAAATTATTAAAAAAAAGAGTGCACGTTAGGTTTATTTTTAGAAATGCGAAAATACTTTTATTTTGGCTAAACAGAAGTTGATCTCTTATGAGGTACTAGCAGCCCCCCATCTCGACATTGCCCGAGACTTACTAAATAAAACACCGTAGTGTGTTGAGATGTAATGTAAAACGTTTTCAGTTAGAAATTTTACAGAAATTCCTGACACATCTCAGAACAAAAATCTCCTTATTAAAAACATATTTTTTTAGAATCTATATGGTTAATTTGGTCAAAAAATAAGGTGTAAAAAATCAAAAAAATAATTATGCTGAAAAGTACCGTGCGTTCTCTAAGAAGCCGTTGATTTACAGTTTCTCCCGTGTAATTCACGAAAACGGCTATTTTTTTAAGCTGTTAAGATTCTGAACTCCCAAAAAATTTACATGAAAAAAAAAATTTTTTTTCTCATATCTTACAACATTATTACCAGAGCAACAAAGTCCTGGACCTAAGACCCTACATTTTTATTGCCACAAAAACACAAATACATTTTCTACTTATTTAAAAATCTAAAGGAGGATATTTAAAGATTTCAGAGATTGCTGTGAGGGTACAATGAAAAGCTGATCTCTCACGTAACGGATTCTTTATTTGTCGATTTTGACGCTGCTGTTTCAATTTCGATAAATTTTCTGCGTAAGTTTCTGGACGCCTAAGTATTATTGTATTCATTAGATACATTTGAAATTTTTTTTCCAATTCACCCTCTTGCGACTTTTCGCATGCTTAAAATTTTTGTGACCCCTAAAAGCTGTTTTCTGTCAACTTTGTTAAGTTCTAATATATTTGTTGGCAAGGTACTTCAACGTCCGATAGCCCTAAAAAAGACCGGTGAGCTTCTTAAGTTAACTCTTTCTTGACTGCAGTTAACAGCAATTGTGACTGCCTGGATACCTCAGGGTGATCTTCTCTGGCCTGCTGTTGAAAACACAGACTGATCGGGAGAAAAGTTACGAAGTCCGAAACTTTGGGGCTAGTTGTAGTGCTCTTTCCCAACGTCTCCCGGTATAACGTCGAAGACGTTGGTGTCTAAAGCACCTTTTTTATTTGCAGATTCAGTTGTTTTGGTGATCTTAGATGGGGAGATTGGTTAGTGATACTTGTCCAGTGGAGGCTGTCCCGTTGGCTCAAGTTTTTTTTTCTTCATAGCTGTTATAGGTTTGCCCTACGCAGACCTTAAAGAGGATCAGTGATTCCTGGTTGAATGCTTAGAGTCGAGAGGGTTATATAGGGTCATTGGTCACCAGGTTTTCTAGCCTTGTGAAGAACAACTCCGCAGATGACGTCTGCTAGTGAATGGCTGACTTGGTTTCATAGTGCCCGTCCTTAGTTAATATAGTCTTTTAGTCGACGAATTGCTTCCGGAAATGGTAGTAAAAATGTATTTGTTGGCAAGGTAGTTTAAACTTAGGTGGCCCCTAAAAAAAACCTATGAAATTGATGGTTAAGTAGGGAACATAAATACTTATAATGGCCCTAAAAAGCGCCAGTGGTGAAACTTCCAGGCTATTCTTTAGTATTATTCCTGATGATGAAGATCTGGCTACGGGTAACTTGATTCTTACCCTGGTAGTCTCGATGTATGGAGACTGTGACGAAGGGAGGTACACCGCTGACCAAAGAATATCTCGTCTTCAGGTCGTTCCCAACCGCTCATCGTTAGACGGGAACATGTGGGTAAGCGCGTTGGGGATGCGACGACTACGAAAGTAGCCGTTGTGGCTGCCCGTGCCCCTCAGAGCTGTTTTCCGTGGCTTATATTTGTAGCCAAAAATTCTCTGACTGCATCAGGTGGGATGGTGGGACTGCCACACAACTCTGAAGAGTTGGTGCAGATTGTGCTCTGGCTAGATATGTCTCCTGGTATTATGCCAGAGACGTCATCGGTTGGAACGAATTTTTTATTGATCGCACTCGTCGTGATTCAGGGTGACTGGAAATCTAGGTCCCTTCCCCCTTACAGAAAAGTGTCGTCCGTAACCGAGATTTCCAGCTGCAAGACTATCATCGACATTCTCTATGCAGCTCGTTGAACTGCCGAAGCACGTCTGCATCACTATCGTGAAGCTCCGGCGTATTATAACTACACTTATTTAATTCTGTTGCACGTAGCCTCGATTTTATGTCGACGCCACCTAGCGGATTTTACTGAACTTAAGTGAAAAGCTGGCGTATTTTTGCAAAACTTTGAGCTCATTTATTGCTATTGTTATTAAATTTTTTAAGATAAAAACTATACTGAAACCATCTAGGAAATATCATAAATCAGTGTGCAAAATTTCAGCAAAATCGGTTCCGTAGTTCTCGTGGTTAGTAATTACAACAGTTTTAGCGACTTTGCTTTATATGTTAGTAAGACTGTCACATTTTAATATAAAACTACGGATTATGGTGACTTGCGATGCATCACCTACTGGGGTTGGCGTGGTTTTGTCTCACGTGATGCTGAGTAAGAGTGTGATCGTGAAGTAGTGACAATTATGTTTGCTGTTCATCAGTTTTATTAATAAATTTTTGGGTTTAATTTTTTATTGGAAACAAATCCCAAGCCACTTACCTTTTTTAATAATTTCATAAAAAAATAATGAATAATAAGAGTAAAAACGATTTTAATGGTTTAAAACTAGTAACTGAAGTTTTAGATTTTTTCTCAATCCACGACCTGCTTGAAGCAATCAACGAGAGTTCTGTTATGAAAAAATTGCATACTCACATAAAAGAGGGTTGACTCTCTAAAATCCCAGACGATATAATAGTTTATAGACGTAAAGCGTCACAATTTGTTTTGGAAAACGGTTGTTTGCTATGGGGTAATCGGCTAAGTAGTCAGGAATCTTTGAGAGAACAAGTCCTCAAGGGACTATATCAGGGACATATGGGCATTGTAATAATAAAAGCAGTAGCCAGATCGTATGTATGGTGGCCTAATATTAATGCTAATATCTAAACAATCGTGAAAAAAGTGTAAACTTTTTTTGCGTCACGGTTGTGATTCATCTAGCGCAGCGCTCCATGTATGGGACTGGCCCAAGGTTCCAAATATTCGTATTTGTGCAAATTTTTTGGGTCCTATTAAGGGAAAAATGTATTTAATTATTACTGATGTGTGCTGTAAATGGGTTAATGTAAAAATTATGAAAAAGTTAAGTGTGACTTCACCTATCAATGCATTAAAGGACTATTTGTAGACTTGATGCTTACCTGTACAGAAAGTCACGGACAATAATCCTGTTTTAAAAATCGTTTAATGCCTCAACTGACACCAGAAGTCTCACTAGCCAGGATGCAAAGAGATAGAAAATTCATTATCAGATTAAATTTGCTCCAACTAAATTTGTCTCATTCCTTAGTGAAAAGCCAAACGAACAGGAGCGTTATTTCCATGGAAATAAAATAATTGGGTTCAATAGGGACGATTCGGTAATGGCTGAAGATTTCAAAAATAATTGTTGGTAAAAAGCAAAAATATCTGATAAGATAGGTCCTCTTATAAATGATGTTGTTACAGAATATAATTAAGTTTGGAATAGACATTTAAACTGTTTGAAACCTTTTTCATTGAGTCAATCACTAGGCTCAGAAATTTTTGCTATAAATTATAATAATTCTCCTCGAAATACAACTGCTAAGCTAATACATGATCGCAATATAAATAGTCCAATCATAAGACTAAAAATCATGGAAATACAGTCCATCGTTTCTCTGAATAAAACCACTGCATACAAAGATTTAAATAATCAGTTCATTATTGAGGACAATGCTATCTTAAACATAAAATACCACAAACACATGTAACAGTTCACCTAAGACGCTTCGAACACTCGCGAAAACTCCTTGACAAGTTAAAATATTACAGGTGTTCCACATTTTTTTTATGAAGGAGGATTATTTAATATGAAGTTATATCGTGACATATATCAGAAGATCAGTTTGAGTGATACTTCTGTAGTAAACGCCAGATCATTACCAGGCACGAGCCAGAGCGGATGTATAGTAAATCCTCAGCAATCGTGTATGGTTATAACTTCACTAAATACATGTCTTTAATTCTTAAAGCGTGTGTTTCATTACTCAGTTCATCCACTATATATACAGATTTAAGTCTTCAGCTTGGGTAACAACTTGCACCTGGAAAGAAATTCCGTACATTCTGTTCTTCTAGTGCAGTGTATTATTCTATGAACCGAGAATATAAGTTCTTACCTGGGAGAAATGTGTAACTTTTAATCCTGAAATCAGGGAAAAAGTCGTCTTTCAGTGGCGTTTGACAAAATATTTAATGTGTCATGGCTAGTATTTTGTCGTATGTAAAATTAAAAAATTCAGAAGGGGGGAAGTGGTAAAAATCTTACAGATTATAACGTATCCAAGGGTGGGATCAAAATTCTTTAAAAAAAAGATTACATGATTTGGATATTGCCTTATACAAATTCATTCGTCAGTGCTGTCAGTAATTAACCATATATAAGCATAAGCTATACTATGTAAAAGCGTAAATCACTCAAGTGGATGTTAAGGTATAAAGCACTAGCAACCCCCCCCCCCCCCATGTCGCTTCACCAGAGACTCACTAAATATAATAGAGGAGTGTGTGACATATAATGTAAAACGTTTTCAGTTAAAAATTTTACATCTGTTTTTGACACTTCTCACAGCAAAAAACTTTTAACTAAAAAAATTTTTGTTTGGAATCCATACAGTTTATGTGGTCAAATAATAATGTGTAAAAAGTAAAAATTGTAATAATGCTGAAAAGTACCGTGCGTTTCTAATGCCATAAAATAATCTTTGGCCCTAAAAAGCCATCAACTGGTAGTTTCTCCTGTGTAATCTATGAAAAGGGCTATAATTGTAAGGAAAGTTAGCTAGCTACTCAGCCATCAGAATTAGCACCAACGGGATGCTACCAGCCATTTATTTTTAAGTCTTAGGGTGTTCCCTTTTTTTATTAAACTAGTCATATGGCCACTAGCATTTTTATTCCTGGCATACAACATAGCGTTAAAGTTTGATTTTTTTTTAATTGAAGCTAGTAAGTCGATCCCATCAGCATAAACACTAACCAGCACTTAACGTAACATTAAATCTTTAACAATTTTTTTAGTTGATGTATTTTTTTTTACAGTCTGTCTGGCCACCAATATTTGAATTAAATAGAATTCGATAGTGGATTTAAGGTGATAAATTATAAGGGTTTTTAAAATTTTACTTTAAGTGTGAATGTTACTTTTATTTTTTTACTAATACATAAAGCAACGTCCCTAAAACCGTTGTAATCGCTACTGCAAAAACTACTGAACCGATTTTGCTGAAATTTTGCACACCGATTCTTGACATTTTCTAGATGGTTTTAGTATGATTGTTATCCTAAAAAATTAAATAACAATAGCATTAAATAATCTCAAAGTTTTGCAAAAATACGCCAGCTTTTTACTTTAGTTCAGTAGGATCCGCTAGGTGGCGTCAACATAAAGTCGAAGCTACTTGCAACATAATTAAATAAGTGTGGTTATAATACGCCGGAGCATCTCAAAAATTTCTGCAATCGTCTACCGGCAGATCATCAAGTGGTATCGAGAGTGTGTATGATAGTCGTGCAGCTGGGTATCTCGGTTATCGACGATACTCTTCTCCAGTGGGCAAGAGACCTAGGTCTACTACCACCCCAAACCTCCAGGATTGACGAGATTATTCTAATCTTTTCTAAAGTGGCTGTTCCATCATCTAGCCATGTGCCGTCAGAGAATTTTTTTACGACAAATGTAAGCCAGTCAGGGAAAACAGCCCTGAGGAGCATGGGTAGCCACAAGAGCATCCTTCTCAGTGATCGTTTCAACAGCATACCCACAGAGAAGGTATTCTCTAGGCCCACTTTTCCAACTAATGATGAGTGGTTTGTTATCCAGGGATCAATCTGGAGACGGATATATTCTTTGGTCAGTAGCATACCTCTCTCCTGTACGGTTTGCGTTCACAGGAACTTCAAGGGTAAAAGTCAAGCTACTCGCAGCCAGCTACTATCAAACCAAGTCAGTCATTCACTGGCAGTCATCACGAGCGGAGTTGTTAGTTGCAAGGCTGAAAACCCTGGCGACCGATGACCCTATATCACCCTCTTAACTCTAAGCATTTAATCAGGAATCACCGATCCTCTTTAAGGTCTGCGCTGGGCGAACCTAACAGCTATGAAGGAAAAAAAAATTTGAGCCAACGGGAGTCTCCAATGGGCAAACATCAAGAAACAATCTCTACTAATCTCTCCACCTTAGATCATTAAAACAACTGAGTCTGCAAAAAAAGGTGCTTTAGACACCAACGTCTTTGACGTTATGCCAGGAGACGTTGGGAAAGAGCACTGCAACTAGCCCCAATGCTTCGGACTTTTTAATTTTTCTCCCGATCAGTCTAAGTCTTGAACAGCAGGCCAGAAAAGATCACCCTGAGGTATCCAGACAGTCACAATTGCTGTAAGCTTTAGTCAAGAAATAGTTCACTTAAGAAGGTCACCAGTATTTTTTAGGGCAATCTAACGTCGAACTACCTTACCAACAAATATATTAGAACTTAACAAAATTGACAGAAAGTAGCCTTGAGGGGTCACAAAAGTTGCAAGAGGGTGAATTGAAAGGAAAACTTCAAATGTATCTAATGAATACAATTTTAGGCGTCAAGAAACTGACGCAGAAAATTTATCGAGATTGAAACAGCAGCGTCAAAATCGACGAATAAAGAATTTATTAAGTGAGAAATCAGCTTTTCATTAGAACTCTCACAGTAATTTCCTAAATCTTCCAGATTTTGATATAGGTAGAATATGTATTTATAATTTTGTGGCGATAAAACAGTAGAGACTAAGCTTCAGGACTTTGTTGCTATGGTTATAACGTTATGAGATGAGAAAAAAATTTTAATTGTATGTTTTTGGTGAGTTTTACATTTCTATAGATTTGAATAATAGCCCTTTTTGTAGATTATATAGGAGAAACTGTAAATTAACAGCCATTTAGGGCCAGCAATTATTTTATGGCATAAGGTCGCACGGTACTTTTCAGCATAATTATATTTTTTTTTACTTGTTACAGCTTATTCTTTGATCAAAAAAACCGTATGAACTCCGATGAAATATGTTTTTAATCACAAGATTTTTGTTTTGAGAAGTGTTAGGAATGAATGTAAAATTTTTAACTGAAAACGTTTTACATTGTATGTCAACACACTACTGTGTTCCATTTGGTGAGTCTCGGGCGAAGCCGAGACTGAGGGGCTGCTAGTTATATACAAAAGGAGAAACAATAGTGACTCTTAAGCCAAGACTCTGTGGCTG
This sequence comes from Copidosoma floridanum, assembly GCF_000648655.2. The sequence goes on from NW_019379719.1 coordinate 130,520, forward strand.
GATTAAATTTAAATCAAAAACAAATCTTTTGGACTCCCCTGGTCGTGCATATGCACCAACTAGATTCTGGACGTCGTATCCAATCTGGCTACTGCTGTCGGTGTTCATCTAAGCTGGCCTCACCATCGAATAAACTTCTTATGGAGGAAACCATGAGCTTATGTAGCCCAAAATCTTGCCTCCTTATCATCGCCACAATGACCTGAGACAATAAGACGTTCATAAGTTCTTAGAGTTTGCATCATCCTGTGTCAAGGAGAGGAAATGATTTTCTTTATCTTTTCCGTCTTCGTTGCATTTATTATTCTAGTTATAAGGAAAATATGCTTTTTTCTTTTACGGTATTTAGATAAAATTATCAACGCATAAGGATGGATGGGAAGGTAGACCAGCTCTTGGGTCGTTATCTTACTCCGTCTTTGCTTATTTGCCAGGTGCAAGTGATGGGAGGGGATAAATGAGTCGACGATAGCGTACGTAGTGGTGAAAACAAAAAACCTGAAGTACCAAACTACTGTAATTTTTGCTTGATTAAGAAAAGTATAACAGTATTTCGTTAAATTTACGGGTGTTATCATCATGCATGCATAAATAGTATGAATATTATGAAACTGCAGTTACAAAAATGTAAAAAAATGAGCTGTGTGGTGCCAAGAACAGTTGTAAAATATTCAAATGTAACAATATATTAATGAAGCCTCGTTAGTTTTCGATCCAGAGCACACTCTCAGAAGCAGATGGCAAAAGGAAATATAAATACACGAAATAAGACATGATCATTGTGATTTCTATTACTTACACGTTTATGAAATATGGGTGTAAGAAAGTGCTGAGTTGTTTAGTATAATAGTAGAGCAAAGACAAATAGAGTAAAATTACATGAATTTTGATGATTATCCAACTGTAAAAAGAGGTAATTTTCATGTGCATTGTAACTTAGACAATTTTCAAAATAATCTGAATAAAACGTACATGCAGGTTAACTTCGTAGGAAGCTGAAGTTACTGAGGTCTACCTTATTACAGCGTCACTTGTCAAATTGCTAACTTCATTACTTTGAAATTCTGTAACATTGCCCACATGACTACTTTCAACCAATTGTTTACTTTTTTTTAAGGCTTCACAGTTAAGACAAATCAAGGGTGTGATATTTCTAAAGCCTGTTTTTATGATAACATCCATTATTAGATGAATAAATACACTAATTTTTTGCTAATTCATTGATTATTACTAAAAGTGTACATCGGTGTATGTTTTTGACGTATAATGTGGGTACCCGCGGTTGTATGATTTCGACACCAAGAGTGGCGCTGCATGACATGCACCTGGCCCATGGGGTAATTCTTTTACAAATCGAACGGATTTTCACCTTCACCTCTCCGATTCAGCTAAATTTTTTTTTTTTTTTTGCCATTTCTATATTGAAAAATAAGAGATACGTGTCCAAGGAATTTTTTGAATCGCCTATTTTCGATTAAATAAGTTATAAAAAATTTTATAATAGTGGTTGGAGACTCATTTTAAACAACGTATAGCTCCGAATCCTTAAGAGCTACAAAATTTCCACCAATAGCACTTTTGTAGCTGAAGAGTTTAACTTTAAGAGAAAAAATTTTGAGAAAATATTAACTAATCAATATTGTTATTGATAATTTAATTGTTGTAATAGATTTTTAACAATTGCCCCAAAATAAATCGAGTTTTTATTATTACCATCGTATTTAGCGTCAAATTTTACGTATAAATCATGTTTCCAAAATATGCAGACTTTTTAAGTGTTATTGTTAAAATATTAATTCATGTAGCGCGTAATGGTAAAAAAACTATTTCTTGAGTATCAAATAATATCTGTACCTCGTATCAACAAAAATAAACAATAAAAGTTGTAGATAATTGGAAGATCTACAACTTTTGTATTCACCATTTATCAATATAACCTCAAAATTTTGTATCATCATACAAGAAAGCGAGAGATTACCATTTTATCAATTATTAAGAGTAATTTCTTATTTGTCAAACGGAGATGAGCAATAATAACTGAAGAAATTATATTTTATTAAATTAATAAAAATGTGTGATAAAAAACCAAGTAAGCATTGTGATTGCTTAATATTTATTTATAGACGTAACAAAATTTTTATGTAGAAGTAAAACTTTTTTTACGGTTTCACAACAAAATTATGTCACTTGAAAATTTTCACAATATTTATTTTTTCGTGCAAAAAAACAGCCTTGCTTCTAATTCTTGACGAGATAGTGGAACCATGCTATGATATTTGAGCGTTCCCTTAATCGTTGCTGCTCTCAAAAATCTCTCTGACACAAATCTTCTTTCTTCTTCATAATCATCATTTCTAGAATAACGACAAGTCATATTTGGCAGCGATTATATGACCTAATCAAAAAGTTCTCAAGGCGTTCGAATGGGATTGTTAATTCTCTGAAGACTTGCTCTGGCAGCTTGTCGTGTTACAGTTCGGCCTATTCCGTCACATGGCCTCTGTCCATGTGAAGTGGGCAAAAAACGCTACTCTGCTGCTATTTCAGAGTCTTCAAAGTGATGAGTGAGATTATTGAAGTTTTTTTTTTTTTTATATTGTCCGCTCGTACCGTCAGACATGTATATTATTTTAATAACACACGGTAAATTTATTTTAATAAATTCTATCAACTGCTTTTGATTTAGATGTACGGCAATACAGCAATAGTGGTGTGATGTTGGCGTTCAGAATTGCAAACAAAACTTGAAATTTTTAAGTCACCCAAGTCAATCTATAATCAATTGAAAATGGATGTACGGTTGTCTGATCGTTGTTCCAATGTATACCATGAACCGAATTTTAAATTATGAAAGCATAACTTTTTGAGAAGTCGCAAACTACGATACACTCGTTTTCTCTCAGTTTATTTTTCATCTCATTTAAAAAATCCCATTGCTTGTTAACAAAAAACGAATGAATCAGCAGTTTTTGCAAACCTTTACTTAACTTTTGTAAAAATTTATCAACTGGAGATATTAGGGTCTGCAATGAGGTTGTTTCAACCGTAACCCATTATTTGTAGGTAACAATTTCAATACATTTTTCTTCAAAAATTTCCTCCAGTTGCTGAATAACATTCATTACGCCTGGGCACTTCTTACAAGAATTTAAATAACGATAGGTCGTTTTGTTTTTGCATACCATACGATCTAAAAAATCCTTGTAATTGATCAAAGGCAGCTCAGAACCAGAAGTAAGTGGTTTAAAATTGGCACCACTCACTAATAAACTAACTTTTTTATGTATAAGACATACACAAACAGAGTGAGTACCAGAAGCACCTGCCAAAATACAATATTTTGGCCTTAAGCTAGCAAACTTTGAGAAACTACATTTCATAGTTGGATACGTACCACTAAAAATTTTATACAATTCTTTTAAATTACTCATTACTAGTCTTTTTTATTAGGTACCAATTTGCCGTCTACTTTCATCGAAACGTTATCTTTTTTTCTGGACATATGTTGAGTGTAGTCGTCAGACTGGTACAAGCTAACAGTTGTATCGATAACATTATCATCTAGAGATGGATGTTGTTTTAGGTTCGGATCCCTTATTAATCCCTTATTTCGAGCAAAATTTTTTGCTATGCCTATCATGTGACGAGTTGCGGAAGAAAATGTGCTCTCAATTTTTTTATAAGACTACGATCGAAAAATAGTCGAAATTGTAATTTTATGAACGCGGTCGGCCGAAGTATTAAAACGTTCTTGCAAAGCACTTATTATCGAGGACTCATCGTCATCTGCTTCAAGATTTTTCTTCCAAATACCTTTTCGACGATAGTTTTTGTTTTTTGATGGGCGAAGATCCTAAAAAGCTTAATCCTTTGTTAAAAAAATCCACTCGCTCACTTTGCAAAGATGGATTATCTCCCAAAAATTCAGATGTACCGTCACTGCTCCCAACTTTTAAATCAGATTCTTTACTTAAAGAATCCTCCTTTTGTAGCGTCTAAAAAAAAAAAATTGGACTAAAACATCGACATAAAATTCTACAAGAGGTTAGGTGTGTCTGAACTCAATATAATTATCAAAATTATGTACGTAACAATTCAGGTAGTTCATTTTTACTCTCTTTTGTATCTTCTTTTTTCAACTTTGACATCTTCAAGTGACAAGAAGAACAAAATTTTGTTGTAATGCATCTGACGAAATTGCCAAGTCCTTTTTCAAAAGTTGATTTTCATTTACTGTCCTCAAATCAGAAGTGTTTGTTGTTGGATGTTTCAGATTAAAAGGATTAAAACATCTGTCTGATCGATAGCTAGTATTTTGCATTTTACGTGCCTTTTTCTGTGGCATTGTTACAAAGTAAAAACTATTTAACTTTAAATTACAACGAGTGAGAATTTGTCTTGGTAGTGGACCAAAATAAACGCACAGCTGATCCAAAAGCCAACGAATTTGTTGTACGGGGAATGTACGCGAGTAGCGTGGGTAGCACTTTGAATCATAGATCTTACTGTAGGCAGGCTTCCCTGCGAAATTTTAAAATTCCAAAAAATCAAAGAGATAAAAAATCTATTTTTTATAGAAAAGCAGACAATTAATAAAACAATAAAAACAAAGCAGCAATAAAAAATTTAAAGAACAGAAAACAGTCTACGTCTTGATGTTACGTCGAGCATTGTTATTATTATTTTTTGTCTAGTGGTTAATAATCTTCCTTTTTTCTTTAATGAAAATTTATTTTTCATTATTCAGAAGATTAGATTGAAAAACGAATCACTTATGACTTAATTTCAATAAAAATTTATACTAAAAAAATTATAAAATGATAATTTCTCGCTTTTTGTATGATAATACAAAATTTTGAGGTTATACTGACAAATGGTAAATACAAAAGTTGTGGATCTCTCAATTATCTACAACTTTTACTTTTAATTTTTGTTAATACGATGTACGGATATGATTTTATACTCAAAAAAAAGTTTTTTTTACCATTAAGTGCTACATAAATTACTATTTTAACAACAACAATTGAAAAGTCTTGATATTTTAAGAACATGATTTATACGTAAAATTTGAAGCAAAATACGATGGTCATAATAAAAACTCGATTCATTTTGGGGGCAATTGTTAAAAATCTATTAAAACAATAAAATTGTTAGTAACAATGTTAATTTGTTAATAATTTTTTTTTTAATTTTTTTTTCTTAAACACGGTCCTGTCACGCGCGAAGTATAAGTACGAAACTTATAGTTTTATTGGGNCAACCACTATTATGAAATTTGTTATAACTTATAAAATCGAAAATAGGCGATAAAAAAAAATTCCTTGGACATGTATCTCTTATTTTTCAATATAGAAACTAGAAAAAAATTTTTAGCCGAATCAGAGAGGTGACGATTAGTTTTTAGCAAAATCCGTTCGGTTTATAAAAGAATGACCCTGTACGTGCGTCGCAAAGCGCTTACTCCGATGGTTTGTATATGTGTGCGTATAAGATACTTAGGTAGATATGAAAATGCAACTTCAAAGAGAGAAAAAGAAGAGTTGGAGGAAGAGAAAAGAATAAAAAATTTACTTGAAGGGCAGTCTTGATGTAATACCCCCCTGTTAAAACTGTTGCTTTAGCTAAAACTGGGCTCCAAACGAAAAACTGGGAAAAGTTCGATGTGAGAAAATAAGTAGTCATTTAATCTTTTATTTACTTCTTGATATTACATTGATACTTAATAACTGATTTCATATTGATGTTATATGAATAAAACTATTAATTTTTACAATCCTGCTTCAACAAAAATAGTTGTAAGATTTTAAAGAATAAAATCCAGTCGTGTACATACATATTTATGAGATGTGTAAACTACTGCACTGTAAAAAACTAGTAGTTCATTTGTTCATTAATGATTGGAGTGATTTGAGCAGCTGCAGTGCTTCAAATTTTAGTACGTGTAATGGTTGGAGGGGATAGAAAACTTCTTTGATTTTTCAATATCCCTGTTTGGGTGATATAGAAGCATTTATAACTTATGGGCAGTATAGAACCTGTTTTTGCATCGTCAATCATTCTCGTTTCATCGACATTTGGGGATGGAGTAAAGATGAAATCCTTTCTTGAAGTTTTGCCTTTTTGTTTGAACAATGCTGGATTGTGACGAGGGTCTTGAGAGAATTGAGATCCTTTTGTTGGGACTGAGTTACGTTTCCAAGCCTGCGACATTTACTATTATATATTTTATCAAGAAGCAGTAGCAAATTTTCTAAGCTGTTCCATACATCCTCAAGCATTCGTACAGATCACCTATGAGTTTGAAGTAGAAGATAAATATTTATTATGGCTTTTGCTAGCATTTTAAAAAATTTAAATAGAATATCTAATACTACAAAGCTGGCACTTGCAGTTCTAAAGCCAGTTAATTGATCCCAGATTAGCTTTCATATTGTATTGGATAGCTTTCTGAGGGATTCGTCATTTAATAGTTGAAATATAGAACCCTTTTTGTGATTGGATAACTGATTGCTGGCTGTAAAAATGCCACTAGTTACCAAATAAGACGTCTTAACATAGTGGCATGGAAGTTTAGATGTAAACTTATAAAGGAGTCACATAAAAATGAAATTCATAAGAAAATGGTCTATAGAATTTATCTATGACGTAATACTATGGATCTTGTATGATATTCAACCTTTATAGGGATTGATAAGTTGTTTTTGCAATAAAATAAAAAAAAAATTTTAGATGCATGTATATAAAAATATTAGTTCCTGCAGATTCAATAGGCAGAAATGTATCTCAAGCGTTAAACGTATGAAGTACATATCGATAATACAATGAGAAACTTAAAATTTTTCAGAGTATTATGTGAACGTACGAAATTGAATTTATAAAAGATTTAATTGTAAGAAACTTACTATAGCTAAAAGTATTCATGGAGGAAAGTTAAAAAAGTAGTTCTCCTAAAAAATCATAACAGGGGTACCAAGTCGCTAAACCAGAGACTTATTGGGAATATTTGGGACAACTTTTTTTTTAGTTTTAAGGCGTCAGCAGTCATCTTTAACATCATCTCCATTTAAATCTAGAAATATAAATGTATGTCATGTTCCCCATTTTTAGAACAAATAGATACAATTTTTTAAATATTCTACTAGAATGTAAGCAATACAAACATTTACAAGCGAATATAACTGTTTAAAAGAATATTTCATTTTTTACAAAATTTTTGTAATTTTATTAAGTACATAGAACTTTTCTCCGTGCATGGAGTACTGCGCTGCTCTCTTTCTAGGATTTTCGACTGAGATGAAGCTTAAACTTGGGTGGTATAGAAATGTAGCCCTCTGCTTTATTGCAGGTACGTAAAAATAGGATCATACGTCACCAATTTATAGAAAATATTTTGTTCTTACCTTCGAGAGTAGGGTGTATTGCATGTTGGTCTGTTTGGTAGCCTCTGTCCTCCACACAGGTGCTCTTGTGTATTTGAGGTAGCTCTTCAGCTTCAGACCTACAAATGCTTTAATTCTATGCCATCTAATCCTCTCGATCTCATTATCCCGTGGGCCTGCACTGAGATATATAAGAACAGTTTTACTGTTGCTGCTGCTTGGCTGTAAAATAGTATTCCTACGAGTATTTGAGCAGTGGATGCTGTGCTTTGCTTCAAAGGCCGTCTCTTGGCTATATCAGATCAGTTGACCTAAAATCACAGGATTTTTATAGTTTTGACTTTTTAACGATACTTAACATGAACAGTGTCAACTGTAGTGCGCTAACGGGGTGACGTTTCAATGGTTAATTTATAACTAAAATCATAGCTTCATACATTAATTGTACAAGCAAGAATATGTATATATACATACATCATTTGTAAGGCTTCCAGTATATGTTGTGTGTGTGTGTAAATATCACGTGATCCCATCATCCAGCACTTTAGCTACAATGGACCCATTATAGATCCAAAACTGCAAACACAATGGATATAGGGCTTAATCAATATAATGGATCAAGTCTGGATCTAATTATCCATTTCCTTTGATATTATTCTATTCGCGGAGAAGTCCCCCCGGCCCGTGCAAATGTACCTCCTTTACCGCGCACCTCTTCTTGCACTCGATAACATTGAATCTGTACGACTGTAATGTATTATATTTTTAAAAAATGCCTGACATCTCGTAATTTTTTTTTTTTGCATCTTCCTCTTGTATTAAACCATCTATAAAAACGTTTTTTTTTATCTGACATATTAACAATGTACCGTGATTTAATTTATAGGCAACCTAACCTTGTTGTTCTCTCATAAGTAACCGTGTTAAACTGGCAATATTTGATAATTTTTTTCTCGAAAACTTCCCTGGTGAAAAATCTGAAAAATTCATGTGCACTCCCAATATGCTCAAATATAACATACAATTTTTCAGCAAGATTTTACATTTTTAACTTTTCTCCCAAACCTCCTTAACGTTGCCTATGAATTAGCAATTATATACAGTAATGGCTATCATGGACCGTGAGTCTTAAGCCTCAATAAATCAATTTAATTTAATCATAATCCAATCATAGAATGTAAATTTGAGTAATAACTTTACAATTTTTTTGTGCCAATGCATCCATATTTTAGTATAATTTCGAAAACCGATGCATTGTCCCACTACGATTTTTTTAATGGTTTTACTTTACTTTTCCTCAGTAATAATTAGGACGTAATTAATGTTGTGTTTCATCCTCTATGAGAATGAGGTACCTAATCAGTTCTTATTTAAGTGCAAACGTTTTGGATAAATTAGTGGATACATGTATTATGACTGACAATGTAAGTAATAATTGACACGTACGACAATCGTATGTTTGGGTAAATGAGGGTCTTAGCACTAAAGTTGCAGTGACATAGAGTGCAATAGAGGGTGTAGGATATAATTTTTTTCATAAGCTAATGTGTTAAGTCTATCTTGCCACTGCATAGACTTATTGCGCAGCAGGATAGACTTAACACATAGGCTTATGGGGACAATTCTATCCTGCACCCTCTATTGAGCTACACGTAACTGAAGCTTAAGACTTTGGGATTTGTTAAATTAGAGCGCTACTAAGAGAAGATGATCCAGTACTAAGGACTCAAGTGTGAAGCAAGAAGGATGCTGAAGAGAGAGAGAGAGAGAGAGAGAGAGAGAGAGAGAGAGAAAGAGAAAGCGTTGCATATTATCGGTGATCAAGTTCTTACCTTTATTAAGTTTTCGACTCTCTTCTGTTGAATAGAGTCCTGTATGAATTCCCGGCCCTTATGATCTCTGACAGATGATCCTTGTAATATAAGCCCTCCCCCTTCTGCACATTTATTAATATGAAGACCCTCTCACTGTTTACCAAAACCAGACGTCTTTTTGGATAAAATATATTTCTTGCGCCGCTGGAAAATGATTACATGGTTTTTCTTAACTTTTTGGAAGCATTGATCCATCGAGTGCCTCAGTTCTCTTCAAACTGGCTCCTAGTGGTCATTGCCGCAAAGGTCAACGGAAACAGGAGATATTGTTCTTATTAATAATAAGTTGGTTTTACCTGAGATGATTGGCTTCTCTTAATAGGATCGTCAAGGTTTACAAATACAAAATATCTTTTGTCAGAGTAGTAAGAGTTAAGATCAGTACCTCTACTCTAACAATACCTATTCAAATATAAATCCTTACAAGAGCAGTCACTAGAATTGAGGATAACAACCATAGAAAGCAATAGTATTTAAAATAATTTTTGAGTGCATGGTTCTTAGATATTACTTTGTTTACTAAATAAAATTTCTCCTTTATTTAACAACGCTAATGTAAATAGATAAGCGCTCTTCTTTTTAATCTACTACAATTCAATTAATTATTTTTTTGTAAAAGCAATATAATACATACTACGCCTTACGTTGTACATAGTGCCCTTTGATCTATGCACTTTCTCTTAATTGATACCATTGTAAACATGATAAGACTTGTGAGGAATAAACAGTGGCAAGTTAGTTGCTTTGTCAACAATGTTACAGGGCTGTTTAAAATACACTTTTCATTAAGCTACCGATTACATACACTGTCAAAATAATTAATTAATTTTGATGGATAATAAATTCATTACACTTGGGAGCACTGATTGAGTTTTGAGCCTGCCAAAAAGCTTTCTCTGGCTGCTTCGCTGCTTGCAAACTCGCCGACAGATGGCGCGACAGATAAGTTGTCAATCTCTATACTATCGAGAAGTCAGTCTGATTGCTCGTGCATAAAAAAAGCAGCTTCATGTCACTTTCCCCTTTTTTTTCGTGTCACTTACAATTGCTACTCAAACCTATTGGAGATTTTTTAAAATGTTGTTATTTAGCTCCAATTTCATTAACAAATAATCATTCTCTTTTACAAGTGTAGTAATCTTGCCCTATATGACATACTACTGTGATAAAATTCGTTTTTTTCGTCCATCATTTGATACTAAAAAGCTCTATTTAATTTAAACTAAGCTGTAAAATAAGTTTTTAAGTTATAAATAGATTTTACTCGTTTTATTACTTAAAAATAATTTTTTGTCTGTTTGCAAGATGGACTAGTAGACTTATAACTTCATGACTTGTACCACTAATGAAAAGTTTTTTTAATTTCCATGTGACTTTTATGAATATAATAAAAAATGTATTTTATACTTCATACTGATGCAGGGGCATTCAATATTTATATGGCACTCATGTTAAAGCAACAAAAACTTATAAAGTACAACCACTAAATTATCTACTAAAATAACAAAAAAATTTATGGAGCATGAAAGTTATCAGTACATATTGAGAATCACCTACTTTACAATTTTATAATATGTGCAATTACCTACTTTCCAAATCCAATTAACTTATATAGTAACGAAGTTATACAATTATAATGAACTGAACTGTAAGGAAGGATGAGAAGGGCTACATCAAATAACGAACGATGGTAAGAAAAGAGGATTGGTGCGGAAAAAAAAAGGAAAAAAAAACTTAAAAAATAAAGAAGAATGTGCACGAAATGTGCAACATTTTATACATTTTATAACAAACTTATCTGGTATGACTTTAACGCTACCAGATACTTCAAACAGTAGAGTCTTTTTAAAAGATAATACTTTTTTGTAATGCTCATTAAAGAGGCAAAAAGTATTATCTAAACTAAAAAGATTTAAAAAAATGTAATTTCAGTTTTCATCCTTACTAGCCGAATAGGCAGTTTCCACCTAGTTGCTTACTAATTATTAGTTGTTGATTTTAAAAAACTTCTTGACTAAAATTTGAATATTTATATTGATTTATGAGGAAATCCATTTATAATTTAAACTTACACGTTCCAAAAAAAGAATTTCTTCGAGGCACACAATTGAACTAATTTTATTTTTATTTTATAAACTCTCATAAATAAAGAAAAGATCGTAGGCTAGCATTTTAGAGCTTGTGACACTGTTATTGCACCCTACTAAAGTATTTTGAGTGATAATTTCCTAAAGTAAACAAGCCAAGAATAGTAAGAATATAGCCAGGTAAATTTACTTTTCTAAAGCACCTCCATTAATCACAGTGCTAAAAATTGGTGTAAAAATGTATTATTTGACCTCGGAAATTCTCTCTTAGAGATTTTTGAGGTTACTGATCACGAATCAGAGGTCTATTTGCAAGGAGGGGTCGTTTTAACCCCGAAATCACCTACAGTTGCAGTAAATCATTAAGAAATTTATAATTTTTCCTGCGAAATTGTTTCTTATAGGTTTTCGAGGTCCTTGACCGCGATTCCGAATTTCATTAGTCGTAGGGGTAGTTTCGACCCCAAAATCACCCCTAATTTCAGGAAATCTTACAAATTTTACTATTTTACTTTGCTAATTTTCTCACAGAATTTTTGAGGAATTGGCATAATATTGGATGATATTTCTTTTCTATATTGCATCATCTACAATAAATGTTGAAATAAATTCAGATTTGCCAATAATGCATAAATCAGCAATCACAACTACTTCTTTGCCACCACAATTATTTTTAATCACAACTATTTTGAGTTATAGTATACTTATATATTATACGAATATTATACTAATTATTACTAAATTATTACATGAACCAAGTTGTACATCACAAAAAAATGTTTATAAAGTAAGTGATTCTGATTACAAGAAAATATTTGCGGTGGCCGAGCCGTGCAAAATTTATAAACTGTAATTTTCTTTCTATTTAATTAAACAAATTTTTTTAAATTTAGATATTTATTATAGGTAACTTAATGTAGAATAAAAAATATGTATAATTAAAGTTAGATGGAGTACCAACATTATTTTGAACCATAGAGAACTTATTTGTGTATCGTTTAATAGAAGAGTTGAACAGCATTCAAAACAACCCTTGTACAGAAAAAGACCTGGAATTCATGATTAGTGATCCCCTGAAAAACGATTTTGGTAGCACAGTTATTCCTTCTTTAGTGATTTCCAGAAAGTGGGTGTGATTTAATGCGTGGCAACTACCCCGGTGCACAAATGGACTTCGAATCCTGATCAGCGACCTCGAAAACTTTGAACAACCAATTTCATAGGAAAAATAATGAATTTTATAAAGATTTACGGCAACTAGGAATAATTTGAAAAGGTTGAAACTGTCTCTGTTTGCAAACAGACCTCTGATTCGCGATCAGTGACCTCAAAAACCCACGCGAGAGGATTTTAAAGGAAGATACTATATTTTAACACCAATTTTTAGTACTGCAATTGATAGGGATGCTTTAGAGAGATAAATTCACCTTTAATTGTTCATATTTTGAACAAGGGTGGCTTATGAGTGGGGCAAACTGGGCACTTGCCCAGAGTGCCAGAAAGACAGGGGCGCCAAGTAAATGACAACGCAAAACACTGCAGTATTGCAAAAACAATTTTTTCTAGTTCAAAATATAAATTGTTAGTATAAAACTTCAACTATCATAATAAAATAATTCACCATTTAAATTCTAAATTTTAGTTCATCCCATGTTCTTCGGAATCGATAAATATGCTTAATATTCTATTGAAGTGTCACATGTTATATTTTCATTTGTCCATTAGTACCTTTCTTAATAATAATGTGTAACGTGATAGTCGATAAAGACAAGAACTTTTTTACAACAATATTTAATTAAATTACTACTTTTTGGAACACTTTATTTCTATGTAATTACACACACACACACTTATACAAATTAGTTCATGGGACGTTTCACATGTATCGAGAAAAAAAAAAGTATTTTCCCTTAAATTTTGGGGATTGGTAGTACGCCATGAGAACGCTATCATCTTATATTTTTAGGTTTTGGATCAACATTTTTATTGTCAGTAACAGTAACAAATATTGAATTTTTCACTTTGACCGCAACCTTGTAAATTTTAGGGGGAAAATTACGCGGGTTAAAAAAAAGAAATACATGTTTTCATAAAATACGATAAAATTATTTTACAATTTTGAAGGTTGGGTTTTCAGCGTATCACGGTGGTTTTTTATATTGAAATCAAAGTTTGGGCAATTATGACAAAGCTAGGGCATACTTTCCGCCTAATACTTACTTTCCGCCCTTGGGCAGGAAGGTTCCAGGCAAGAAACATTCTGGCCCTGCTGGACCAAAAGTTTATTCCTACCCGGGGGTGAAAAGTAATTAGCGAGTGAAAAGTGTGCCCATGGTCGCAAAGTTGCACTTTACGCCCTCGATACAAAAAATGTCATTTTAACCTTGGACACAAACATAGAACAACCGCGCTCTTCAGACACGTAAGTTATACTTTCTGCCCTAGGTAAGAAATATACTATTTCTTAAAAAACATACACTTTATCACAAAACAGGAAGAAATACTTTCTACTGTTAATTTTATGAAAAACCCGGTATGATCATTTGAAAAGAAAATTTGTGAAATTTTGAGTATTGAATCTGCCACATTGACTTTACTATTTCGAAAAATTATTTTTCCGCCCTCGGGTGGTTTTGGGAGGCTGGTACTTCCTCGGGCAAAAAAGCAGTTTTCCGGAACTCGTTCGAAAAGTCTCCTTTACGAACCTCGTTACGTCCCTCGCCTTCGGCTCGGGCCGCAAACCTCTCGGTTCGCAAACAGAGACTTTTCAAACTCGTAGGAAAACTACTATTGTCGCACACCTTTTCCGCACACTGTACGGAAAAACCTATGCCGCACACATTTTCCGCACACTATGTGGAAAAATTGATTCTCCACACTAATATCAGTGCTTTCAGGTGTTTTCCGCACACTTATTGCGAAAAAACTTGTACACAACTCGTACGGGACGATTTCCTGCACTTGTTACGTAAATAACTATTACATCATGTTATTGATCAGTGAACTCTGTAACATATAATTTATTAGCTTTCTTATAGAATGTTTATGATCATAAAAAGAAAAAATAGAATAATAAAAAGTGGGCATCTAAAGAACCCTCTAATGACAATACTAATCAGCAGCTCATTTAAGAAGAAAAAATATTTAAAAGAAGATGGCCTCAAAATAAAGCAAAAGAAAAAATGTTTAAAGTGTCATGATTCCTGAATAGTCAATTTTTATATCCTTAATCGCTGTAATATACTGAAAACTCAACCTCCAAATTTTGAAACAATTTTATTGTATTCTACCGTTTGCGCACTGAGAAAAGTTGTATTCAAAAAAGTATAATAAAAATTACGTTATTGTATAGGAAAGCTGAGACATACTCGCCATATTATAAAAATAACATACATACATACATATGTGTGTATATATGTATGGGTAAGGTTGTAAGGAGATGCTGCTTGTGGTTCTCAGAGGCCACGAAAATGTCGTCCAGATAGCACCTGGTGAAGGGAAGCTCGCGCAGGACCTGGTCCATCGTCCGCTGCAGTGACTGCACTGCGTTGCGGAGTCCCATGGAGGACCTCGTGAACTCAAATAGGTCGAACGCAAGTCTATGACGGAGAAAACCTTCCCAGATGCCTCCTGCCCTACTAAAATTTCTCAGGTGAGATCTCAGGTGATTTCTCAGGTGAGATCTCATCTCAAAATCTCACCTGAGAAATAATGTGAGGATTATTTATAAGTCCGACTGACAAAAAAAAAGTTCCAATGGGAAAAAAATATGTTTTTTTTTTGACAGTAAAATTATGCAGTTTAAAGGTTCTTAAGTTGATTAGGACACGTGGCAAAGTGGACGTTTTTGCGATTTTTACCAAAAAATTACAAGTCCCACTGACGAAAAAAAATACAAGTCCCACAAATAAAAAAAAGTACAATTTCCAATGAGAAAAAATATATTTTTTGGACAGTAAAATTATGCAGTTTAAAGGTTCTTAAGTCGATTAGGACGAGTGGCAAAGTGAATGTTTTTGCAATTTTTACCGGTCAAAACTACAAGTCCCACTGACGAAAAAAAATACAAGTCCCACTAATGAAAAAAAGTACAAGTTCCAATGGGAAAGAATATGTTTTTTGGACAGTAAAATTATGCAGTTTAAAGGTTTTTGAGTCGATTTAGACACGTGGCAAAGTGCACGTTTTTGCGATTTTTACCGATAAAAAGTACAAGTCCCACTGACGAAAAAAAATATAA
>NW_019379719.1:157463-194296 GCF_000648655.2 Copidosoma floridanum
AAGCAACAGTCAGTTATAACAAATTATTAACGTTGATTGCACAGGTCCTCCAATTATTTATATGAAATTGTAAATATGCGAAATCTTAATAGTATCAAAAGCTACCTCACACTTTTGCAAAATTATTAATTTATCTTACGTGTTTCTCGAGATATCGTTATTTTTGATGCACGTTTTAATTTTTAATGTAGCTGCTTGAAAATCCCGGAGTCATGATGGGAAATGTGGGCGTGGCCCACGTCGCGTCGGTGGCTCGCCGAGCCGCCGCATCCACGGAAAATAGCTGCTTTTTGACATCGACTTTTCGCGTGCTTCCGGAAGAATTCCGGTAGAATAACTCTCGACGAGTACAATGCCGTTGGAAAAATGGCAATATGTAGAAAAACCAGCCATGTCCAACTTTTGTGCGATGTTCAAATAAATGTGAGTTATAGATTTAAAAAAAGCGGTTCAAAAGAGCTTTTTTTGGCAAACTGCGAACAAACGGCTGGACCAATTTCATTTCCCTAGTGCTTATATCCTTCATCTTGAAATCACACATATTTTTTAACGGTTTAACTTTTTGTTCGACTTTCCATTTTTTTTCTAAACGCAAAAAACCATTTTTGACCACATGTACCACTTTTTTTGGGCCGTCAGCTGACACAATTTGGAGTCTAAAACTATTAAGATTTATTTAGAAACCGAATAAAAACCACCATAATTTTCTTCGTGCTAATAGTAATTTATTTTTTAAAACGCTAATTCTATCCTACTATTAGGCTTAGATCGAGTGATGTGGAAGGATGATTTTAAGAAGTAGCGCAGCCCTTCTTATATACTATAAGCTACTATTACGTGGGAAAAAGATTAATAAGACGGTGCGCCGTAAGAATGATCAATACTTATTTCCTTGAAGACTTTTATTAAAAATACCACATTTATAAGGCAAAGCCGCATGTGTTGCCGTTCTGAGGCTCGTCGTGTCCTTCCGTAGTTATCGCTCAGTGTCTTGATTTGGTAACGCTTGAGTCCCTTGGTAATGCTTGACCCTCTTGATAGCGCTTGACTCCGAATCTCGAGTGCGCGAATGAATCCCTGAATGTGCGAATGCCCGTCTGTCGTGATTTGAGGCTTACTGGGCTTCATATTACCTTGTTCCCCACCTATCGATGCCCTCTTGCCAAAGTGGCATCACTGTTACAGGGGGAGTCAGTATGATATGCCTTGCATATGGTACGATATACGTCCGAGGCCGTGACGTCATTACCTTCAACGACACTGACTTTTTAATTTATCCAGAGTTAAGCCTGTAGACTTGCTTACAATTGTGCGTGTGTGTGCTGTGCCGTATTCTGTTGTCTGATTGTTTATGTAGTTTAGTATCTCACACTTACCCTCCCATTGAATTGTAGAGAATCACTGTTCCCATTACATTAATACTTTCGCTCATTTAATCATTCAGTCTTTTTTCATTATGTATTGAGTGTATAATAATATTGATTTTGTATGTGCTTTGCTTTATATTACAATTACATATTAAATTGCCACGAATCGAGCATCTACTTAAGACTATTTTACATTAAGGGTTCTTCCATATACAAAATAATAAATTTGGAATTAAACATTACGTTATTTTACATAAAGTTTCTATTTTATTATTTCCTATATGGTTATTTATCATTTGTTTACTTTTCAAAAGAAAAATTTCATACAAATTTCGTACCGTCAGTATAAAAGAAAAAAAAAACTTTTTCTTCTCTTTGTCCTACGGACTGCGCCCCCCGATACATTTGAGAAACTTCTGGCGCTTATATCTACTTATTTTCTTACTGATTTATTTTATGTGTTGTGATCAACGATAGTTTTTTTGTTGTATATAATTAAACTTAACCGTATTTTTAAAAAAATACAAGTCTTTCTTGTCCTTGTCCTACGGGCTGCGCCTCCCAATGTAGTTGAGCAACTTCTGGCGCTCACTTTCGTGTGATTTTTTTTATAATTATTATTACTATATTTATCATTATAGCTACAATTACCATGTACTGTAATCTANATTTTTTTGCGGGGGTACCATTTTTTGCTTCTTGCAGTGGATTGCAAAAAGTTTACAACCAATCTTTTTTTCACATTAAACCCTAAAATAACTTCCTTATTTGGAAAAAAAGAATTTTTTCTGAGTTTTGTCCTATGGACTGCGCCCTCTAATATAGTTGAGCGACTCCCGGCGCTTATTCTCGTTCTACCCTTTATTATTATTGTCATTATCATTCTCATGATATAATTATGTTATTATTCATATCATGATTACCGAATTGTTGTTAAATCATAGTTATTATTGACATTATAATATACTCGTCATTTCACTTATGTATTAATTATTCTTTAATTTTCCTTAATTTTATTCATTTTTCCTTCGGTAATAATAAGCGGTGTATTGCGTCACGTGTCTTATGCAGACTCGCAACCCTTCAAGGATGTTTCCATGCTGATTACTGGTATGTTAATTAGGCGACTTGGAGTCTTCTTCTGCATTTCGATGGATGTTGGCTGAGGCGCTGAAGGGTTTACTGCCATGGTCCCATCTTTTTCAGAGTTGTTTCCGCACTGACTACCTGCGAACTGACTTAGCCTTCCTGCTTTATTGGTAGGGGTAAAATTCTGTATAAATGGGCGTAGTCTTTATCTAACAGTGGGATGTTTATGTGGTATATTAACTGATTGTTCTGCATCAAAATTGTTGACCTAGATATATCCATTATCTCGAGCGGACTTATCTGAGATCTCGCTCCTGGAAAAATTAGCTCAGGTCTGGATAGTTTTACCTGTATTTTGGAGTTATCAAAAATCGCAAGCGATATAAGCCTTAGATGTACTAGTCCTCTTATCCTCTTGCCGTAAAGAGAACTTTATTTACTGTGGAATCGCAGTCTGCCATGTACTGCTTCATGTTTCCATCCAGTGTATTTATAGCTGCAATTGTTGAACTATCTATTTTCAGTAAGTCATCCATGTTTTCCATTTTTTTTATATCTGCTTTTTTTGCACCCTGTCCTCTGCATCGCTTACTCTGTCAGACATTAATTCTGTCTGTGTGGCCAAAAGTTTTCCTATATTATGCATGCTGTTTTTATTAGAGTCGAGCGCATCTGTTCATGCTTCATGATTGTCACTGTCCAACGTTCTGAATAGAAATTTTATAATAGTTTCCCCCCAGGGCATCATTGATCTTATACGGCGGTTGTCTATTTCCTGTAGCAGGTTTTTCAATCGCTTGTAGGACTCTATTGCTTGCGTTATTTCATCTCCTGTTGTTTGTAGTCTCAACCTCTGAGTGGCTTTAGACGCTAGTTGTTCACTTTTTTTCACAATTGTCTCCATATCAATCTTAATGTGGGTCCCAGCAAGAAGTGAGATTATGAGTATATTTTTTGTACAATTTTTTAATTCGTGCTAGTTGTAGCTAACGGGGAAATATTTTCCGCGATTAATCCTAAATTATTTTATATTTGTGTTATCGACCACTGTATCTATTTTGGTACCTCCAATTGTGCCCTGCAATACGTAAAGCTGTTATCTATACATTGCGCACCCTGGTTCCTGCCTTAGGGCCCGTGCTTTAGTTTCTGTGGTCAATACTTGTCCAAACACTATTTATACCCCATTTGATTTTCATTTCCCATCATGACTCCGGGATTTTCAAGCAGCTACATTAAAAATTAAAACGTGCATCAAAAATAACGATATCTCGATAAACACGTAAGATAAATTAATAATTTTGCAAAAGTGTGAGGTAGCTTTTGATACTATTAAGATTTCGCATATTTACAATTTCATATAAATAATTGGAGGACCTGTGCAATCAACGTTAATAATTTGTTATAACTGACTGTTGCTTTGTTTCCCTCCTGCACGTGGCAAAGTTGTAGAATATGGTTTTCATCAATCATACAACACTTTAATAACAATAAAAATTACTAGTTATTGTTACAAAATTATTTTTGTATAACGAAAAAGTATATTTTTTTCTAAAAAAGCTTAAAACATCTAAAGATATGTAATATTGGGCTAAGTAAGTGTGCGAACTTTTATTATTGTTATTATTATTCCTCAATCATTATATACATTATTTTTCAATATTCACTGGTTCTTCTGTAATTGCTATAGTAATATAAACAGTAATTAAATCAAAAATTAATATAAGGGTACTAAAACATCATAGGTCTATAATAACCATATCAGTTAGAAAAAAGAAACGCTGAGTATCAAAAAATAATGTATTTAATGATTGAGGAATGATAATTATGATAGTAATAAAAATATTACTAATAATGATAATGATAATTTACATCTTTACTCAGCCTAATGTTACTTATCTTACGATGTTTCAAAGTTTTTTAGAAAAAAAGAAATTTTATTGTTATAAATAAATAAATTTACAATAATTGATAGTAACTGTCATTTATATTTGAGTGTTGCATAATTAATTGAAACTATATCTCATAACTGTGGCAGAAAGGAAATAATGCAACAGTAAGTAATAATAACTTATTAACGTTGATTGCATAGGTTCTCCAATTATTTGTATAAAATTGAAAATATGTGCAATCTCAATAGTATTAAGGTGGCTCCAGTGGCCTCAATGTTAAAATTATAAATAACCCAGCCGAGGTTAATAATATTGAATTATATTCTTTGAATTCCCATCTTTCTATTCGTATAAAAAAAAATTAAGGTTGACGATGAAAATTGTAAGAAATCATGCTTACAAAATCGTAGTTTTAAGACGGGTTAGATAGGAAATGCAAGCTTACGCGATATACAACCTACTGCTGCACTTACATAAATAACCGGTAAGGTGTAAAAAACATATTATCTTGTATATATTATTACGCAGTTTTCGATGACATGAGAAAAGTGTCTTGTTATTGAACAAAATCTTTAAATAATCGGAGACTAAGTATACAGTTGCGAGTGCAAGTCAGCTCTCAGCTGTCTGCATTCTGCAGAGTACATATATATAGGTATAACAACTCGTGAACTTAGGAGCGTACCGTAACAGTTCATCAATTAGGGCACCAAAAAACTTTTTGTTTTTTTATATTAACTCACTAAGGTAACAGATAAAATGGAGAATATAGCTTACAACAATCTCTACGATAATTTTATACCATATTTTAAAGAAAATAATGATTAATTTTTAGTCTCCCCATTTTGATACAGCACTAGGCGCTGGAGCCACCTTAAGAGCTAACCCATATTTAAAATAGAATCATCAATTTATCTTACGTGGTCCCCAAGATATTGTTATTTTAGATGCGCGTTTTCATTTGGAACGTGGCAGCTCGGAAATTCCGAAGTCATGATGGGAAGAGCAGGCGTGGCCTACGTCGGCGGCTCGCCACGCCACCGCATCTACAGAAAATAACTGCTTTTTGACATCGATTTCTTGCGTACTTCCAAAATGTCGATCGGAACAACGTTTTAATAGGTTGTAGAATAACTCTCAACGAGTATAATGCCGGTTGAAAAATGGCAATATGTTGAAAAACTAGCCAAGTCAAATTTTTTTGCGGGGGTACCATTTTTTGCTTCTTGCAGTGGATTGCAAAAAGTTTACAACCAATCTTTTTAAAATTTAGTGTGGATATTGAGGGGAACAATGTCTACCTTATACTAACGTTTTAAGTCTTAATATTAAAATTAACGTGAGTTATAGATTTAAAAAAGAACGGTCTAAAAGAGCTCTTTTTGGCAAACTGCAAACAAACAAATGGGCCAATTTGATTTTCCTAGAGCCCATTTCCTTCATTTTGAAATTGCGCATCTTTTCCAACGGTACAACGTTTTAGTCTGACTCACCAGTTTTTTTTTTTGATGTGAAAAACCATTTTCGACCGCACTTACCATTTTTTTGGGCCGTCAGCTGACACAATTTTAAATCTAAGACTATCAAGATTTGATTAGAAACCGAATAACTACTAGCAATATTTTTTTTGCGCTAATAGCAAATTCGCAAATTTAACCATGCTTTTCTGCTAATTTCATCTTACTTCAAGCCAGGTTCTCGATTGACCAGACCTACGCTACGGCAGTGGCTGGAGGGTAAGATAATTGCAATAGGCTTGTTTCTAGCACCAGGTAGTGCTAGCGTGCCCAGGTAAGATTTCCACAGAAGTACATCTATGTATTAAATAAAATCCATTCAATCTATAGGTTTACTTCTATGAAAATCTTACCTGGGCAAACAAGTGCTACCTGATGCTAGAAACAAGCCCATAAATACTTATTTATAAACCCACGCAAAAGTTCTGTGTATCAACTATTACTCCTATTTTATCCACTCTCGCCATTATTTTCACTGATACGTGGTATTGTTGTCCAGCCACTGCGGGGACCAGACAAATACGCTGACAACAAACTTTCCTCAACTGCTGTGAGGCACTGCAAAATCAACCACCAGCGGCACCTAACTTTAGTGGCGGAAAAAAACAGCGTTGGCCGCGATGGTCAAAAGTTTGCTGCCAACCGCAACCTTCAGAGCGCTATGGGATTATGTCCGTAACGCCGAGGAAGACTCTGGGATCAGGACGGGCTCCCATAAGCCCAGGAGTTCAGTAAAGAAGGAGAAATCAAGGAGCCAATTCGTAACTGTAACAATAGTGAATTTATTGACTGAGTGACTCGTGAGGTGACTGCCCTGACTCGAAGTCGTACAGTGAAGAAGGAAAACATAGTGAATGGGTAGACCGCTACAATGAAGAAGCGCTGCAATCGCAAGCAAGCGCGGAGGACGGAGTCAGTACTGCAGAGCTCTGAGTCCCTACATACTCCCCTCCTAGTACAAAATCAATAGAAGCAATAATGCTATCATAAACAAAAGGTTACGCAATTATAATTAAGTCGACTGGTGGTCGATAGACTAGAATTTTAGTCTTACAAAAATGTTTGCGTATTTCACTAGACATTATTATCATGACTGTAATTATACCGATTGTCGGAAGACTAGATTTATAGTCTTATTTTAACTATCTATTTAATCTAACAAAACAAAACAAAATTTTTAAACGGTATTAACAGTCAAGAATGGATATGTTCAGTACGTATTTACAGAAAAAATGTATACGTACTGAATTAAATACCGTATGACAGGTATAAAGGTATATAAAAGAGGCTTAAGACTAATTACAAAACTTTGCGCTTAATCTACTTAACAGAAGTGTCGAAGGTCACTTTTTTATTATTACCATAGGTTTTGAGGATAGGGATAGGAGGAGTCGAAACTTGGCCTTCTGAGGGCTCTTATTAAGCGCCGGAGTAACCAAATCATCAGGGACAAAATGTGCTGGCTTTAAAAGCTCGGTCGACACAACCCGAGGGGTGCCCCTATAATCAATTTTGTAATCTTGATCTGAAATCCTCTCCAAAACCTTGTAAGGACCAGTGCAAGGCCTATCCAGAGGTTTCATGACAGCGGCTGTTCGCAGAAAAACATGTAAACAGGTGTGTAAATCTTTAAAAAAGAAAGCGCGAGGCTTATATCTGTGTGTGACGGGTACAGGTCTGAGTTTTTTCATATGCTCTCTGTAGCCCTCGATGAAGATCTGAGGATCAGCAGTGAAATCACTGGGAAGAAAAAATTCACCAGGTACACTAATGTTTGTACCATAGAGAAAATCCGCAGGGGAAGCACCTGTGTCACTTCTTACTGCTGTACGCAGACCAAGAAGCACTGTAGGCAAAAGTTCGACCCAATCTGCATTATTGTGACACATCACGGCCAACTTAAAGCTGCGATGCCACCGCTCAATCATGCCATTAGCAGCAGGATGATAGGCCACCGTTCTTATTCTCTGACAACCGAGAAAAGAAAGATAGGCTTGAAAGAGCTGTGATTCGAACTGTGATCCCTGGTCGGTGGTCAAAAATCTGAGTGCCCCAAAGCGAGCAACCCAGGATTCCTGAAACGCTCGAAGAACTGACGCAGTGGATATGTCTTTGAAAGGCACAGCCTCGACCCACCTAGAGAATCTGTCAATCATTGTGAGGATGTAAGAGTAGCCTTGGGAAGTGTTAAGAGGGCCAACCAAGTCCATGTGGACATGGCGAAACCGATCATCTGGAGCGATGAATTGTAAAGGCTCGTTTTTGACATGTCTAAAGATTTTTGATTGCTGGAAATCGAGACAACCTTTACACCAAGTGGCAATGTCTCTATGCATATTCGGCCACACGTTCTTTTGTCTGATAAGCTGATCAGTAACTTTAGTACCTGGGTGAGATGCGGAGTGAGTTAAATCAAAGATTCTTTTACGAAGAGATTTAGGAATAAAAGGTCGAATTATCTTACGGGTGAGATCGCAATAAAGACTAGTATGGCTGTGACCCAATTCAATGGGTTTTAGATTGAGAGAATGGGCAGGTGATTTCAGCAGCTCTGAGAGCTCAGAGTCCTGTTGTTGCTCCTTGGCCAATTCCGGGAGCTCTAATTCAAGAAGAAGACGAATGACTTCTACTCTAGAGAGTGCATCAGCCACCACATTTGACAGACCTGGCAAGTATTCAATGGCAGTAGTAAACTGTGAAATAAAGCTGAGCTGTCTCCGCTGGCGAGGAGAGGCCTTGTCAGACTTTTGAATAAACGCGTAGATTAGGGGCTTGTGGTCAGAGACGACCTTGAAATTACGACCCTCTAAGAAGTGCTTAAAATATTAAATAGCTTCATAAATCCCCGTAAGCTCACGATCGTACGCACTGTCGTTTCGTTGAGCTTGGCTAAATTTTCTGGAAAAAAATGCCAGGGGCTTCCAGTCTCCCTCAAGGAGTTGCTCAAGGGTAGCACCTATGGCAAAATCAGAAGCGTCTGTAACGAGACGTGTTTCTGCGTCAGGAGATGCATGGACCAGGAGGGTAGCCTTAGCCAAGTGACTCTTGGTGGTTTCAAAGGCTTGCTTGGCTTCTGGAGACCAGTCAATGACTCTCTGATCGTTTTTCTTTGAATTAGCCGTGTAATCAAAAAGAGGGGCCTGTGCGGAGGCTGCCTGAGGAAGCCAACGACGATAAAAATTGACCAGCCCTAGGAATCTGCGAAGATCTGCAACTGTGACCGGCAAAGGAAAGTCGAGGATGGCCTCTACCTTCTCTGAACAGGGCTGAGAAACCTTGGAAGAGACCAGATGACCAAGGAAAATAAGCTCAGTTTTACCAAACTCACATTTAGGAACATTCAGTCTGAGGCCGAACTGTTTTAATCTTGCAAAGATTGTGCGAAGGTGCTCTTCATGTTTTTTGATGCAAGAAGAGAAGATGAGCACGTCATAAAGGTAAACAAAAGCGAAGTCGAGATCGCCTAAAGCCTGGAAAATGTATCTCTGAAAGGACTGAGATGCATTACGGAGCCCAAAAGCCATAAAAACATATTCGTACAGTCCGAACGGAGTGGTGACAGCTGTCTTAATCACGTCCGTTGGTGCAACTGGTATTTGATAGTAAGCTTTAAATAAGTCTTACTTAGAGAAGATACTTTTTCCAGACAGACGAAGCGAATAGTCAAGCATGTAGGGAATGGGAAATCTGTCGAGGACCGTTTGGGCGTTTAGACGGCGATAATCGCCACAAATGCGCCAAGTCCCATCCTTTTTTTTGACCATGTGTATAGGGCTAGCCCATGGGCTCTTTGAGACTCTGCAAACACCTTGCTTGACCAGGGTCTCGAATTCAACCTGAGCTGCTTTAAACTTGACTGGGTCCAAGTGTCGTGGACGCTCGTGAACCGGAGGACCAGTCGTTTCAATGTAGTGAAAAATATCTTTTGCCAATATAGGTTCGGCAGGCTTGCTACCCGTAAACTCTTGAAAATCAGAGAGAATCTTCGACCAGGAAGAAGATGGATCAAGAAGACTGACTTTGGAGTAGGAGCAACTGGTAATTCCCCCAACAACAGAAGTGTTAGAGAACGGGTCTATAATTCTACGCCTGCGAACATCCACAATCAAGCCATCGGAGTGCAAGAGGTCAGCTCATATGATAGGGTAGGGTACATCAGCAACTATAAAGTTCCAGGAAATTGGGCGCTTAAGTCTGAGGCTAAGAGTCAGCTTGATTTCACCATAGGTGTGGATAAAAGTATTGTTTGCCGCGTGGAGTTTATAAACAGAGGGACCAGTGTCTGAGTCAGCCTTTGAGACTACTGAAACGTCAGCACCGGTGTCAATAAGAAAAAATTTACCTGAGTTTATATCCCGGATATGGAGGCGTTTAGAAGCAATTGATGAGTTACCCTCTCTCAAAGCCTCCACTTGAGGAGAGTGATTTAGTTTCCTGAGTCAGAAGGCTTGGGCCAAGAACAGTTGCCCTTGCAGTAGTGTGCCTTATCTATATATTTATTGTGGAGGGCACACAAACCATTAGAAGGTACTGAAGAATCACCAGAAGACTTGGCATCCTGCCCAGCCGTTTTACTTTTCGAACGACCACGAGATTTACGATTAGAGTTTTTCTCTAGCTTGTCAAGTCTTGAACTCATTTGAGTTAACATTCCTTGAATTTTGCTAAGCGAAGAACTAACAGCATTGACACTGGGAGATGAAACCTCAGCACCAAGGGTTGAGATCTGGTTGAAAGATCCAGCTGAATCCATGTATCTGTCTGCAGCCGCGGCCAACTCCGACAACGAATCAATATTGTGGATTGACAGTGCGGACCGACAAGGCTCGGTAAGCTGCTCAAGAAAGACAGATCTGAGAACTGCTTCCGAAGCACCCGACTGCAAGGACTTCATCCTGTCTAAAACTGTTGAAGGTTTCCCAACGAGAGAGACCCGGCCCCGAAGCAACTGTCTGAGACGTTGCACAGGTGAGCCACCATACCTATTGATCACTTTCCTCTTAACCTGTTCACAAAGGTCAGCCGGGCGAGGATCTTCATTCAGAAGGTCCATGACACAAGCGACAGTGTCCATGTCGAACTTCTCTGCCACAAAATCTGCCTTCGTAGAGGAGACTGTAATTTTGGCATTGCGAAAGGCAATTTCTGCCAAGGAAAACCACGCAAGAGGATTGGCACGATCAAAAGTAGAAAGCTTGTTAGACTTATATGCAGCTACCTGTGGAGTACCCTGAGTTGCAGGCACCTGCTGCTGAACTTCAGCCAGCTGAGCTCTGAGAGCTTCCATCTCAACCTTTACTTCTTCCAATAAAGCCATGGTACGAAAATCAGAGAAATATTTAGCCCTCAGAATGGCAGCGAGAAGAAGACACTGTAAAAGAATGCACACCGAAGGTCCAAGTTCACTCTGGGAGTCTGAGGGATTCGCAAAAGCTAAACTACGCAACAGTTCCACATGTATAAAACTCACGCCTGGTCTGTCCACGCAGGAGCAGCGAAAATTGTAAAAATTAAAAAATGTTGACCTATAAAAGCTAGATAAGGGACACCTGTGCGCTGTAAATAGGCTGGCCACAGGTTTTCGACCTGGCTGGAATCAGTGCTAATGTAACAAATAATTAAATGTACTCGCAGGTACCAACGTCAAAATAAATGAGCCACTGATTCGAATTATAAGTAGTGTAGTGTGCTTGCGAGCTGTAAAGAGGCTACGGCAAACACAAAGATTATAATAAAGAGAAATGTTACTGCGACGAAAACAATGAGCAGTAAATAATATTACTCTAATGACTATACAGGTCACAAGGCACAAACCACTACTATCTAACTAAAGTAATTGGTTATAAGAATGAGTGGCTAAGGAAGGGGGTAAGAGGACACCTGTCCCTTCATCACGTCTTAACCTACGTAAGTACTTAAACCTAGTCACTTAATGTCGCTACAAAAGTTATTAATTTAAAAACTTATTCACTTTTATGTAAAACGTTATACTTGCTTGCACTGTCCACACACTATACCACTGTTGAAAGGGCGTGAAAGAGGACGCAGCAGGAACGGCGACGATGGAAAAGCGTGCAAAAGCCCGTGGCAGCGACAGCGACGGAGAAGGCGTGTTTAACACGCAGCATCCCGGAGAATAGGCATGTGGTGCGTATACCAACACGCAACAGTTCCAGAAAAAGCTGCACCGTCTCTCCTTGCTGTCCCGATGGTTGGAGACAAAGGGAGCTTCCAAGATGGCCACCGTCTGCCAGCAAAAATCTCACCTCTCGAACGTCGGGGTCACCAATATGGGATTATGTCCGTAACGCCGCGGAAGACTCTGGGATCAGGACGGGCTCCAATAAGCCCAGGAGTTCAGTCGAATAGGAGAAATCAAGGAGCCAATTCGTAACTGTAACAATAGTGAATTTATTGACTGAGTGATTCGTGAGGCGACTGCCCTGACTCGAAGTCGTACAGTGAAGAAGGAAAACATAGTGAGCGGGTAGACCGCTACAATGAAGAAGCGCTGCAATCGCAAGCTAGCGCGGAGGGCGGACTCGGTACTGCAGAGCTCTGAGTCCCTACAGCGCTTCTTTATCAGCGCCACCACCGGCCTAACTGTGAACTATCGCTGTTGTAAACATATAATGTATATATATACCAGCGCGTATCACACGATGACTTGGGACCCAGGGCACTTACAGGCCACTCTATGAATAAATAAGATAATAACTAATAACATAAGTGCCTACCACCCGGTGACCCAGGGCGCTTACTGGACACATTAAAAAGTAATGAAATGTTAACTCATAATACAAGCTCCTATCATCCAATGACCCCAGGCACTTACTGGCCACATTACAAAATGAAAAAATGTTAATTCATAAGACAAGTGCCTATCACCCGGGACGCTTACTGGCCACATTATAAAATAATATATTAACTCATAACACTAATGCCTATCATACAGTGACCCAGGGCGCTTACGGGCCACTGTATAAATTAATAAAATGTTAATTAATAACCCAAGGGCCTATCACCAAGTAACCCAGGGCGCTTACTGAACACATAAAAAAATAATAAAATGTTAACTTAGAACACAAGCTCATATCACTCAAATACCCAGGGCATTTTTACTGGCCACATTAAAAAATAATAATAAATTAACTCATAACACAAGTGCCTATTACACGTGGCGCTTACTGGCCCAATTATAAAATAATATGTTAACTTATAATACTAATGCTCTATCACCCAGTGACCCGGGGCGCTTACTGGCCACTCTGTAAATTAATAAGATGTTAATTAATAACATAAGTGCCTATTACCCAGGGACCCAGGGCGCTTACTGGACAATTTAAAAATAATAAAATGTTAACTCATTATACAAGCTCTTATCATCCAATGACCCCAGGCACTTACTGGACACATTAAAGAATGATAAAATGTTAACTCATAATACAAGCTTTTATCATCCAATGACTCCAGGCACTGACTGACTACTCTATAGATTAATAAAGTGTTAATTAATAACCCAAATGCCTATCACTAACTGACCCGGGGCGCTTACTGGATACATTAAAAAAAAAAAAAAAAACTCATAACACAAGTGCCTATCACCTACAGATCCAGGTCACTTACTAGCTACGAAAATAACTAATAAAATCCTAAATTATACAAGTGCCTATGATTTGATGACTTGCGGTGCTTACTGACATCTTTAATAAATAGTAGAATCTTAAATGATAACACAAGCTCCTGTCACCCAATGACCCCGGGCCCTTGCTAACTACTCTATAGATTTATAAAATGTTTATTAATAACACAAGCTTCTATGACCTCATGACCTGGGGCGCTTACTGGCCACTCTGTTGATAAAAAACGTTAATGTATAACACAAGTGCCTTCCATCTGATATTTAGAGGCTCTATTTGCATTAAAAAAAAAAAATGATTCTAGAAGAGTATGTAGTTGAACAAAATAAATAACAAACTATTTATAAACTTGAAAGCTGTCATTGGTTTATCATATAAAGAGAGATTAGTGAAGGGTTATGGCCAATTATTTTTAATTAATATAAATTATTAGAAACGTAACGACTCATGATGCAACGTATAATAATGATAAAGAAATCTTTAAAAGATTTTAAAATTTATTATTCATTAATTAATAGGCCTTAATAATGCTAGAACAATTATATGGCACATCCCTTAAAACACTTTTTCTTTGTACTGATATATGAAAATGAAGAGTCCAAAAGATTTTATTTTATAGGGTTCCGATGTCATTAATTTAATATTTTAATACATTATGAAATTTGACAAGGATATATGGTAATAGATGCTCGTGTTATGAGTTCATGATTGATTATTTAATAGTGCGGCCAGTAAATACCTCGGGTTATTGAATGATAAGTGCTCGTGTTATTGATTAGAATTTTACTATTTATTAAAGTTGTCAGTAAGCACACCAAGTCATTGGGTGATAGGCACTTGTATTATTTAAGATTTCATTACTTATTTAAGTAGCCAGTAATTCCTCAGGTCATTGGGTTATAGGCGCTTGTGTTATAAATTAATGTTTTTTCTTGTTTTTTTTTAATGTGTCCAGTAAGCACCCCGGGTCAGTTCGTGATAGGCCCTTGGGTTATTAATTAACATTTTGTTAATTCATGGAGTGGCAAGTAAGCGTTCCAGGTCACCAGGTGATAGGCATTTGTGTTATGAGGTAACATTTTATCATTTTGTGATGTGGCCAGTAAGCGCCCTGCGTTATTGGGTGAAATAAGCTTGTGTTACAAGTCAACATTTTATTATTTTTTAATAAGTCTAGTAAGTACCCTAGGTAACTTGGTGATAGGCTCATAGGTTCTTAATTAAAATTTTATTAATTCATAGAGTGGCCAGTAATCGCCCTGGGTCACTGGGTCATAGACATCAGTGTTATAAGTAAACATATTATTTTACAATATGGCCAGTAAACCCCTTGGCTGTTAGAAACTTGTGTTATAAGTTAATATTTTATCATTTTGTAATGTGACTAGTAAGTGCCTGGGGTCATTGGATAGTAGGAGCTTTTATTATGCGTTAACATTTTATTCTTTTTAAATGTGTCCAGTAAGTGCCCTGGGTCACCGGGTGATAGACACTTATGTTATGAATTACCATCTTAGTAATGTATAGAGTGGTCAATAAGCGCCCCAGGTCACTGGGTTATAGGCATTAGTGTTATAAGTTAACATATTATTTTATAATTTGTCCAGTAAGCACCCGAGGTGATAGGCACTTGTGTTATGAGTTATTATTTTATCGTTTTTTAATGTGTCCAGTAAGTGCCCAGAGTCACTGGATGATAGACACGTATGTTATTAATTAACATCTTATTAATCCATAGAGTGCCCAGTAAGCGTTCCAGGTCACTGGGTGATAGGCACTTGTGTTACGAGGTAACATTTTATCATTTTCCGATGTGGCCAGTAAGTGCCCTGCGTTATTGGGTAGCATAAGCTTGTGTAATAAGTTAACATTTTATTATTTTTTAAAAAGTCCAGTAAGTGCTCTGGGTCACCGGGTGATAGACACTTATGCTATGAATTACCATCTTAGTAATTCATAGAGTGGCCAATAAGCGCCCTGGATCACTGGGTGATAAGCATTAGTGTTATGAGTTAACATATTATTTTACAATTGGGCCAGTAAGCGCCCCAGGTGATAGGCACTTGTGTTATGAGTTAATATTTCATCATTCTGTAATGTGGCCAGTAAGTGCCTGGGGTCATTGGATATGATAGGAGCTTGTATTATGAGTTACCATTTTATTATTTAAGAATTTGTCTAGTAAGTGCCCTCGGTCACCGGGTGATAGGCACTTATGTTATTTAATTAACATCTTATTAATTCATTTAGTGGCTAGTAAGCGCCCCAGGTCCCGAGTCATCGGGTGATAGGCACTGGTATTTATATACTTGTATACATGATATATGTGTTCATCCGTGATAGCTCACAGCTTAGCTGGTGGTGGTACTGATAAAGAAGCGCTCTGAAGGTTGCGGTTGGCAGCAAACTTTTGACTATCGCGGCCAACGCTGGAAAAAAAATCAGCAGAAGTGCACTATCTCTCTACGCCTAGAGTCTCTAGCACTGAGTGCTTACTACTGCTTGATCCCGACTGCTGATCGACACCCTCGAAAATGACTTCAGCCACCCTCAACTCTCCCTTTTTGTTGAAAGCCGTATACCATCCCTCCACCCAATCAAGACTGGTTGTAACGATTTCGCGCTCGACGTGGGGCCATTTTTAAAGAACTCTCTGCTGCTACAGGAAGGTATCAACAAGCCTCAGAGTCAACCATCACCATCGACTTACGTACGCCTAATAAGCAACCAACAACTTTCCTTTTAGGTGGGGAGGATTAACAAGGGGCGCTTGACCCACCTAACACACAAAATACTTAACAATAAGCACGAAAAGGATACGGACCTCTAGAATTAACCAACTTTGAAACTCGTGAGCACCAGTTACACAACGGGTACTTGCACCCTGCAACAAGAGTCCAAAGAAAATGGAAGTGAGTAACAGCCTCCGCAATAATCATTGGTATAACATTGCCACTTAAGTCATTCGAGCCCAGCTACAATTGGAATATAACTTCTTTACACAAAAAGCAGCCAGTCAGTAGATGGCATTGTCATCCTCTAAGAAATATGCAGAAGCCTCCATCCACCTAGTTCAACCAACTCATCAGGCACTTAGGTCTCTAGCTTAAACTGTCTTAAAACTACACTGACATCACCCAAGCTTGTCCGTACAGAGGGGACTGATCACCATCCGTGCTATAACGCCTGCTTGACACACCAGCATCAATACTTTGCATCACGCTAATGTTCCTCTTTGGCACTCAAGTTTCAACTCCACGTCGAACGACGCACCAATCTGAGTTAACCTACACAGAGGAGGAGACTAATCGCCATCCACGCTCGAACACCTACTACAACACACTGGCATCAGTGCTTTACATCACGCTGATGCACTCCTTTGAGACTCACACTTTAAGTCTACGTCAAACGACGCATTACCCACGCTCACCTTAAAACAGAAGACTGATCGCCATCCACGATCGAACACCCTCTTTGATACACCGGCATTAGTGCTTCACATCACATCGATGCTTCTTTTTAAGGCTCACGCTCCAACTCCATATCGGACGTTACATGATGACGCACCACCCAAGCTCGTCAGCATAGAGGAGACAAATTGTCATCTATGCTCGAACACCCACTTCAGCACACGGGCATCAGTTCTTCACATCATGCCGATACTCCTCTTCGAGTTTTACGCTCCTACTCCACGTCAGACGTTACACCATCCAAGCTCGCCCGAACTGAACAGATGGATCGACATCTACGCTTGAACACCCACTTAGACACACCAGCATCAGTGTTTCGCATCATGCTGATGCTCTTCTTCGGGACTCATGCTGCAACCCCACTTCAGACGACGCACCATCCAAGCTTGCCCACACAGAGGAGATAAATCATCGTCCATGCTTGAACACCCGCTTCAACACACGGGCATCAGTATTCCCCATCACACCGATACTCCTATTCGAGACTCATGTGCTAACTCCACGTCAGACTTTACAGCACCCAAGCTCGCCTAAACTGAAGAGACGGATCGTCATCCACGCTCGAACACCGTCTTTAACACACCAGCACCAGTGCTTCGCATCACGCCGATGCTCCTCTTCGAGGCCAATGCTCTAACTCCACGTCAAACGTTACACTACCTAAGCACACCTGCACATAAGAAATTGATTGCTGTCTATATTTAAAAAGCCGCACAGTGGTCCCAAACGCTCAAAAAATTATCAAAATTCATGCTTCCCGTGAATTTTAGATTAATTTAATCAATTTTGGACTTATTTTACTCCTAAGACTTAACTTATAAGAATATGCTTCCCTCAGTCCAGTGATGACTTTTTACATATATGTTTTTGATGTATACATTTAGCAAATTTTAATAGTCAAATTACTGTGTATACACAAGAACGTTGTTAAAGTTAACCAATTTGTATCAAATTTAGTGTACGGAGATCTTTGGGGTCACTGATTACGAATATGGAGTTAGATTTGCCAAATTAAAATTGGCAGATAAAATATGGCGGACAAAATTTCGTAACGTTGCGTTTTCTCGCCCTGGGACACGTAGAGTGTCCCGGCCAGGGTGGTCTCAAAGCAACGCTCAAAGACACTTAAATTATAACCGATGGCTGCACTGGAAACGATGCGAATGGCACTGCACCTGAAAGGCGAAAAATACCACTGCTTAACGACGCTCGTGGCTCGGCCAAGCTCAGCTCGGCTCCTGGACATCCTCACCTAGAAGAAGTCCCGTTGGGGGTAGCCCGTCGGGAAACAAGCTACTCTCCTAGGAAGAAACGAGTCCCACGATCTGAAAGAAAACGCTGTTTGGCAATGGACTGCAAATAACGACACGAAAGGCGGATTTCTCGGGTTATTAAGTTCGTAACTACAATTACGCGGGCGTCTAGGCCCGGAAAATCTTGTCACGATCCAGCGCTACGCCACGGCACGAATTCCGACAATCACGCTTCTCTCTTCCCCGCTCTCACTCTAATCTCTTCAATGCACGATCCCAGGGGTCGGCTCCCACAGCTCAACCTGGCTACACGCGGTCGATAAACACACAGACACGCTCCCACGCACTACTTCTCACGATAACACTACACGCCACTTGACCTCGGGGTTTACCATCTCACTCTCTTCTTTAGCGACTGAATCAGCTGGTGACCTTAACCTCGCAGTTGACAACTGTTGACGGCGGTGATGGTTCCTCGGTCGTCAAGCGCAAGGTCGGGTACAGCTGGCTGATCGTTATCACTAGCTTTCCTTGTCCTTTTCTCCTTCTCTCTCTCTCTCTCTCTGTCAAGGTGTGTATCTGCTAAGACGTGTGTTTTGGAGCTCTAGCATTTTCTCTACCTGGCATTTTACTTATACCTCCGCTCGAGTTTTCTTTTGTCAGGTACATCCCTCCTCGGACCCAGGGTGGGCCTTTACCTCGCTATTGGTGTCCAAGGTCTCCTGGTGCTTGAGGAAGTATTTTTTTTGCCCTGCTGTGGTGCCTTAACCTCAATCTGCTATCTGCTGTTGGTGTGCTTTCTGGGTGACCTGGTGTATTGCTGGAGCTCTGGTAGGGTGGCTGAGGCTGCGGTGCGGCTGGGTGAGTGTGATTGCGTTGTTTCGTGATTATATTGGTGACCTTGAGTCCTGGACGCTACATCATCTCCTTGAAGATCAGCTTCACTTGCTGGTGGCGCCACCCGGTGGCTGTTACTTTTACTACTGCTGTCATCGGTTTGGTGCTCACTGTTTTGCCTGCTGCTGCTTGTTGAGACTCCTTTACTTGGCTGTGTTGAGCGTGTCAGTGTTGGTGTGTTTATTTACTGTGATGGTGTTATGCTAAGGTATGTCTGTCACTAGTGGGACTAGCGAGGGAGATTTCTCTGATTGTGAGTCTACTGCGAGTGACCAACAAGATATTCCCTTTGCGCTAACGAGTGATGATGTCAATGAGCTTTTGGCAGATGTTGACAAATACCGTGCTACCTTAATTGGTGCTTATGGTAATAAGAAG
Source organism: Copidosoma floridanum (assembly GCF_000648655.2). Next base: position 176,967 of record NW_019379719.1, read on the forward strand.
GTTTCTCCCAGGAGACAAGCAATTTTCGATGCTGCTGTTGCCTTCTCCAAGGCTATTACACGGATATCTAATGCATACATTTCAAAACTTGCGGCAGACGACGCTTCAACGTCATGTAAGTCTGCTCTCAATCGTGCATGCCGATCGGTTTTCCGTGCCGCGAAGGCGATTGTGAAGCCGTCATGTAGCGTTACTAATGTATCACCTGCCCGCACTTATGCGAATGCAGTATCGCGTGGTACTGCACTCAGTTCGTCTAATGTACCATTTAACAGTGTATTACTTCCGCGTACTAAGCCAATCAAAATTTTACCAAGGCAGCGTATTGTAGTTGGTCCGACGGATGATACGAAGGACAGGTTTAAGCGTCCTAAAGATGCTAGAGAGGCAGTAATGGGTGTGGTTGACCCGGTTCAACTCGGTCTCAATGCGCGTGTCTATTCGGGCCCTGCGGGTACTGTTATTCTTGAGGGTTCTGCGATGAAGTCTTCTTTTATTGAAAAATGCCCTGCGCTCGTTGAAGCAGGTTTTGAGTTAAAGCCGGATGTTAAGCTTGCGCCTCGTCTTATTATTCACGATATTCCCGTAGAACTCGAAAAAGACGAAATTGTAAAATGTTTTCGTGAGCAGAACTTGCAGGGTAAATCTGATGCAGCAGTTAAAGCAATTTTTCTCTACCCCAGGGGTACCAAGAAGCATAGATCTTGCGTTATGGAGGTCACTCCTGTCAGTCGTGTTCGTCTGCTTGAACTTGGTCGTGTGACGATTGGGTGGAGCCGCTGTCGTGTTCAAGATCACGTATCGATTCCTCAATGCTTTAAATGTTGGGGATTGGGGCACATTGCCGTAAGTTGCACGAATCGGTTATCTTGTGAGCGTTGCAGTGGGGAGCATCCTGGTCGTGAGTGCACGGTCACTGATAAACAGAAATACCGTTGCGTAAATTGTGTAAATTCAAAGCTGAAATCTGTCGCTCATGCTGCTTCAGATAGGGCAGCCTGCCCGCTGTTGTTGAGATTGATCGATTGTAAAATTTCTTCGACAAACTATGTCACGTAATTCCAATTAACTAAAAGTGGCACATTGTAACGCGCAATCTATTGAACCGCATTTTCAGGAAATCAGATCGATCATTCTTGACAATGGTTTGCATGTTCTTGCTGTCAGTGAATCATGGCTTAAGCCGACTAAACATTTTGGACAATTTGATATTCCGGGTTATACCCTCGTTCGTCATGATAGGCTCTGTAGGGGTGGTGGTGGCGTTGCAGCTTACATTCATGATTCTATTAAATTTCGTGATGTCTCTCGTTCGGCTCGTACTGATGCCTACACTCTCCGACCTGAGTTTTTATTACTTGAATTATCTATACTGCAACTCAAGTTTCTCTGCACTATTGTGTATAATCCACCTAAGTGTGGCTATTGGTCGGACGTTGAGGACGCTGTCATGAACTGGTCGACTGCTTTCGATTGCTCATTGCTTTTGGGTGATCTCAATATTGATTGGACAGTCAACACTACTCCTTGCAGAATACTTCGTGAGTCATTTGCTGTTTTGGGCCTCTCGGTTACGGTATTTGATCCGACATATCATACTACCACCTCGGATAGTACCATAGATTATATCTGCATTAGCGAACCGAGCATGGTTGAGAGGAGTGTCCAATTCAGCACTCCTGGTGTCTCGAGGCATGATGTTGTACTGTTAGAGATCCGTTGTCCTCTTCCGGCCTTTGAATCACAGCCCATTTTATCCCGTTCATTCAGGGGCCTTGTTCAGGATGATTTTAAGCATGATCTTATATCGGTTGACTGGCATTCTATTTCTCGTATGTGTCATGTTGACGAGAAAGTTGAATTTTTTACGACTGCTCTTACAAACCTTTTTAACATCCATGCTCCTTTTAGTGCTTTTATTCCTCGACGCCACCCTTGCCCATGGATGACGGATGAGATTCATTCTCTCATTCGAGAGCGTAATAGGGAGTGGAGGTTGTATAAGAGAACCAGGCGTGATACACATGGAGTGGCTTTTCGCCGTCTGCGTAACAGGGTGCAGGTGCTTTCCAGAAATGCGCTTTACGCTTACAATAAAGATAGGCTTTTGTCCTGTAGGCGTCCTGCGGATATGTGGAGATGTCTTCGTGATATTGGAGCATCGTCGATTGCGAGTGCATCACCTGCTATCGCATTCGATGGTGACGCCCTTAATCGACATTTTGTGGGTGCTCCGTTGGTTACTGGTTCCTTTGCTGGCCGATCATGTGATGTGCCATTTGAGGATAGATTTTTTTTCGGCCATATTAATGAGTTGAGTTTGCTTGAGGCTTTTAGTGGATCAAAGACCAATGCCTGTGGAGTAGATGGAATCACGTTACAGATGTTGAAGCTCACCATGCCTTTCATTACGCCCATCCTTTTAAACATATTTGATTGTTCCCTTCAGTCGGGTATATTCCCGACTGTTTGGAAGAAAGCACTTGTGACCCCTCTACCTAAGGTGAAACAACCCTCTGAGTTGAATCATTTTCGGCCCATTAGCGTGACATGCGCGCCATCGAAGCTTCTCGAGGCGGTGGCACTCAGGCAGATGTCAGCTTTCGTGGAGTCTAACCGACTGCTGTGCCCCCAGCAGTTGGGTTTCCGTAAGCACCACAGTATTCATACTGCACTGATCAATCTTTTTGATGAAATTAGGGCGTCCATGGATGTGGGTCACATCACGTTACTAGTGTCCGTGGACTTTAGGCGCGCTTTCGATGAGCTCAACATTGATGTGTTGGTAATAAAGCTCCTTTCTCTTGGTTTTTCCAATTCTGCTTGCGGCTGGATCAAGTCTTTTCTTTCTGGGCGTTCACAGGTGATTAAGAGGCGGGGTGGTTTGACCTCTGGTTGGCTTGATCGTTGTTCGGGTGTTCCTCAGGGTACTCTATGTGGACCGCTATTATTTTCTTTATATATCAATGATTTGCCCTCAGCTCTTACATCTTGTTCGTGCCACCTCTACGCTGACGACTTTGTACTAAAATTCTCCGGACCAGTTGGCCAGATCCGTCGTATTGTTGCGGTCGTGAACGATGATCTGGATCATGTTTTGGGTTGGGGTCATGACAATTGTCTTTCTCCTAACTGGCGCAAATCTTTTGCCACATGGTTTGCCTCTAGAAGAAATTTGTCCACCATTCTCAGTGAGGCTAACCATGCCCCTACCCTTGATGGCCAACTGCTCCAGATCAGCGATACAATTAAGCTGCTTGGTGTCACTCTTGACTCTACCCTTTCTTGGGGCCCTTTTGCAACTGAAACCTCTCGAAAGAGTTATGCTGCCCTCGCTCGTCTTCGGAGATGCCGCGACGCCTTGCCCCGTTCAATTCGCCTGAATATAATTAATGCCCTCGTGTTCCCCTATTTTGATTTCTGTTCCGGCATTGCATTGGACCTATCAGGTGTTTTGGTTACTAAGTTGTCTCGTTGCAGAAATGCTGCTTTAAGATTTGTCACCGATGTTGGTCGTTCCGAACACATCACCCCTGTATACAGAGCACTTCGTATACTGCCTTTTACTGAGCGACGAGTGTACCTCTCGTTATGCCTCTTGGTCTCGATCTTGCGGAATGGTCTACCTGAGTACCTTGCTAATCAACTCCAGTTTAGGCCTCTTGGAGATGGTGGCTCCCTTCGTCGCTCCCAATTTGATTTGGTGATCCCATATGCTAGCACCTCTTACTATCAAAATTCGTTCCGCGTAGCTGGTCCGCGACTATGGAATACTCTTCCGCATGATCTACGCCGATGCTATGATCGGCCCTGTTTCAGAGTGCTCCTTTACAGTTACTTTGTTGATAAGACGTTTGGTCGCCTTTAGTTTGCAAGTGTTCTGCTCATAGTGCATTACTACATACTAAATTGTTTTGTTTTTATATTTGATTTTTTTTTGTTTTTGTTTCTTTCTTTCATATATATATATATATATGCGTATGCATGGTTATGTGCGTATGTATGTATATATATTTATATTTTCTTTCCTTAAAGTTTATTTCTTTATTTTTGTTATCCTTTTTTTTATGATTTATTAATGCGAACTTTGTTAGGCTGATGCCATTGTATTAGCTCAGTCATTTTGTTTTTTTTTATTATATATACACTATGCCTCGGCGTTGTAGGACCTTGAGTCCATTGTCGATTAAATAAATTCAACTCAACTCAACTCAACTACCAAAATGGCGAAAAACTCGGAAGCTCTGGTTTGCGCGGATTCTACTACAAAAGTAACGCTTTAGTCCCACCAATTAGTGTAGCCTCACACATTACCGCACTATGTATCCGTACATAGGTATATCGACAGTCGTACTAGCTACTCTTGCTCGTACACATATACTCCTGCTCATACACATACACTCGGACACGGCGCTGCTTACAACAACAGGTGACGATACTTTCGGTACCTATTCGCGGCACGGCAATTACAAGCATGTATACATATGTAGCGAGGTGCTAAAAATCCTTATTTACTAAGTATATGTGTGTGTGTTTTCGTACATCGTAACTCTCGATACATAGGTTCCCGTAACTCTCTTGTCTTTTTTTCCCTCCTTGGCACTACTTCTTGTATCCGATTACTTTGACGTTGAACATGAAACACACAGACCCGGGACCTTATGAGCTTCTTGTAAAAAAGAGAAAAATGACTCCGTCATAATTTTAAATAATCAACCGATTTGTTCCAAATTTGGTGTACGAAGGTTCTTAGGATCGCTGATCACAAATTTGCACACTGGGTGAAGGATTTATTAACTGTTAACATGCACGTATGTTGGAAGAAAATTAGTTGGAATATTCATAACTACCGTAATCTATTTTTTATCTGAATAGAAAAATGTTATTTTACAAATTTTTTAACTGTAATGGTAAATAGACGGTATCTTAGTATTTTATTTACGAAAACTGAGATGCACCCTTATCACGGCTGGTATAGCACGTGCAGGAAACTAGCAACAGTGATTCAAGAAGCTGAAAAAATTATCAAAATTTGTGCTATAAGCGAATTTTCCCTCAATCAATACGAATTTTGGCTTAGTTGGTTCGTAAGATCATGGGCTACAAGGGTCCCATTCCCTTCGAGGTGTCATCCATCATTATATATATGTAATCTAGGTATCTTTATAACAAATTATAACAATTCACAGTATTGATTGTAATAGAACGATTAAAAATGTATAAAAACGACCCAACACATGAGTTTCATTCTATATCTCGATAAAAACATTCCAAATTACCACTTAGGGGGGCTACATATGCATATGTATTTAATAATGCTCACACACATGCGCACACACTAATACACACACTTATAGTAGCATTCTACTTCAAGTGAAGCAGTTGACAAAAAATTTTGGTTGCAACCTTTGGAATTCAGTAGTACTATAGAAAAATGCAAAGATACAATACCTATGTTTTCTATCTCCCAGGATTATGTGACTGGCGAGTGAAATCAGTGATAGTAAGGAAATAAAAATTTTCATTTTTAAAGGTTTTTTCACAATTTTTCTCGAATAGGAAAAAAAATGTCACTGGCAAACTTGCGGAAAATTTAAATTGGCTATACGGGCCAAGACGCAAAAACCCAGATAACTCAACGGAATTTCATACATATTAAATTAACACATCAACCACAAGCTATTAACTCCAATAACCAATAGTGCTTACTGGCCACTGTATTAAATAATGAAATGTTAATAAATAACATAAGCTCTGAACATTAGGCGACCTGGGGCGCTTACTGGCCACTCTTTTAAATAATAAAATGTTAATTAATAACATAAGCTCCTATCACCAGTTGACCTGGGGCGCTTACTGGCCACTCTTTTAAATAATAAAATGTTAATTAAGAAAATAAACTCCTTGCCACATGGTTTGCCTCTAGAAGAAATTTGTCCACCATTCTCAGTGAGGCTAACCATGCCCCTACCCTTGATGGCCAACTGCTCCAGATCAGCGATACAATTAAGCTGCTTGGTGTCACTCTTGACTCTACCCTTTCTTGGGGCCCTTTTGCAACTGAAACCTCTCGAAAGAGTTATGCTGCCCTCGCTCGTCTTCGGAGATGCCGCGACGCCTTGCCCCGTTCAATTCGCCTAAATATAATTAATGCCCTCGTGTTCCCCTATTTTGATTTCTGTTCCGGCATTGCATTGGACCTATCAGGTGTTTTGGTTACTAAGTTGTCTCGTTACAGAAATGCTGCTTTAAGATTTGTCACCGATGTTGGTCGTTCCGAACACATCACCCCCATATACAGAGCACTTCGTATACTGCCTTTTACTGAGCGACGAGTGTGCCTCTCGTTGTGCCTCTTGGTCTCGATATTGCGGAATGGTCTACCTGAGTACCTTGCTAATCAGCTCCAGTTTAGGCCTCTTGAAGATTGTGGCTCCCTTCGTCGCTCCCAATTTGATTTGGTGATCCCATATGCTAGCACCTCTTACTATCAAAACTCGTTCCGCGTAGCTGGTCCACGACTATGGAATACTCTTCCGCATGATCTACGCCAATGCTATGATCGGCCCTGTTACAGGGTGCTCCTTTACAGTTACTTTGTTGATAAGACGTTTGGTCGCCTTTAGTTTACAAGTAATCTGCTCATAGTGCATTACTATATACTAAATTGTTATGTTTTTATATTTGATTTTTTTTTTGTTTTTGTTTCCTTCTTTCATATATATATATATGTATATATTTTCTTTTTGAATATATATATGTATATATGTGTATGCATGGTTATGTGCGTATGTATGTATATATATTGATATTTTCTTTCCTTAAAGTTTATTTCTTTATTTTTGTTACGCTTTTTTTTATGATTTATTAATGCGAACTTTGTTAGGCTGATGCCATTGTATTAGCTCAGTCATTTTGTTTCTTTTTATTATATGTACACTATGCCTCGGCGTTGTAGGACCTTCAGTCCATTTTCGATTAAATAAATTCAACTCAACTCAACTCTTTCTCATACGGTTACACCTACAGGGTACATAAATGTTCTCCTGAGTGTCGGCGCCAGCGTTTAAATATACGCATACACTTGAATACGCATAATGCGAACAACCGACTGTGATCAGTGTTGGTATCCGAAATTATCATTTATTTATTGATTATTTATACTGCTGAGGCAGAGCACCTATCGCCTGAACGGCGTAGGTCGTCCTCNCGCTGCTTACAACAACAGGTGACGATACTTTCGGTACCTATTCGCGGCACGGCAATTACAAGCATGTATACATATGTAGCGAGGTGCTAAAAATCCTTATTTACTAAGTATATGTGTGTGTGTTTTCGTACATCGTAACTCTCGATACATAGGTTCCCGTAACTCTCTTGTCTTTTTTTCCCTCCTTGGCACTACTTCTTGTATCCGATTACTTTGACGTTGAACATGAAACACACAGACCCGGGACCTTATGAGCTTCTTGTAAAAAAGAGAAAAATGACTCCGTCATAATTTTAAATAATCAACCGATTTGTTCCAAATTTGGTGTACGAAGGTTCTTAGGATCGCTGATCACAAATTTGCACACTGGGTGAAGGATTTATTAACTGTTAACATGCACGTATGTTGGAAGAAAATTAGTTGGAATATTCATAACTACCGTAATCTATTTTTTATCTGAATAGAAAAATGTTATTTTACAAATTTTTTAACTGTAATGGTAAATAGACGGTATCTTAGTATTTTATTTACGAAAACTGAGATGCACCCTTATCACGGCTGGTATAGCACGTGCAGGAAACTAGCAACAGTGATTCAAGAAGCTGAAAAAATTATCAAAATTTGTGCTATAAGCGAATTTTCCCTCAATCAATACGAATTTTGGCTTAGTTGGTTCGTAAGATCATGGGCTACAAGGGTCCCATTCCCTTCGAGGTGTCATCCATCATTATATATATGTAATCTAGGTATCTTTATAACAAATTATAACAATTCACAGTATTGATTGTAATAGAACGATTAAAAATGTATAAAAACGACCCAACACATGAGTTTCATTCTATATCTCGATAAAAACATTCCAAATTACCACTTAGGGGGGCTACATATGCATATGTATTTAATAATGCTCACACACATGCGCACACACTAATACACACACTTATAGTAGCATTCTACTTCAAGTGAAGCAGTTGACAAAAAATTTTGGTTGCAACCTTTGGAATTCAGTAGTACTATAGAAAAATGCAAAGATACAATACCTATGTTTTCTATCTCCCAGGATTATGTGACTGGCGAGTGAAATCAGTGATAGTAAGGAAATAAAAATTTTCATTTTTAAAGGTTTTTTCACAATTTTTCTCGAATAGGAAAAAAAATGTCACTGGCAAACTTGCGGAAAATTTAAATTGGCTATACGGGCCAAGACGCAAAAACCCAGATAACTCAACGGAATTTCATACATATTAAATTAACACATCAACCACAAGCTATTAACTCCAATAACCAATAGTGCTTACTGGCCACTGTATTAAATAATGAAATGTTAATAAATAACATAAGCTCTGAACATTAGGCGACCTGGGGCGCTTACTGGCCACTCTTTTAAATAATAAAATGTTAATTAATAACATAAGCTCCTATCACCAGTTGACCTGGGGCGCTTACTGGCCACTCTTTTAAATAATAAAATGTTAATTAAGAATATAAACTCCTATCACCAGACGACGCGGGGCGCTTACTGACCCCTGTATTTAATAATAAAATGTTAATAAATCTAATAAGCACTAATCAGCAGATGACCTAGGGCGCTTACTGGCTACTTTAATAGTTAAGAAAGTGAATGGAATGGCCAGTAATTGCTTTCGTTCGTCTGGTGATTGAAGCTAATGTTATTAATAACATTTTTTTATTCTTTGCAGTGGCTGGTAAGCGCACCGGGTGGTCTGGTGTTTGGAGCTTATGTTATTAATTAACATTGTATTATTTAAAAGAGTGGCGAGAAAGTGCTCCAGATAATCTGGTGATAGGAGTTTATGTTATTAATTTGCATTTTATTATTTGAAAGAGTGTTAAGTAAGAGCCCTGCGTCGTCTGGTGATTGGAGCTTATGTTATTAATTAACATTTTATTATTTAATACAGTGGCCAGTTAGCGTCCTGGGTTATTAAGTTAAATAGCTTGGAGTTAATGTTTTAATTTATTATGTATAAAATTTCGTCACGTTATCTGAGTTTTTGCGTCTTGGCCCATATAGCCAATTTGAATTTCCCGCAAGTTTGCCAGTCACATTTGAGGGTATTATGCTGGTATATATGGAAATATAGATATATATGTGTTTGTGTATGTGTGTGTGTGTGCATGTGTGTCCATTACTACATACATATGCATATGTAGCCCACCTAAGTGGTAATTTGGGATATTTTCATCGACATATAGAATACAACTCATGTGTTTGGTCGTTTTTATACTTTTTTCATTGTTCTATTATAATTAATAATAAAAATTTTTTAAAAATTGTTATATATATTTACACCATTATAACATATATATAATAATGGATGACACCTCAGAAGGAATCGGACCCTTATAGCCTATGATCTTACAAACCCAATAAGCCAAAATTTGTGTTGATTCAGTGAAAATTTGCGGAAATCACGGATTTCGATAATTTTCTCATTTTCCTGAATCACTGTCGCTAGTTTTCTGCTGCCCCACGTGTTGCACGTGTTGTAATCTAGGTGCAACTCCATTTTTGTCTATTAAATATTTAGATACCATCTGTTTACCGTTACAGTTAAAAAGTTTGTATAGTAACTTCTGTCTATTCAGATAAAAAATAGATCATGGTAGTTATAAATATGCCAACTAACTTTCTTTTAATATACGTGCATGTTAACAGTGAATAAATCCTTCTCCCAGTGTGCGAATTAGTGATCAGCGATCTCAAAAACTCCCGTACACCAAATTATTAACAAATCGGTTAATTTTTTTAAATTTTGTCCGCCATATTTAATCCACCATTCTTAATTTAGCAAATCTAACTTTAGATTTGTAATCCACGACCCTAAAAATTTCCGTACACTAAATTTGGTACAATTTGGTTGATGATTGAAAATTTCGTCCACCATGTTATATCCACCACTTTCAATTTTGCAAATATAACTCCAGATTCGTGATCAGTGATCTCAAGAACCCTTGTACACCAAATTTGGAACAAATCGTTTAATTTAAAAAAATTTTGTCCACCATATTTGATACGCCATTTTTATTAAATAACTACTATTCATTTATTTTAATCGTTTTACGTTAATTGATTTTTAAAATGTCACGCGCGGTTCCAATTTTAAACTTGATAGTACCACCTACAGCTCACTAGGTGGCAACTACTAGTTTCTAGCAAACATATATTGCACTTTAGAAAGTAGTTTATACTGCTTATAGTATACAAGAAGGGCTATGCGACTTCTTGAAATCATTCTTCAGCCTCACTCGATCTAAGCCTAAGCCAGGTTCTCGCTTGACAAGACCTGTGCTAAGGCAGAGGCTAGAGCGTTAGTGAATTGCAATAAATACTAATGTATAAAACCATGCAAAAGCTCTGTGTATCGACTATTACTCTTATTTTATCCTTTCTTGACATTATTGTCTGTGTTATGTGGTATTGTTGTCCAACCACTGCGGGGACCAGGCAAATACACTGGTGATGGAATCTTCTCGACTGCTGTGAGTTACTGCCCAACCAACCACCAGTGGCACCCAACTTCAACGGCGAAAAGGAATTCCAGCAGAAGTGTACTATCTCTTCATGCCTAGAGTCTCTAGCACAGGATCGTTACTACTGCTCGATTCCAACTACTGATCGATACTCTCGAAGACGACTCCGGCCACCCTCAACTCTCCCTCTCTGTTCAAAGATGCCAACCTCCTCAAAAGGCTGGTTGTAACAAAGGTTTCATGATATTCTGTATATAATCATTTCATAAAATAACCACCTTATTGTCCATCAGAATCGTGCCTAATTCTTCGCTGCCAACCTCAAATGACTTACTTTCAAACACATACCGTACATTAATATTTTTTTGCAGTTTATTTGAGGTTTGCACACATTGGCAGCAAAGAACTAGGCACGATTCTGACGGACGTCAAACACGGTCGGACGTAAGCGATTGCAGTTGAACTTGTATATGAAGCCGTGGCCTAAAAAACTTATGTTTAACAATAATATGTCATCGATAGTTTACCGAGCAGATCTATACCACTATTATCGACAATTATTGGTAAACACCCCGATCGGAAATCGGCGTAAGTATGCGATAGGTAGGCCCTAACTAGGGAGCCTAGTTAATCCACCACGCTCCTAGCGAGGCTAATGTACAGTGTGAGATAGTGCCGTGTAAGGGAGTGCTAAGTAGGCCTTACGTAGAGGCCCTCATTGTACGTTAGGTTATTTCCTTACATTAGGTGTATTATTATTTGGAGAAAATATAACTATTAGTGTTAACCATACTTATAGTAAAAATTTGTCATAAAAAATTAATCTACTCAACTCTCTACAAAAATATAAATTTATCGTTTTAAACTAATGGGCAGTTTTTATAAACTTTAGGGTCCTGAACACCCACGTCATAAATTTTCATGTGTTTCGAGGAGCGATGCTTTTGAATCCTTTTTTTTCGGTTTTAGTAACAAGGAGCTCTTCACTTTTCCGCTCATTTTTCAACAATCATTTAACTAATTATCTAAACTATTCTCAGCTAAGCATAAGACGAGTAGGTTATGTCACATGTATTATTAAATAGCTATTGGGAGTACTCAACTATTAAGTCGAAAAATACAATATAGAAGAACACATACGAATACGTACTCTGTATATTTGTGTAAGCAAGTAAGTCATGTAAGACTAAAGAAGTAAGAAAAAGCTAAATATATCTATGTATATTATCTAACTACTATACGCACTATCTAGCACTAACCTCACGCCCCATTTCACGCCCACCTAGGCCCTATCAAGGCAGCCTAGCTAAGCTTTACCTTACAAACTAAATAAAAAAAGAGAGAGAATATTAACGGACAAGAAAGACAAATGGGCTGAAATGGATTTAAACGCCATTAATAATATATGTAGCGAATCAACCTAGCATACAACCTTCATACCACTCACGCAAGCAGACGCTAGTGCCGAGGAAAGAGTTTGACTAGCTCAGTCAAGCACTCTTCTACTCGTGCCAGCTAGCAGGCAGCAAGCAGGGCCGTGACTGATCACCGTGGTACTGTTGCTGTCCTTTTCGCTCGTCTTCCATCAGCGGACCACCTCAGCTGAGGTGCCAAAAGCTAGCCCTCCATCTCAGCCTATTCAGCCCTCAGCCGTTCAGCTAAAAGCAAGTGCTGCGCACCGTACTCGTGGATGGAGCACGTGCCAAGAAACAATTACAAAATGAATCTCAAGTTTTCTACGTAATTAATCTGCTTATTGTAACATTTATATTATTACCGTCAATAATTATTCTTTAAGTTTATAACCATGCAAGTATTTATTTCGCCTTGTAAGAATCCTACTCCCAAAACATCAAACATTTATACAGTGCTATTTCAAATAAGCAGCTCATATTTGTCGGTGATTTGGACACGACATTTAAAATAATTAAAAAGTTCGATGAAATGTACTTAAAGGAATCTACAGCGATGCAGAAAATGTGTCAAAACCAATTGGAAACAATCAGATTAAAAGATTACCAGGAGTCATCAGCCTTTATAATAGAGTTTAAAAAATCAGTGAACGAGGTGGAAGCTGCAACTGCTACGGTGTCAGAAAAAAAAGGTAAATTATTCATTGAGGACATCACCAGAATCGCAGATTGGCAATATGGCCTAAAAAAAGTTGTTAATAACGTTGGATGCGATTTTTTGGTGAAAACATATTCTTTAATACTTACTCTACAACTAACCAAAGTATCTAATTTTTTGCAGTGTGGAAGTTGGTTAAAAAACGATAAACCGCATGGGTATTTTTGGCGCATGGCGTGAGGGACAATGAGCCGCTATAGCGGCCGATGCATAGATCACGTTCACTCTCTGAAGCTGGACTCTGGTGTTATCGATCGAGTACGCTCAAACTGCAAGCACGCTTAAAAATAACGATATCTTAGGAATGAATAACTAAAAAATTGTATCTAACGTTGTAAACAACTTTTTTTAGGCCGTATTGCCAAAGTACCTTTTTTTGCATTTAGCTGTGGTTTTGCAAAAACTATTCATCTGATCTTGCTGAAATTTAGTGTGGTTGTTGAAGATTACTCATAAAGCTACAACTCCGCTAAATTTGATGATGTTTATACAGAAGAAAGTTATTAATTTTGGAATATTTGCTCAAACAACGAGATTTTCTGCATTTTGCTGGGAAGCCACACTGGACCGATTGAAGTAAACCGGAGCGAAATTGCTAGATGTTTATTAAGTGAAGCTAGGATGGATAAAATGTTTTGGCTGGAAATCATGTGTGTGGCAGCCTATTTAAGGAACAGAACACTTTCCTACTAAAATTTCTGAGGTGAGGTCTCAGGTAATTTCTCATTTCAAAACTTCACCTGAGAAATAAAATTTCGTGCTTTGATTTTTTCACGTTATCAAATTACTAATCAATTTCTAACAACTTTAGAAAAATTTGGACTTGGAAATTTTTTTTTCAATTCGGACTTGAATTTTTTTTGGAAATTTAAAAAAAAAATTCCTACGTCGAAATTTTTGAAAAGTTGTCAGAAAATAATTAAGTTTGTTCATAACGTGAAAAAATCTAAGCATGAACTTTTATTTCTTAGGTGAAATTTTTAAACAAATAATCACCTGAGATCTGACCTGAGGAAGTTTAGTAGGGTTGCAAATACTCTTGAATTGAAAAAACCTTTTAAAACTTTGTTTGGTACTAAATCTGATGTAAGGCATTTAAAAATGTATGGAAGCAGATTATTTATACCAGAGCATTGCCAAAACAGAAACGAAGGTCTAAATGGAATAGGAAAACAGATTTAAGAATTATTGTAGGTTATGGAAATGGAGGATATCGAATTTTGATTAATAATAGAGATATCGTAGCAGGACATGTAGATGGCATTGAAAAAAATTAATATTGTATTGGTTTTAAAGATAATAAACTGGAAAATGAAGATGAAATTTTATATGATAACATGTTTGATTCAAGTAAAAAATTTGAAGATGCTGAGTATGAAAATGACAATAATATTACCAAGAGAGAAAATAAATGTCTAAATCAAAAAGAGAATAATGTTAACAGCGACCAAAAAGAAATGTTAAGCTTCCAGAAAAATATTATGATAATTATATGTATACTACTATTTATGTAAATTATTTTAGTGCAGAAAATCCTAAAAGTTTTGATGAAGCAATGGAAAGTTTTGAATCTGATAATTAGAAAAATACGATGAAAAGAGAAAGTAATTGTTTAAATAAAAATTACTCTTTGATATTGGTGGATAAGCCAAAACATAAAAAAGTTTTAGATGTAAAATAGGTTCACTCAAAAGAAGATAAAAACTAATTCAAAGCTAAATTAGTAGTTAGATATGGTTTCAATAAAAGGAAGTTATTAAAGATATTTATTTTCCTGTAGCTAAGATGCGTACTTTAAAGATTCTGTTATCGTATTGTTGCTAGGAAGGCTTAATTATTGATCAGATGGATGTTGAAGCTGTGTTTTTTAATGGATAAGTTAAATCAAAGGTATATGGCAAACAACCACACGGTTTTGACAATAATTCGAATAAGGTATGTAAAATGCAAAGAGCATTGTACGGTTAAATAAAAAGCTCTAGAGCTTGATTTAAATATTTTTATGAATTCACAAAAAAATCAGAATTAAAAAATACTAAAGTAGACAAGTATTCATATTATTTAAGGAATGGGAAAGATAATGCGTACGATATTTTATTTGTTAATGATCTATTAATTTGTTGTTAAAGTTGAAAGACTACTTATGTAATAAGGGAAAAGCTGTCAAAAAGCATTTGCATGAGAAATTTGGGAAAAGTAAAGTATTATTTGGGAATGAATATTATCTATAATATTAAGAAAATACATCTATTAACAAAACTAGCAGAGCACGCTGCTGTAATCCAAAAGCTATTTATATAATACTACCATTTGTAGGCTAAATAAAATTATAATGGCAGCTTTGTAGAGTCCCGTATAACCAAGATATGTATGTTTGGCGCAAATTTTAAAATACCATGGCTCCATTGGTAATGTAGCTCCCAGCCAGCATCCACAATTCTTAAAGAGTTCTTTGTGACGAACAGTGACGAACTATTTTTGGTATTCGCAAAATGTATTTGAAGTATTCTGAAAGTATTCCTATAGTATTTCACTTATGTCCCCTTTTTTGAATTCTTTGAGAGTTCGCTAAGAGTTCTTTTGTCTACAATTTCAGTTCAGAAAGAGTTCTAAAAGTATTTATTTTGATCCAACGGAACTTAATAAAATTTAAATAAGAAACTATTTCATTAAGAAGTAGATTTTTCCCTTCTGTAGTTACTATCTCTGATTTCTGACATACACTTATATAAGAAAAAAAGTCTGCACCCAAGTGGAATCGAACCCAAGCTAGCTAGAGCCCGCGTGTGACACAAACACGCTTCACCACTCGACTATCAAGGATTCAGAAGTTCATAAGCATTTAACGCCTACATTAACAGTATACAAATACTATGATCTTTGTTATTTAATAAATACCAAATTAAGATTGTTAAATAAATGTAATATATATAGAAAGCCTTGATATTTAGGACAAACTTCGGAGCTTCACTATAAACATGATTAAAACTTGACAATACGGTACACAGAGCTTTCGTAGCATAGATGGTTCGCACGCATATATATCATTTCGTTTTTGCATTCTCGGGTTCGAATCTCAGTATTGACGATGACATTTTTTTGTTTTAGTGGTCTTACTGGTTATTCTTTAATTTCTTTTCTTTACACTTCTTTATTATTAATACTTCTGCAAACATTTAAATTTAAATCAAATATTAAATACCCTGAATAATTTTATTGTCATTATCCAGTAACCTCCAAGCTTGTATTTTTGTATCTTATGAGAATTACTTTTTTATATCTTTTTTTTCGATACGAAAAAATAAGTTTTTTGCTATTCTAAGAGAAAAATACCCAAGAGGATGTCGTATGTAAATTTTCCTTATTACTTAATAATAAACATAAGCGCACACAATCAAGCGCTTTTAAATATTTTGGATGAGTATCTTAAGATTTTAAAATTTTTCGCAGACAAATAGTAGCACATACAAGCAAGCGCTTTAAAATACTTGGGATAGGGCTCTCAAAATTTTAAAATACTTTGCAGATAAATAAAATCGCACACAAGTAAGTGCTTTCAAATATGTTTGATGAGGCTCTTAAAATTTAAAAATATTTTGCAGATAAACAAAAGCGTATACATGCAAGTGCTTCAATTTTTTTTAATGAGGCTCTCAAAATTTAAAAATACTGTACAGATAAATAAAAGTGCACCAAAGCAAGTGCTTTAAAATACTTGAGATGAGACTCTTAAAATTTAAAATAAATTGTACATAAATGAAAGCTGACCAAGCAAGTGCTTAAATGTACATGGTATTAGGCTCTTAAAATTTATAATTCTCAATGAATAAACAAATGTGCATACAAGCGAGCTCTTCAAATAATCAAGAATGAGGCTTTTAAAGTTACAAATATGTAGTTTATAAGTAATATGCTGTCCAAGTGAGTGCTTCGGATTATATGACATTAATATACGTTTCTGAGCTGTAGAATATTTAATTAATAAATAAAAGCGTTTAAGCGTGGCCACGTCTGCACTTCGGCTTACTTAATATTATAATACGCTATTGTAATGTACACTACTTAGTAAATAAGCAAAAGAGCATGGAAGCGTGTGCTCTTGATTACTGGTTGTTACATTCTTGACGAGTTGATTATCTACCTAATAAAAAACTGTGTAAACAAGCAAGCACATTGGGTTGCTGAGTATGAGCTGCTTGAAATTTTGTTCATTTATGAAATAGACAAAAGTGCAGGCAGTAGAGCGTATTGGGTAGCTAGCAGTAAATTGCTTTAAATGTAGATTAATAAGTATATCTAAAAACGTGTAGACCATGCAAATTGGGTTACTAAAGTAAGGTTTTTATTTATGCATGCATTTTTGTAGTTATTAATTTATAAATGAATATTTCAATATTCTTAAGCATCAGATAAAAAAAAATAAATAAAAAATTACGAGCGTTGGTCTTGAACTCAAAATCTTTGGGTCCAAAACTAATGTACCCCTTATAGTATA
>NW_019379719.1:215460-233046 GCF_000648655.2 Copidosoma floridanum
AAAGAAATGAAAAAAAGAAGATTAAATAAAATGAAGAAAAAAAGTAATAAAAAAAAAATAAAAAAGAAAAGAAACATAATAAAAACTGACATGAAAAAGTACAACGGAATAAAAAAGATGAAATTAAGAAAATAAGTAAAAAAATAGAAGCCTAAATGAAATTTAAAAAAAAATAAACTTAAGAAAATTTTAAAAAAAATGAAAAAAAGTTAAACAAACAAATAGGGGGCATAAATGGGTAGTGGAGCCCATAATAAGAACAAAGTTCTTTAAACATGAGATGAGTGCCGAAAAATAATTTTTCGACAAGCCGTGCGCAGGGATCTCAATTATGAGCCATCTATCATGGCTCTAACGACCTCGATTTACACACGCGACTCACAACTTGTGCTGCGCACTCGTGCGAGTGCGTGTGTACGTCAAGATCTTTCAAGCCACATTAGGTGTCTCATAATTTCGTTCTCTGCGCACGATGTGTCGAACAGTCGTATACACCACATGTGCGATCAGTTAGGTGATTGACACACGCGTTTCTTCGTACACGCGCAAACGCTCGTGTGCGAACTGTTACGAGTGCGTCAATCGCCTTCCTCGAGCACTAGTATTGTAATGTCCTAAAACATGAGATGTGTGTCAAAAAACATTATAAAATAAAGAAACAGAATTTCTTAGGTAACAAGGGGGTCACGAGACCCATCGGAAGAATGAAGCTCTATAAGAATATGTACTGCATTCATGTAGTGCAGTAAAACAAAAACTTGAAAAACGAATGAAAAAAAAAAAATGAAAAAAGTAGTTCAGTAGTCACGATGGTTGAGCTTCGTAGTGCGTCATGCATAAATACAGTACTCACAAAGTTTAACCATCGTGAGTACTGAACTACTTTTTTCATTTTTTTTTTTTTCATTCATTTTTCAAGTTTTTGTTTTACTGCACTACATGAATGCAGTACTTATTCTTATAGAGCTCCGTTCTTTCTATGGGTTTTGCAACCCCCTTGTTACCTGAGACATCGTGTTTCTTTATTTTATAATGTTTTTCGACACACATCTTATATTTAATGATTTTTCGGCACTCATCTTATGTTTAAATAACCTCGTTTTTACCGTGGGTTCTATGACCTTATTATACCTCCTGGTTTGTTTCTTTTCAGTTTTTTAATTTTTTTTTTTTTTGTCATTTCATTTCATTTTTATGTAATAAAAAATTTTTTATTGTCTTCTTTTATCAATTTTCAAAAACTTATTTTGTAATGGATCAGAGACTTAAAGATATGAGCAAGATAGCTGATCTAGCTACAAGAGTAAAGTTACCCGAACAATACTATAGGACAAGGAAAGCCGAAAAATCACTTGTATTGTAGAAATTGCTTCAATTACTTGAATTATCACGTAACGAAGCCCTTAATAATTCAGTTTTACGTATTAATCAAGCTGCCTTACACACACTCATATACAGTGATCATAATACAACTCTCAGAGATTTTTTGCAAGATGTTAAAAATGGTAAACAGTCATTCCTAGGCTAAAGGATAAGGCAAAAAATTGTCTAGATGAGTGCGCGGTGGTTCGGTCGACTGATTTGTGGGACGGCACGCGGGAGACTGCGGGTTCGGTTCCCGGCCAGTGCGACTCTCCCGAGCAAGTACCTCTGTGATTTTTCACATGTGCTTTTTCACCACGCAATGTTTATCGTGAAGGATTTGGGCGACCTTCTCGCAGAAAAAATTGCCTTCCACATAGATCCTTTGCTCTCGTTGAGGTGGTCTATGTGACATCATCACCGTACCAATAAAAACTTCAAAGTGTTATCCAGTAATGTATAACCAATAATGTAATATGTAACCAATACTTGTAATATGTAACAAACATAATGTAAAATGTGCCTTACTGTACCAAGGCTATATGTACTCGTTTACAATAAGGCCAAAAAAAAAAGTTGTCAAGATAGATTAACAATGAATACATTAGATGATCTTATAAACTATTTATAGGCACACTTCACTTCTTCTAAAATTTATGCTCAATATATCACCGACATCTATAATTCTCAGATAAAAGAGGGAGAAACTGTTCGCGATTTTCATGAGGGAATCTTTCAACTCATTAATCAAGCTCTAGAGCAGCAAAAAAGAGGCCGCTTCTAACAACACTTCTGAGCACTAACAGTCTGATTGTAAGTTATATCTAAAAATGGTTGGCCGTAAAGCATTTATGCGAAGCCTACTTGATGAAGTCAAAGCCAAAATGATGTCAAACGTACCAAAAACGTTTATTCAGAGCAATGGCGCGTAATTTTAGTGTCAAGAAAAAAGCCGGATGGCGCTTGGTATTTCAGTTCTAGAGGAAGTTTGGAAACTTTTTTGTCATTGCACCATAACCTCAAAATTGGAGGGATCGGAGATAGACGGGGAGTGTTAAAACGTAAAAAAAATTCGTCAAGTAGTTACATGGAAATACGGTAGCATTTTAGTACGTCTACCAACTAAAATTTAAAAAAATCGTCATCTAAAATCTACGGGTGGCTTGTGCGTACCAATTTTTTTTGAAATGGAAAAAAAATCGTAACGAAACTGATCAAAACTTGATGGAAATTTCTTTATTTTTTTTTTGTAGAAAATACAAAAAATACTGTCATCTGTTTCTACTCAGCAGTTTGTGAGAAATTTGAGCTTAAAGTTAAAATTTTTAAGTCATTTTCGTTAACAATCGTTCAAAAATTGTGAGTATCGTTTAAAACCGATGACGTTTTTTTTTACATGTTTTTGGGAGGTCCAACTATGACATGTATTGATGTCGTCTGTTTTTATTATGTTTAATCCCGTTTTTCAACCCCCTATAGGGGGTGACATTAATAAATACATTCTGTATCCTTTCAGAACCACTTTTGTCCTCGTTATTACGCTTAATATCGCACAAACATAGATAAGTTACAGTAAAATTGTCAGTTTGCATGTACTAGTAGACATTTGAGGTCGATTGCAACATTCAGTTTTATAAGCTGTCCTTTATTTATGGGGCCCATATTCAGAATGTTTCAAAATGCTTCATTTTATTGCTACCATTTTCAATCTGCATTACACGACATAGTTGTAAGAGAAATATCAAGTAGCTAGCTGCTCTTTGACAAAAATAAATGACACTGTTTCTAATAGTCTCATTTAAATGTATTTCACTTTCATTTGAATGAGTATATTATCTATTCTGATGCTTTACTAATTTGTAAACCAATCACACCGAAAAAAAGGCTTCATCAAGTGACCAATCTGGTTTTTAAGGCAGGATAGCACGTACATAATATTATTTGTGATACAATTTAATGTTATATTAAAAAGACGTTACTGAGTTATTTGCATGATTTCTATATGATTTCTATACATTATGTTTATACAAAAAATAAGATAAACTGATAAAGTCTCCGAAAATATGTATGTTTGATAAATTAGCTACTATCAACATATTTTAAGTGCTAAATTTTTCAAAATTGACCAAGTATCTTCGTGCAGCAAAGAAACATTGTTTTTCTAACCATCAAATGAATGTAATGTCATGCAGAACAAAAATGGTAGCAATTGAGCAAAGCATTTTAAAATATTCTAAATATAAACTTCCTAAATAAAGAACTGTACGTGAAACTAAATGTTGCAATCGGCCTACAATATCTATCAATACATGCAAACTGACAATTTTACTGTAACTTACCTATTTTTGTATGATATTAAGCGTAATAGCAAAGATAAAAGTAGTTTCGAAAGAATACAATAGGGTTCAAAAATATCACCCCCTAGGGGTTGAAAAATAGACTTAAACATAATAAAAATGTTACATAAGAATATTAGAAATTAATCTAATTTTATCGATAGGTAAGTATTCATGCAAGTAATTGAACTTATCGACTTTCGCATCCAGTTCAAGATTGCCAAGGCAACTCGATTTTTTTCAGTTAAAACTACAGATTTGTAAAAAAATTGTCATACGTAGCTATGGAAACAAAAGTGCCACCTCAACCAGGATTTGAACCTGGAACTCTTTTGTTGCCAGGAAAGTGCGTTACCAATTTCGCCATCGAGGTCTCGGTGACTCTTCTCCTTAATTACTACATTTCATAGTTTTTCGGCGATTTTTCCATCAACGCCTGCTCATATGATACATAAGAATATTTGAAATTGTCGAAGTGGCACTTTTTTTCAATTGCTACGTATGACAATTTTTCTACAAATCTGTAGTCTTAGCATAATAAAAATAATAAAAATTTATACATGCTTTAGTTGGACCTCCCAAGTAATTGGACATTTATACATGTTCTTATATGTATAAAAACGTAATCTCTTTTGAACAAAACTAGCAATTTTTTAACGATTTGTCACGAAAATGACGTGAAAAATAAGACTTTGAGCGCAAATTTTTTTATAAACTGCCTAGCAGAAACAGATGACAATATTTTTTGTATTATCTACAAAAAAAGAAGAATTTTTCATCGAGTTCCAATCGGATTTGTCGCGTTTTTTTTCTGATTTAAAAAAAATAAGTGCACGCAAACCACCCGAAGATTTAAGATGACGATTTTTTGAAACATTAGTTGGTAGACATACTAAAATGCTTCTGTATTTCCATTTAATTACTTGATGATTTTTTTTACGTTTCAACACCTTGCGTCTATCTCTGATCTCTTCCATTTTAAGGTTATGGTGGAATCACAAGAAGGTTTCTAAAATGCCTCTAGAACTGATATACCAAGCGTCTTCCGGTTTTTTTCTCGACACTAAAATTACACGTCATTGTCTTAACTAGTTTTCCAGTGCTTGACAGATATCTTTAGGTGTAGATGGAGTTGGTAAATAATTATATCCCATTTTTCACGCTACCATGTACCATCAGAATTCACATATGTACCTTACTCAGCAGTTAGACCCTACAGCAAAACAAAATCTATCAGTACACCAGCAAAGCAGACAAGAGCATGTTTCACATTTTCAACCTAATCAAACCAGCACACAATATGTTGAATTTGATGATCGCAACATATACAGTCACAATAATGTATCTTACTATTATAATTCTAAAGAATCAAAAATTATTCCTATTACGTTAAATTCATATGACAAAGAAGTATCACATACAGCTTTCCAATATGGAAACGACTCTATTGATCAATCTATAAAATTGTTACAATAATCAAATAAAACGCAATCTTATCCACCTTCGAACGATTCGTGGAAAAATCATCAAAATTTTGGCTCCACACAACCAATACAACATCAGAATAAAGAATCAGCCTATACGAATAACCCCTTTCACACGAGCTTACTGCAGTGTGTATTTGGTAACTTGTTTACTTTTCTAATAGGAAATTATCCCTGTACTTGCAAAAACATTTAGATACCACAAGAATCGTGAAATGACACTAGCTTTCACTCAAGATTAAATTCTTTCAATAATTTCAATAAAAGTTCAGACCTTTTCTCCTAAACAAAGCCATCTTTAAACGGAAACGGTGGTCGTCCCCCAGACGCAGCAGCGAGCAAAAACCTAAATCATCAACCACTGATAAACCAATTTGTGCAATCGCCCGAGTGTCCGTCGCAAGAAACGTTGGCAATGCACCTATACTAAGACCTAAAATTTTAGAATTAAATAAAAGTGAAGACACTTATATTATAAATGCAGGAGCAGACGTAAATGCTATAAAAATATAGTTATCTTGATTACTTCCAAATATTATTATAAATACTCGTACAAAAATTGTTCTCATTGGATTCACTTCTCAAAATATTATAACATTAGAAACAGTAACGTTTAACATATTCAATAAAAATTACGCTTTTGAAGTCTTATAACAGAAACACCCTTTAGTGAGACAGAAATATTAGAAAACTGATTTCTAGTTAAAAAACAGGCCATGCTTTGTTATAACATAAGAGTCTTAATACTAAAAAAAAGACCTATAATTCCCATTTTATTTATAGCGAGAATTGCAACAATAAGCGACAAAAAACGTACTTTTTAAAAGCTTGATACAACGACAAAATTAATAAGTAAACAAAATAATTTTTACGAAGTTATGGATGATATTAACATTAATGAAGACAACTTGGAATCCCTGCCAACTTCTCAACATTTTAAGCCCACAGAAGTAACCTTTGGTAAAAATCGTGTATACAAAATACCAGCCAGAATAAAATTTCCCATAGAAATTTCTGTAATGTAAACTAACAGCAACGGGCAAGCACACCTACACTGGATATAAGCTCCTTCTGGTATATTCAAAGGTAAAACAGCAGTAACATACGATAAAGACCACTCTTTCACGATGGCTGTTAATATTAAAGAAGAGCCAGTAGAAATCGAGATCTCTCCGCAAAATCTCGTACCTTTTGATTTAGATAATTCAGAAAATTTTTTCGACTCAGATTTTAGTGATGATGTTTCAAACACAAGAACAGAGGAAAGAATTAAATATATCACAGAAAAATTTTGCTGGCATTATCATAATAAGACAAGTTATAAATAATTTTTCTAAATAGTAAAAGATTATTCACATCTATTGTATATCAAAAGTGATGTTGCTCCACATACATCGTGTGTACAACACAATATACCAGCAACTAAAGATAAACCTGTTTTTATTAAGCAATTACATATCCTCCTGCTCTACTCAAAACAGTTAGAGATCAGATCGATTAATTATTACAAGAAGGAACCATTAACTACTTTTCTCGCCCATAAAAAAGTTTACTGTGAATCGTCCCCAAAAGCCAGGACCCAACGGAGAAAAGAGACATCGTCTTGTAATAGATTGCAGAAAATTAAGCACTAAAACTGTTCCTGATGAATCCCAAGAAACTTGAAGCACCCAATACCAACAAATTGTACAAAAAATCGAAAATTTTTTGAACTTATGGGATATTATGGACGATTTATTGAAGATTATGCTAAAACACAGAACCTTTAACCATTTTATTACGGAAAAGTCAAAAACTCGATTGGACTAAGACTCTAGAAGAGAGCTTTGAAAAACTTAAATCACCCCTGTGTGAGGCCCCGGTATTTGCATGTGTCCATCTCGACAAACCATTAATTTTAACTACGAACACTTCCAACTCAGCTCTTGGTGCTGTTTTAAGCCAAGGATAACCAGGAGAAGACCATCATGTAGCCTACATGCTTCGCACTCTCAATAAATGCAAAAGAAATTAATCCACTACTGAAAAAAAGTGTTTAGCAGTAATATCCACCGTACAACATTTTCGACACTATTTATACGGACGAAAATTAACAGTTTACATACATCATGAGCCTTTGATATGGATCAAATCAATAAAAGACCCAATGAGTCACCTAAATCAATAGAGAGTGAAACTCCGCGGGTACAACTTCACCTATGAGTACAAACCTGGATGTTTTAATTCAAATACTGACGCTTTATCGTGTTACTTTACAGATTTTTATGAAATAAATACTGTAAAAGATGACATAGATTTTAAGGAAAGGCGTACAAAAGTTAGGAAAATTTAAACATTCAGCAGTAACAAAAGCAGTAGTCGCTCTAACAGCTCGAGTTCTGACAGCGAGTCTAGTATCCACAAAACATTAGAGTCCCTTATGCTACATTTAAAACCTATTTAAAAAATCCCCCAAAATCCAAAAACATCTATCGTACGTGCTAAGAGAGCAAGTGATATAATCAATCAAAACTCAAATAAGCTTAAATCCACTACTACAGCGGAGCAGGTAACGAGAGGAAGAAAAAAGGGCTCTACAAGTTCTCCTCTCATTACATCACCAGGAATGGAAGGAGGGAAAGAAGATCTCACGGGACCGTCAATAGCTCAGAGGTTACTTAAGCGCGAAGCTCAAGAAAAACGAAATTTATCTCCTACAGAGAGACCCACGACCACTTTAGACTTTGGTGACACAGAAATTCTAGATACATCGAAAGATGAAGAAAACCAGCCAAACTGATATCCCAAAAAGATAAATCTCTTATTCTTAGCCTCTCGAACACTTAACCAGATTTATCATCCAATAAAACCAAAACAGATAATTAGTCACAACAAGAAGCTATTACTGGAGCCAGTAACTTAGAAAAAATATTTAACCCATTAGCATAACCATCAACTTTTAGGACTACTAATAATAAACAAATTGAAATTGCACCTCAAAAATCAGTAGGATAAAAGTTTGACACTGACTTACCAAGCACATTATAAGATGAACAGTTTTTTAAAATAAAACAAAATTCGAAGCTGCAATCCACTGCTTGCAGATCAACGCATAAAGATGCTTTGGACAGAGTTTTCGAAATAATATACGAACAAATTTTGCCCAAATTTTCGGTTTTCACCTTAAGACTACTACATTTTTTTTCTACTCATTTCCAATCTCACGATTTACTAGAACGTAACCATGCCATGCTTGCAAGCTTTTTAAACATAAATTCTACACCTAAACAGGACTGAGACAAAATTTTGCTTTTTGCTATACATGAATACATTACATCATTGCTTACAGCTACCGGGCTTACACCATATAAATTAGTATTTGGCAGAAAAGCAGGCTTGCCAAATTCATATTTAATTGAAAATCAAATATAGTATTATAATAATTGTCTTATCAATTTGATCCATTGTTCAAGAGACATGTATGAAAAAGCTCATAAATGAAAAAATGAGCTTATTAAATGTAAACATACAAGTAAACAAAATTATGATAAACATGCTAGACTTGAGAATTTAGAAGTTGGTGTGAAAGTTTATGCAATAAAAGAACCTTGGAAAGGAAAATTGGATAAATATTACGATACAATTTTTTAAATCATTCATATAAATCAAAATTATGATCACAAAATACTTGAATCAGAAAATGGGAAAATAATTATCAAACATTTAGATAAAGTGAAACGCAGTTACGAATGAGATTTCTCTCATGTTTCGGAAATCTCAACAACTCAACAAGATGATCTTTAGGTTGTTTATAATAGGATTTACAATAACAAAAGAACTCTTAGCATATTTGATGGACCACTCTTCTTTGAAAAGCTTTTACGAAAATGAAGAAATATTCAACAATCCTAGAATTTATTATGTGTACCAGAATGAAGTTCATCTTATCCGTACTACGACTTTCCTTTCTTTGAGTATAACCCCGGTTGATTGGTGGTGGTAACAATCGGCTAAGAATATTATCTGTACCGAGGAAACTCTAAGATTAGGAACCAACACACAAACAATGATAGTGTTTATATGTCGGAGGGTGGGTTCGTTGCCCTGTGTAAAAGAGCGAAATTGCTCAGATTTCCGATTATATACAATATTTAAAATAATTATTACTAAGTTTCAAAACTTATCTGTTGAATAATCGATTAATTCCTGCACCACATAAAGCAATTGTTTATTGATAACTACTTTATTAAATTCTCCTGAATATTCCCTTAATTTAATTAATTTAGTAATTTAATATCTTTTTTAACTTATTCAATATTTTTCTAATCTAATATCTTTTTTAATTTATTCCTGCCCCTTTTTGGGGTACAGATAATATTCTCAGTTTATATAAACGATTTGAAATCATAACAGCTATTTTTCTAGTTTTTATCTTAAACTATAAAAGGAACTCGCAATCTTACGTGGAGGGGAAGGTTTGCTTAAATTAGTACAATCAATTTATTTTTAATTATCTTACATTTATTCAATCATATGATTCTAAGGAAATTATATCTTCAATTTTTACATGTATTAATTATATTTGAGTAATTGCAATTATTTTACTCGATAATTAACTTAAAATTTATCCGCCCTTTTAATAGAGAATTTTACATAAATGACAATTTAAATTTTCCCTCCTTAATATCTCTGCTTAAACACGTTAGGTTAGACTAATACGAATTTTTATTACAACCACGGATAGTTAGTGTTAGGTAACTACCTATCCTTCCAAGTCACGTAAGGTTAGGTAGTTCTTAGGGCCCTTGGGTGTCTTGAGCACTGCTCAAGTCGTCAACCCAGGAACTTCACCTAAGAACGCGGTCGCTAACCCTAGTGCCTCGACTACTTGGGGATGCGTCGTCTCCACGCTTAAAGCAGTCGAGCACCGAAAGTCCAAGTAGGTACCGGTTAGTGGAAGTGTTACCTTATTGGTGGTGTACACACTTAGTTTTCAGCTATCGGCCTTCGTACTTCGTCTTTCTCTCCCTTCGTGCTCGTCGCGGTATTGTACCGGCGCACAGGAAAGTTCCAGGTCTGGGTGAGCAACGGATTTACCGCGTCCCAGGCTCGCTGGAAGAGGACTCCTTTTTACATTGCGCGCTGGTGCCTTGGAGACGGATTTTTTATTACCAGAAAATATAATAAATAGAAGAATATAAATATAAATGTAAAGCATGTATTGTAAATTCTAGGTGATAGAAGTGCCCCCTTGCAGTACACAATGGATAATAACCGTACTTTTGGTCTGTAAAAATTTCACAAACTATACCGAACAACTAGGTTTTCAAATGAATGATTTGTCAAATCACTGCCATGAACAGCTTAATACGAACCAATGCAAAAAACTAATACCTTTATCACACTCAAGACAATTACTTAAAAACACCGACTCATTACAATTCGAGATACAACAATTTTTCTCACCAACCATTGAAGTCTTTGACTCCTCAAAAATCGAATTTCATAGTATGAAGAAAAGAGCTGCCCCTCTTAAACTCGAGGGATGGATGTCTAAGAAAGTTTTTGGAACAATGGACGTAAGCAATAGAAAAGAAAATGCTTCTGAATTAAACAAAATCTACTTCAAAACGAAAAATATTTCTGATATTATCGCAAACCCAACACATATCGTACTATCAAACTTAGAAACGTTCACAAGAAAATGGAGCGAACAATAATCAATAATTTGAAGCTTACACAACAGATACGAGAGCTAACTAAAAGTACCACGTATTTATCAGAACAGGTAAAAATTCATACAATCTCACGATCAACTAGTATATGGGTTATACATATTCAGGAATTTCTGTATTACATACTATAATCCTACAAAACATTGATAAACGCAATCGAAACTGCTGCCGAAGGTTATTTCTACCCCATTTTACTCTCATTCAAGCAGATGAGTCAAATAGTAAAATAAATTTACTCATTCAGTAACAAACATTCTCTACCAATAGATAAGAACCAATTACCGTTGAAAAATGACATAGCTTTTCTTGAACATCAGCTGTAATGAATGACGAACGATTAGCAGTTACAATGACATTTCCTTTTATTGGAAACGACAAATATAGCACTTACAGAATGTATCCACTACCTATGCCACAAAATATACACCAAAACTTACAAGGTTACCTCAGTAATAAGCTCAAAACAGACTATTTAATTATAAACCACAGCCAAGAAAATTATTTTCTAGCTGACAAAAACTACTTAAATGAATTTAAATACAATGGTCAGTTACTACTATGTGAATCTACCTATGCAATAATGGAAGAAATCGACGACGCTACTTATGAATTTCTCCTTTTTACAAAAGCTACAGAAAAGGTTCTAAGAAGTGTGAAATTATGTTGTATAAATCGGAAAAATCTTATTGGACCAAGTATACATACACTCAGGAATGGCCATATTCTACTATAGATTCTCTTTCACTTCGTATAATTTGTGATCATGATCATCGCCAAGAATTGACACTTAAGGGTACCAGTATTCTAACTTTAAGTGGGTAGTGCACATCACATTCCCGTGATTTTACCCTATATAGCATAAACTTAATAAAACGAAATAACACCTTCATATACAAACCTGAGTTAAGCCTAAATTTATTCATACATACTATTATCTTAAGATGTACTTCCTCGTATTACGAATAACACACTTGATTTTGAGGAAGAATAGCAAATAATAATTATCAAATGGACTAAATCGAATGATGCCTTGTTGTTACAAGATATCAAAAGATGACTGAGAGAAATTGCAGACCATAAAAGAGAAAAATCTCCAGAAAAAATCTATCTTGCTACAACATTTGGAGATAATCTAACTATCGTAATCATCATACACATAACTTACAAAATTTGTTTAAATTGGTCATATCAAATCAGAAACCAACGGTCCCACGCTATGGATTGTCCAATATCTCTAAACATAAGACAACTGGTCTAAGAGCCCAAGATTTTTTCAACCTCAGCAAGACCATCAATGCAACATATACCTACTCAAGGAACGTGCTTCTCTAAGGACACATATACTATTTACGCTCTTATTGCGGGGACCAGAACATTACCCTCTAAGAAACATATCAAATTACTCACACGAGGCATGCATTAGTATTGTCATACACTTATATTATTATTATTTCCTTTTCCGTATCCCTCCATCTTTCTTTCTTTCTTTCCTTTCATCCTTCTTACGTAGCCAAACATACATATAAAATAAAAGAAAAAAAAGGAACGGAAAGTTATTTTTTATCTTCCTCTCACTTACATTGATTGATGATTACGTAAATTTTTGCGTTACACAAATATACACATTTACTTTATGTGCAGTAAGGAACGGCGGCTGTATATATGAACATAGTAGTGTGGCGCTGTGGCGCAGTTTGGCGATACATACGTACATTGTACAGATGCAAGTGGTTGTCCGTGCATGCATCAGAATATTGTATTTTAATATTTCTGCGATTTATTTCCATGTATAGATAAAATATAATGAAATATTTTGACTATAAACTGTAGGAAAATCGGGATGATTAAATAAAAATCCAATTCATAGTCGTAAAATCGCTTATTAAATGAAAAAACAAATACAATCTTGTACTTCACACTATATATTTTCTTTAATATCGTTTTTTTAATTTTCTTGTGTTTCTTTTTCTTCAGCTCTTTGGTTGGGTCACATACCTATTCAGATATATCAGGAAAAGTATCAAAAGTAACTTCGGCAGAAGTAAATAATAACTTTGGATTGTATACATCCTCCTTAAGACCTGGACCAACCTTTAGCCAACAAAAAATGGCAGTTGAAATCACTTTTTCTTCCTCTCAAAGAAGATGCCGCAACCCAAAAATATCATTCTTCACCGCTAAAACCACCACTCGACATGTATAGGATAATGTATAGGATAAAATATCAAGTTTATGAGATGAAAAAATTAATGATCAAATATACTTATAATCTATGTAATAACTAACGATAATTTATAGAAACATTTTTAAAAAACTACACAATATTAAAAGCGAATCGACGAAGTGAATCAGTAATTTGATTATGTATTGAGTTTAAGTTTATAGTATCATAACTTACATTAACAGCATATTTGTATTAATTCTAGTAACATAACTAAGTATAACATAACGTAACAAGAATCATGTAACTTATTCTACAAGAAACCTAAGTATTTAAAGTATGATTGAAAGGAAAAAAATTAATAAGACCCTTAAAAGTAAACTATTTGAAAATTAGTGAAAATCCTGGATTTCTTGGTTTTCCAAGCTTCAAAATTTAAACACAATTTTAAAAAGCTCATGGGTCTGCTAGTCTCCTGACTTTCAGACTCCAGTAAACGTATCCTTACTATTATTTCAATTAACTTAAATTTAGAAAAATTTGCGCCTACTGTTTGAAGTATAAACAACGTTGTAGTTAATTTTTAACATGTTGTTTTGGGTAAAATTTAGGTTCTAAGCCAATTTTTGTGGAAAACACTGTCTTACCGTCTTTTCAGTTCACTTAAAAATTTGAAAAATTTTCTTACACTGTTTCAAGTATAAATAACATTGTTAGAAGTTTTTAACGAGACAAGCAATCAAACAAAGTTAGATCCAGTTACATGTCAATGAATATCTAAGTTCACACATGACTTATTATATTTGAAAAGTTATTTACCCCCTTTAAAGATTTCCCTCAAGACTATAATAATATGCTCTTAGTAATTTGTTACATCAATCACTTTCTCATGACTCTACATATTTTTTTTACAGGTTCCAATATAGCATCTCCATACCATACAAGATAAGTCTTTATTTTATAGATTTCACAAAAATGTATAATTACAATCCAAGTAATTAATGCTTTTGTGCTACCACTTACGAGCACTTTTGTCAATGAGAGTTGACAATCAGCGGTCTTAGAGACATTTCTCCCTCGTTCTTGGAGTAAAACAATTCTGAAAAAGTTTGAATCGTCATGAGTAAAATAACTCCTTTAGAACATTCCTATGCTTTAGTTTGGTATGTTAAGATTTTCTCAAACAGCTGTTAAAGCACTAAAGTCAATTTTTTGTCTAAGACTTTTATAAATAACTGCAGAATATTTTTTCTTGTATTTGTTTATGAACTTAATAAAATATTCTAGGTTAAATGTATACTAAAAAGTAGAACATTGGCTATATATGTTAAAAGTATACAATAAATCATTAAGAAAAATAGTCAAGTCATTTTTATTTATTTAAATTTTTCAAATAACTTGTTTAACTGAGGTGCGCAGGACTAAAGTATTTTAGCTTTAATATAACCTGTAACTGTAACATGTATTTATGCATTTCTATATGTATGGCATTTCCTAACAGCTATGAACAATGTATTACAACGACGAAGTGAATGCCTACATTGTCAAGCAACAAAATATATATCAAGTACATCTACACAGATCAATTATACATAATGGCCTTAAAAATACTTAAAAGATATACTTTTTTGTTGATTGTAGACGTAGAAGTTTTGGTTGTAGTCAGGCGTGCACAACATACTGTAGGACAATACTTTTTGGAGTAACATCGTATGAATCTTGAGAAAATACAGATGTAATTTAAACTATGTAACGTAGTACTTTCTGTCTACGATGAATACATGCGCTTACCCCCCCCCCCCGCTCACTTGCTCATTTGTTGCTTCAATAGCCTCCAGAGATGCGAAGAATACGTGCTGAGGTTTGGCTATGAGGACAAATGAACATAGGATAAAATACATTTTGCCGTAAAAGAATAGTTAATAACTCAGCCGAAGCCATACAAACTCATACTCAACGTAGTTTCCCTATAGCCAAAGCATCGAACTCTACCAAACCAGCATGCATCCTACTGTAATAAACTAATACTTGTAAAATAAGTATGCAGCAATCCCGTCAGAGTTAATGACAAATTTTTGACATGAACCAATTTTGGTCATATTTTAAAAAAGAAACTAAAGCTGATGATGTGTTCATTAATTTTTGGCTAGTAGAAATTAAAAAATTTTTTTTTTGGACAGAGTAAGAAATGAAATAGTACAAAAACTTAGAAGCAATACGACAGAATTATTTTTACTAATTAATTACAAAAAGTAAGATTGTAAGCTAAATTTTTTTTTTTTAAGGAAAAAAAATAAGAAACTCATTGACGAGCACCACAGAGACGAGTCGTTGTGTTAGAGTTAGCAGAGACGCATCAAACTAATTTACTGCATTGTCAAAATCTCATTAAAGAATACTGACCAAACTAAAACTTCCATCTAGCCACCTAGCTAACACTCATTGAAAAAAAGTGGTAGACTTAACACACAAAAGTTATTAACTAGGCCAAAACTTTTTTTCGTGAGAAAGTAACTAACTGCGATACTAACGAGCGAATTTGTCACTTTATTTATCAGAACGTTATCTTATCTCATATGCCCTCGATTTTTACCTCCCTTCGAATATTTCTGACCTTTTCTTCAAAAGTGCTCTGTTGTTTTTGTTACATTGATTTACGTCTGATCTTCAATCAGAACATTTTTTATCAGCAACGTTCCCATCCAACTCTTCATCTTTCTCGCTGTAGTCTTCTTCCTCTTCCTCTTCTTTTTTCTCTTCGTTTTCTTCTTTCTCTTCATCAACTTCTTGCTCTTAGTTTTCTTCCTTTTAACTGGAAACGGTATAGGTTTTTAAGTGAGAAAATTTTCAAAAATTGGCTTATCATTTTTGCAGTATTCAATTAATAATTATCTCCAGCAGGATCTCCACTAGTCAATAACGTTATTACCAAATCTCCTGAAGAAACACCACGATTGCTAATATCAGGTATGTCTAATATGTCTACTATCCAGAATTTCTGAGAGGAGACACTCTGTACAAAGTCTAACTCATTGGTTTTTTATTTTATCTTTCTAAAAAACATAGTCAACAGGCACTACAATCATATATAAGCTTTTTGGTGTGTACTTTATGAATAGACATAAGGTCTTTAAGTAATGAGCAGTTGTAGCTCAATCTGATAGTAAAAATCTAGTGATTTGTTTATTAAACTTATATATTTACAGTCAATTATAAATTTAACTGGCCTACACTTTTGTAAGGCCTCTTCAAAAGTCATTATAGCAGTAACGTAAGGGCCACTTTATCTCTACAAGTCTATCATTTTTTATAAGGCCATGGGGAGAAAATGCTAACATGGATAGTTTCTTATCAGTATGCCATCTGCAATAACTAAATTCTATTTTATGCTCATTTCCTAATTTTTTCTCAGCTACTTTTTCTTGTTCATTACCATATTTTAAAATAAGCATTCCTCCGCTGATTGGTGGATCTTTTATTAAAGTATGTCATAATGGAGAATTTCTTTGTCCTCTGGTATCAACTCTAACTATTTCCTTAGTTTGCTTTCAATCTTTCTATGAATTATTTTTATTACGTGTTAACTATTTTTTGGGGTTTGTCAAGATCAAGATGTTGGTTCCTATAAGACTTGTAAGTATTATTACCTTATCTTAACATTTTTTTTATATTTAGTCTT
Source organism: Copidosoma floridanum (assembly GCF_000648655.2). Next base: position 232,197 of record NW_019379719.1, read on the forward strand.
CTTCCTTCTACGCATTCCGCTTTATAAAGTCTTTTATTCGTTATTTCTAAAAGTATTTGTGAAGCATTTTTTGTATTATGCTGATATGAACTCTTCAACGGTTCTTTTGTATTATGATGCGTGACAACTATAGCTATTCTTATTTAATACAGACTTACTAAACTGTAATTGATTTTTTTTCCATGAAGTGTGTGGCATGCTAAAGAATTAGCAATTTACAATTTATTGTTTGAAGCTCTATGTAAGAAACTTGTGCTAAATTAATTGAAGAATTTAATCGCTTATTCAACTCATTGATTTGATACAAGATATACGCCAATTTTCATTAAATTATCGTGTTGAGTGACGACTTGCATAAATAAACAAATTTTTCATTAATTTATGTTTGACATCATGTTTATCACCATTTTCAATGATAAAACTTTAAAACTCTGAAAAGAGTCATAATTAACGAAAGTAGTCATCAAAAAAAGCTGAGTCTGTCCTTCGTGGCTCTTGGACAAGTGACTCAAGTGACAACCAAGCTTAAGCACACAGTATCAGAAAGGACTGATCCCATAGCATGTAAGACAAACAAGTTTCAACTAAAGCTTCGTGCAAGGTACACTTCTTCTCGTGCCGTTTAAGTTCGTAGCTTTCTAATGTTCATCGAGTGTGGCTTAATTGTCTGTTAATTTTGTCAGAGGTACTACTAGTCAATTTATTATACGTGACCCAATATTGTTCTCATCAATATAAATGAGAGTAATAAAATCTAAATAAAGATATAGACAATAAAAATTTTGATTTAATTAAATAATAACAGGACATATAAGAAACCTTGTAAAGAAAGATTAAAAAGATATATATA
>NW_019379719.1:244457-293687 GCF_000648655.2 Copidosoma floridanum
TTTAAAACTAAAAGCATCTATCTAAAATGTCTTCCTAAAACAATTAATTTATTACCAAAATGGATATTTGTATCACACAAATCACCTAAAGTTCTTTCAACTATTTCTAAAGCTTTTTTTGGGATCTTAGAAGCCTCGTCCTATATAATTAAATCTACTTCTTTTAATTTTTTTTCAGATTTCAATTCCAAGAACGAGTACTATATCCTTTTGTGTAGTCTGAACAAAAACTATGCCTTTTTTCTAGTCTGGGAGAGGATTATTCCATTTTCTCCGAGTCTGGACTAAGATATTGACCTTTTCTGAACCCAGGATGAAGTGAGATTAATTTAAGCTTACCTTACATTTGTGTTTGTAATTAAATATATAGTCAAATATATTTATATAGTGGTTGTTGTCTACAGTTCTTATAATATTCTCTTCACGAAATCTTTTAAAAAAGCTTATTCTCTTTTTTTTCGAACACTTATTTAAACTCCAAATACTGAAGCTACTTGACCTAATAAGAATAATAAATACGTGTTGTTTTTTTTAACAAAGGCATCCGTAGATACTTGGATACAAGTATCGCGAAACCTTTATATAAAATGTTGAATCGTTTCCTTGAACTTCTTTTTCGTGGCTTCTTCTAGCGTACAGTAGCTGTTAGCCAACAAAATCATGAATCAGCAAATCTGGAGGGCTTCTTTTATTTTAGGGGAGTAGAACACAAGCGGGGTTAGTAAGTAATACTTGAATGTTTTTTAATTTAGTTTTTGTCGAAACACGGACATAGTTCTAGCCCAGACTCTGAAAAAATGCCATAATTTTTGTCTGGACTTGAAAAAAGGGCGTAGTTTTCTTCTGGGACCAAAAAAGGACATAGTTTTCATCTGGACTAGAAAAAAAGTTTTTGTCTGAACTCCGGGAAAGGGCATAGTCTTCGTCCAGGCTTAAAAAAAGGGCATAATGTTTGTCTGCGGTTGAAAAAAGGGCATAGCCTTCGGTTGGACTAGAAAAAAGGGCATAATCTTCGCCCAGGACGTCAAAGGGCATAGTTTTCGTCTAAGGCCAATCTGGGCATAGTCTTCGTCTGGAGCATCGATTTATGCTTTTACGAATACTTGATCCCTTTATTCTAAGTTTAATTAAAAAATATGTTATGAGTCTATTTAAAAATGTAACATGTTTATCTAAAAGTAATCTTTTATACAAAAAAAATTAGAAGATTTCTGCAGATCATATAAATCCAACTTGACTTGATTTTTCGATAAGTTTACATATTAAATTGCGAGTTCTTAAAATTAAGCATATTAAAAAAGTGTACGGTTGAAAGGATCTGCAATTTTTTGGATATTTTTCATGTTTCTTCAAATATGTGTTTAATGTGAATAATACCAGTCCAAAAAACTAATAAGTGATGAACGTCTGGAAGAGACATTCACTCGCATATTATTAATACCCTGATGGAAAAAGTGGTACTTAAGGATAGATTTTTTTATTTTTTGAGATAAGATTATATTTAGGTATTCAGTATGGGCTAGGAACAAAAATGTGAACGTATGCGACAAATATAAAGGTGACGTTAGAGATGTAACCAGCGTAGGCAATGGGAAGTAGTTTTGAAACCAGCAAAAGATTCAATACAAGCACACAGTCTTCTACTGGCCAGCCTATGTATTATTTGGATTGTATTGTACCGTTATATACCGTTTAAAATCGTTGATGTATTATACATTAAAATATCAGTTGTAACCATACCCAATCAACGTAGGTATACTCATTCCCACTTTAATTTCACTGTCTTTGTACACAATATTTTATCGTAGAAGGTATTTTTATACGCATAATTCTATTGTTTGCCGTATAATTTCATAGAAATATAACTTTATACTTGGGTATTTAAGCATCCACTATTCACTGGTTTTCAAAAAAAAGCAGTAAAAACTTGAAATTTCTTTTTTTTTAATTTTTGAAGTATTGAATTTACCTTGGTCCATTTTTTACCTTGATTTAGATTGCTTAAATATACACTTATATTTCCCGAGGATCGTGATAGTTTTAAGAAGGGAAAGGTGTTGAATGAAAACTTGCATTAATAAACAAATTTTTTATTTTATTTCATTTTATATCATATTTATGCTCTTTTTCAATGATGAAATTTTAAGATTCTTGAAAAAGTCATACTTAGCGAAAGTCATCACCTAACCAATCTGACTGTGTACTTCATGGCTCTGAGAAGTGTCAAGTGACAAACAAAGCGAGCTGCTGAGCCTAGAAGCATGAGTGGTAAGGGTACTATTCTAACACTTTCATAGGTATGTCATACGGCTCGCATAGATATATGTCATACGGCTTGCATAGATATATGTCATACGGCTGGCGCTAGTGGCGTGGCCAAGGGTCCTTGGACAGATGCCACGTGACTAGAGTGGTGGGGAATTCAAATTAATAACCCCAAAAATGTGTAAATAATGGCACTAGATTTCTCGCAAAATTTGAATTCAATTACCGACACTGCCAGGTTGGTCGAAGCAATTCTTCTTTTTTGTATGAGGAAAATTTAGGAGGGTGTTCTAACTACCGAATCTGCTCAGTTGCTTAGAATGTAAAAGTATTGCGAAGGTGGGAGGAGCAGGTGGCGCGTGGGGTTTTTAAATAAAAACAATTAATATGTTTAATACATTTATTGTATAAGAAACTTACAGTATAATAATGAATATAAAACTTTAAGCCTACATATTGATTGTGATAATCAAACAGCAAAAAATGTGTTTAAATCTTATATTGTATTATCAATTTTATTTAATTTAAAATTAATGTCAATGAGAAAAATTTCTAGACAGTACCTAATTAACGTTAAAAATACCATATCAAAATTATTTTCTGAGAAGAAATTATTAATTGTAAAGAACAGATTTCCTCTGACACTTTTTTGCACACTAAGAAAGTGTCTCTCTATCAGCTTTTGCAAAAAGGACACATCGATTTTATTCACTAGAGTCATACTTTTACGTAGAACAGTTAACTCGTTCACCATAAAGTCCTTACATTTATTGACTAACGTTGCTGTGTACTCAATGTATCGAAGTCTTTAATTCATGCAAATGACAGCTTGAGTAAGTTCCAAAAAGTGTGGTGTTGCATAACAATTGTTGAACCGTACGTTTTCCTTTTTTCTCCTACCACCATCTTCTCCGTCACCGATTTCATTTTTATTAAAGATAATTGATTTCATTTCGTAAGATGGTGCAAATATCAATTTAATATTACCCACTTGCATGCATTTAATTTGACTGATGTTTTTATCATTACAGTAATTATTTATAAAAAGAAAATGATCTCCAAGTTCGCTCTATACATGCGCATTGACAATTACACATCCTGTAAACTGATATTTGGAAAACTGTAAGGAAGGCTCGAAACACTGACGATGCTTATTGTAGTAAAGCCCCACAACGATTTTTTCGTAACCATCTTGTTGAGTGGATACGTGTAGAGCAATACTTTTACAGTTGATAAGATAGCAATTTGGCTGTTTGTTGCATTTTTAATAAAATTTGATCCTAGTTTATCAGTATCTCGCGTTGAAAAATGTTTTTGTTTCTGTTTGAAAAGATCCATTTCACAGATCGATGTGTGGCAATACATTTGAATCAAACAACACTTAACTTAAAAATTTAAAGAAATACGCACTAGCAAGCAAGGTAAACGCTATCCACGCGTCTGTCGTTATCTATGTTATGAGGAAGACTGACAGTCTCATGAAAAGGTGATACCCTAGAAGTAAAACTTTTTAGTTCTGCTGCACTCTTCCTCTTAAATTTTTGTCGATACATGAATCATAAGGATGTCCTGTAAATAGTAAATCATTTATTTTTATCACGTAAAATTCTACGAAAAAACCTGCTAAAACATGCCTAAACGCGAGCTGAAATCTACATTTGTCTCTATTTTAGTCATCTGAGAAGTATTTGTGAACAAATAAAGGGTTTTTCCTACATCTTTTTCAAAATTTATAGAAGAGTAAGTGACGACAGTTGGAAAGTATGCAAATATGTCTCCACTGTAATTTGTTAACTGTCCCTTAGCTACAATACTTTTAATCTTTGTCAAAACATGAATAACTCTACGGAACAGACTCTGCGGTGGAAGTGTGTGATTGTCTGTCAGTACTAATATTTGACGTCATACTGTTCCTGTAGAATTTCTTAAGTAGTGACTAAAGTGGAGTGATTTGCCTGTGTAAGCCTTTTATTTTTATCATACATTGGCCAAAAAAGAGAATTATAGAAGTAGGTGAAGGAAAGAAGAAAACTTAAAAGAAAATCAGTCCTTATCTGACACTCTTAGCCAAATCGTATTTTCTTGCTGATACGCTGTAATAAATTTACATGTTACATCTCGTTTACAGTCTTTTCCATTTTTAATTCAGTTAAAAGTTAAATCCAGTGTTTTTTTTTGCATTTCTTAGAACTTGTTTAAATTCTGTAAAAGTATTTTTTCACTGTTGCGTTGCATTAGTTTTTTTTGCTAGCTACAATATTTTTTGTTAGTTAGTGTATTTTTTTGCGTTATACTTAAACTGAGTTAAATTCTGTAGAGGTGTTCTTCTACTGTTGTGGTTCATTAACTGTTGGTAGCTACATTGTTTTTCTTAGTTTTCTACACGTAAATAAAAAAAGTAAGAAATGAAAGCACGTTTGATAACCACTTTGTTTGACGTCGTACGTTCTTGTGCACGATACGTGACCATGATGTCGGAAGATGCGCGTAAAGTATACTTTAAAAAGTATTTCAATGACGTGTTACTGGCATAATCTATTAATGAATTAATAGGAGTATTGCAAGAACTTTACATCATTTACCTGGTCGAGGTGCACGCCGTCGCGCTATACCCTCTATACTTAACGTGTTGTCCCATAGCCATCCAAGCAGTAGTAGAGTGTCTACCACATCCTGCTAGGAACAACAACAAGATGCTGGAAGATATGTACGAGTCGTACGACAAAATTGGTAAGTGATATGTTAGTTTTACAAAATTTTTCATATCTACAAAATTTTGTATGATGAGAAAAAATTAAACGGAATACTTTTTTAGTTGCCAAAATACGTTTCGAAAATTCTGAGAATCTTCCAAACGTTGACGGTACGTTAAAAAGAAAGCAGGAGGACCTCTTGGATGATGGTATGGCTGGACCGTCAGGGGTAGAACTTTCTTACAAGGAAAAAAATATCTGCAGGTGAGTTAAAATCTTTACATACATATCTTTTTTCTATCATTTATTTTAATTTTTAAATTACATTTTCTTATATATTGCGTAAAGAACCAGCCTGACTGCCAGCTGGAGGAAGTATCCGAACTGACGCCCGGTTAGTCGGGAGTAACTATGACGTGTTACACCAACACAGGTAACTGATAAATTTTATATTTATTTTTTTCGAAACCTTGTATTACATTCTAAATAAAGCAATTATTTATTATACTGATAGAGTCGATATAATTAAGAGTGTTCCTATCGAACAACTCCAGGGGCATCCTCCGTGTCATCATGAGCATCAAGGTGGAAGAGGCGTTGCGAGTGTCACTGTGCTGTCCAAAGATGAACAGGATACGTCAAGAAGACCAAAATATATTATTTTAGAAAGCAATAAATAAAATTTNAGCTTAAAAAAATTTTAAAGTATTTGAAGACAATTGATTACCATAATTAGAAGTAAACATTCGTGGAAAAAAATAACGAAAGTTATGGTTCAAAAAGGCAACGGTTTCTTGCTGGTTTTATTATTGTAAAAATAATATAATAGAAAAAGGAACAAAAAAATTTTACTCTCGGCGTTGCGAGTGTCACTGTGCTGTCCAAAGATGAACAGGATACGTCAAGAAGACCAAAATATATTATTTTAGAAAGCAATAAATAAAATTTATTAAATTATTATAAACAACTTGTCGTGCTACAAAATTTAACAAATGGAACATAGCAAACGAATAATTGATATCGCAAAAACTTTAGTAGTTTAAGTTACATACGTCAAACTCCCTCAAGGGTGGGGTGCGCCGGAAGATGTATTAAATAATTTAAGTAAAACAGGCACTTTAGTGATTAATAATAGAGATAATCTATGTTTAGCTAAGGCTCTTCAATGTGGTTAAGTTTTGACCTTGAAAAATCGTTCGTTTGATTGGTCCCAACAATGGAAAAAAATAAAAACCGAAAATGAGCAAAAGTCAATGGCTATTAAATTATATGAGTCTTCTGGTGAACATACAGCTCTCATATACGACGGTGCTAATGAAGGAGCAGTATATTGCACATCATTAAAAGCATCATGTATTATGATGACGTGAGGCATTATAATTTGATTAAAAATTTATTAATTGTAAGATCAATTTGTATTGGTGCAGAGTGCAATAAAAATTACAAGCACGTGGGTCAGCATGTTTGTAAATTCGTTTGCCTTTCATAAAATGGGTTACCAAATTGTAAGAACACCAACGATACGTTTAAAAAATCTTGTACTGATTGTAGGAGAGAATTTAACGAGAATTACTGTTATAATAGTCATAAGATGAGCGTACATAAATTGCAAAATAAAGACAAAAAGTAAATGCGATGTAGTTAAAATTTGTAATTTATGTAATAAACTTATAAACTCAGCTAAAGGTAAGCATGATTGCGGAAAAAATATTTCAAAGAGTGTCAAAGCGTTCATAATTTTGATACGCTTTGTAGTTTACAACTTATTACGTTAAAGCATAACTAAAGGGCTTTTGTTTTTTAATAATTGTTTAATTGTATTATTTTTTATGACTTTGAAACGCGTCAAGATATATAATAACATAATACCGCCAACACGTGTGTACACAAACCGATCCGTTGCTTGGTACAAGTATGATGCAAAGCACGTATAGACGAGATAGAATAAAATGGCTACCCAATTTGTGCCCTTTCTGGTTTTAAACAACTTATTTTTTAAGGTAAAGAGTGCTTAAAAAATTTTTTTGACGTTGCAGTGAGATTTAAGAGTAAGACTTTGACTCTATTTATCTGTGTAGCGCATAACTCTAAGGCTTTTGATAGTCAATTTATATTATAATATATTGTAGAAGATATAAAAGGTACCCCCAAGGTTATTCTTAATGGGTGTGATATTATTTGTATGTCGTTAGAAAAAACTAAATTCATCGATAGTTTAAATTACTTACTTACGAAATTAGTTGATTTACCCAAAACGTTTTCTTTTGCAAGAAATATAAGAAATGGTATTTTCCACATTTATTTGTTACGAGTGATAAAAATTATTAAGGTGGCTATCCTGATTGTCTCTTCTACGCGCCAGATTCTATGAACACCCGCAATCTTGCATAGTTTTTAAAATGGTTCGATAAAGTAACTTCAGACGCAAATGCATAGTTTGACTTTAAAAAAGAGCTTGTTGAGTATTGCGTGCAAGATTTTGAAATATTACGTAAAGCTTGCACGGCTTTTCGAAAAAGTTTTATGTAAGTCGGAAAAGTACACCCCTTTGTTGAAAAGATGACAATAACAAGGGCATGTTCCGTACTATACCAAAAAATTAAAAAAAAAAAAAAAGATCTAATCGTGATTATTCCTGCAACTAGGTATACACACGCAAGGAGATTTTCTAAAAAATGCATCCACTGGCTTTTGTGGGAAGAAAAAGTAAGGAATGTAGAGATCATAGATGCAGGTATATTGTGAAGATATCTCTTGTGAAGATAACGGCCCTCTCGTTGATGGTTATTTAAAACTGTGAAAATAAAAAAAAAATTCGAAAGGAACCGTGTTTTAGTTTTACGGATGTTATTTTCATGATTGTATCCACTGTTTCTCTAACGATCGATATCTAAAATTGAATAATAATGAAACTTTTACGGAGTGATACGAAAATACTATAAAAACAAGTCCTAGAATAAAAGAGTACGACTACGAAGTGATTGAGATGTGGGAGCACGATTTTGACGATTTTACAAAAAAAAAAAAAAAAAAAAAACGAGTATTAAGACTATATAAAAAATTATCCAATTGCAGAAATCTGTACTTTAAGCCCTCGAGATGCTTTTTACGGCGGTCCTACGGGGAATACCGTTACACATTGTACGGTTAAAGATAATCAAAGGATTAAATACATGAACGTTTGCTCACTATACCCTAACATTAGTAAGACAGATACATTTCCACTTAGACATCTAACAATTTAAAGCAGTAATGCCTGTTTAGAATTATCAGGAAAAAATTTTAAAAACTTTGAAGAAAAAGTCAAGGGGTCAAGTAAAATGAACGTTTTTAAATAAAATTCATTTCACCCTATAACTTTAACAAAAAGAAATAGCCGTTCACTCTTTGGATTATGCCACATGTGTATGGTAACATCCTCTCAGGAAAAATGTATTCACGAATCAGTGTAGATAGGGCTTTATCAGGTACATGGGTATCCATTGAAATAAAGGAAGCTCTAGAACTAGATTATAAATGATTAAAAATTGATGTCATTTGGCAATATGAAGTTGCTGAATACGATCTTATTTCTCAAAGTGGTCGTTTATCTACAGAGTATGTAGACAATTTTTAAAAAATTAAGCAAGTAGCGAGTGGATAGACCAGTGTGGTTGAGACAGAAAAACATAAATTAAAACACCTTAATTATCGTTAATACAAATAAGGTATTAAGTAAGATATTAGCAACTTAAAAAAAAATTCAGGTCTGCGCTTTGTAGCAAAGTTATGTTTAAATTCGTTTTGGAAAAAATTCGGTCAAAGGGAAAATTTACCTGAAACTAGTATAGTTAATGATTATAAAGAGTTACTGAAGGTATTTTGTGATAATGAAAAGTATGTAGAAAATTGTCTACCAGCAAATGATAACATTATGTATGTAACGTGGCGATATAAGGATAAAGAAGTGCCTTCTTCCCCGTGTACAAACGTTACTGTAGCTACTTATACGACAGCTCAAGCACGTTAAAAACTATACTCATACTTGGAAAAACTAGATGGATAAGTTTTGTATTATGATACAGACTCAGTAATATTTACAAGAAAATGTCAGTGAATATCAATCACCTTGGTACTGTTGTCATGTTCCGATGCGTGCAAGTATTATCCACCCTTTAAATCCTCTTAACCCACATCTTGGAGCCTTAACTTACGCAAAAATCCTTAATAGTTTGCACCACTGCCACAAGAAAAACATAGGCTAACCTACAAAAATACGACGATTCGAAAATTCGATCAATTATAAATAGAGTATCTCAAAATTTTTTTCGGCTATCTATATTTTCCATGACAACATTTAAAAAATGAAGTTATAACCTGTAACACATGTGTACTGATAATACCTGACAATTTTAAATTCATTTATCACTGACAACTTAACAAATCGAACTTCAAGCACGACTTTCTCAAGACTTAGTCTGCTTAAGGATATAAAAAAGGGTACCTTTAGATTCAGCGTTATCTAAACTATTTAATGACATATGTCTAATATAGCGACACTAGAACACTGGAATCTCCTTAAAAGGATTAGCATGACACTCTCTTTCACATTTACTTATTAAGCTCAAAGCAGATGGAGAAATTAAAGCGTATCATGAAATGTACAAAAATCTATTTCAGCTTGGTTTTATTGAGATGTCCTTCAAATATGTAAGAGTGTTGGGGTAATTTAATGAGTCGAACGTCATGTGGAGGCTTTAAAAATCTGTAAAAAATTTGGTACTCGATGATCAGTTTAACACTGTACCATACAATAAGCCATTAGATGCGCATATCTTTTTAAATATTAAAACATTGGAACTCTTGCATCTAATCGATATAAATCGAATTATAAGGATTCATTTTTATAAAGTTCGTTGTTTTTATGAAGAGCAGCGTCATGACAATGTCACTTATTAATGTTGCAACGATTATTTGACAAAAACAGCATATTAGAACCGATGGATTAACGTAGTTAAAAAACTAAGGTTGTTGGAAAATAAGTTATAAAAAAAAAAGAAAAATTTTGTTTGTATACATATGAAAATTGCTTGATTAAACTAATTCGATACCTTAACTTGTTTGTGATGGATCTCTTAAGCGCTATTAATACATACTGCTCTCTATTAAAATTTTCATGTTTTAAAAAAGTTTCTAGATTTTCAAAATGTGTACGCTTTCCAACTTTTTGCCAGACGTTGCAAAGCTTATCGTGGCACTCATTATTTCACACATTGTTAGAATAAAAAAATAAAAATTTGAAATAATACGTCGAATGGTAGTACTGTCAAAACTTATTATTCAACTGAAAGTCGGCGTTTCGGTCGTTCGGATATAACATCCCGATCCTCATCAGATACATTCGTCCACTGCGTATAAGATGTAAAGTTCTAGTGAAATAAAGAGCAGATATCTGCCTACAGACAATTGTAGGAAAAAATGTGCATCATAAAAACACTTTCAGATATCACGTTTCATTTGAAATTTGTAAGCCATTTTAAATGCTTAATTTTGATAAATTATCATGACTTTGCGAAGTATAACGATAATATTTAAGAATTGGAAGACATTACAATCGCTACGACTTTATTTATAATAAATACAAATATAATGACAGATATTTATGTGATAGCAATTACACTTGTAAAAGATAAAGACAAAACATACATTGTAATAACTATTTACAAAATTTTGTTAATAAATAGAGTTTCTCTTCGACATGAATGTGAAACCTTTTATTTTTTCCTATTTCTATATTTTCTTATGAAATTTTGATACCAAACATATATTATTTACCAACGCTGTAAAAGAATGAGAAATGATGATGGATATAGTTTTGAAAGGTGAGTCACTTGCTTGTCCCATCTCATTTACTTATAGCATGATCATTTTTATGATGTTTTGGAAAGAGCTTGTTACGATAAAGAAGAAAGAGAGAGAGAGACAGAGAGAGATAGAGAGAGAGTGAATGAAATACAGAAGGAGAGGAAGAGAGAGAGAGAGAGAATGAAAGATAGAAGGGGAGGAAGAGAGAGAATGAAAGACAGAAGGAGAGGAAGAGAGAGAAGAAAAGAACTGTTATAAAAAAAAGTTTGCGTACACATAATTCTAATACAGTTAATCTTTTCTCCGAATTATTGATGGTTTTCTCAAACATGTAAGGAAGATGTCGCTACATTCTGTAAAAAAATATTATAAATCTATGTTGCAACCACTTTTTTACTTAGTATTTCATGATGTTGACGAGTAGTAAGAAGAAAAAGGGTACTATACAAGAGAAGACCCCACCCTTAACAGGGACAGCAAGGAGAAAAAAAATAAATCGCTTATCTCATCGGTAAAAAAATTCACAACCAATCGATTCTCCGGTAACCAAAAATCTTGTCCGGAGGATAAAGATTACAAGAGAGTATAGTGGTTCACGATTATGGATTTCGTCATAGACATACAAGATTTTTACTACTCTGATAGGCATTTTATACCAAAAGAAGTTGCTGTGGTACTGATACAAGCAAACGTCATTAGTCATTGGTTAATTAAACCACCCCACCCATGTAAAGATTAACCTTACGATGTAAAAAAACACAATAATCACTGCACATTAGAAGCTCACGGGATAGAGTGGCATGAAGGTGATATCACAATGTATGATTTAAAATATTGCCTTATTACGCTGACTAAAAATCTCAAGAGAATTCATATGTGTGGTAATGATGGAGCTAAATTCATAAGTTCGATATAAGAACGTGAGGTTTATGACTTATGGCAAATTCATACCTTATTCACCATACATGAAAATATAAAAATAGTTGCTTTATTAATATGTCGAATGCATGTGCAAAAACATTTCGAAGACAAACAGTTATTTTGTCTACTGCATAGAGCATAATTGTTAAAAGAATGGATCATTAAGCCTTAATTTTAAAAGTGGTAGTGGTGCATATTACAACGCCTCCCAGAATCGCAAAAGTAGAAGTCCACAACCACCACCTTCTAGTTGTCAAGTCGTGGTGGATAGTAACAGGGATAATAAAAAAAAGTAATCAATGAATTTTTACTGTTCGTTTTTCAAAAAGATATTGCAAATTAATGTTGTAAGTAATATTTATGCTTTTATTAATTTTAAAAAATTTTACACTTATAAATATTGGGAATAAGAATTATATAAATAAAAAAAATAATATGCCCCAAAGAGATAGAGTTCAATCAAAGTTTCACGCCAATCAAACCATCACCAACTTAGCTATTCAGGGCTTGCATCTTCCAAAATCTGAATAAGGTACTACAACAACTTTGTAAGTAATAAAAGTATATGAGTCGATAATTTTCGTAGTTGGATACCATGTCAAGTAATGTTTTGCGCTGCATGCTCGTTCCATTTACCCGAGAGGGCAGTTGACAGAAGAAGAGAGTGGCATTTGATGTATACGTTGGCAAACGTTACATTTGACCATATTTAATTTTGTTATGCAGAGTTGCAGGATGGTAATAAAAGTGAAAATTTTTTGAAAAAACAACAGCAAATGAAATTTTATGAAGGGTTGCCAAAAACATCAGATTATTCAAACGGTCCTCATCTTAAAAACCTTTCATTCATTGACGATCTGATGCGTGAGTCTTCGAATCCTATTGTTGTAGATCTTTGTACTAAAAAAAGTCATCATAACAATATTAGTGTAATGCTTACGATACAAAATTTTTTTCATAAGTCAACGGATTCGCGAGAAATAAGTCTTAACGCGTCGTATATTGTCGTATTTAAAAACCTTTTCAATCATGCGCAAATACAAAATTTAGTGAGACAGATACATACTAAGGTTCCGAAATTTGTACAAGAGACCTATCAAGACGCAATGGCTAAAGGTCATGGTTATCTTATGATCAATTGCAAGCAAGATACTTTGGACGAGTTAAGATCCCGTGCACGTATATTTCCCGACGAAGAGTATCACTACGTTTACCTACCAACATGCAACAAGTGTATTCGGGCATCTGGGTTGAAATAACAAATAAAATAGTTAGTTTTAAAACTGAGCTCTCATTTTTTTTACTATGAAGTCACAAACATCGAAAAACAGGTGTTTTAATCAAGTTACTTGTCGCATAGACAAGTCTCGTAAAGCTCGTTTAAAAAAAAGTAAGTTGCAATTTTATAAGCTCTTGCTTATCTTAACAGAGAACAGAGAGCTGTATTGTTAAAAAAAGGAGACAAAAAACTAATTGACTGCTTGTGCAAACATGTTTGAATGTTTTTAAAGGTGTTGTTTCTCTGAAGAACATTAAAAAAAAGCTTAAAAAAATTTTAAAGTATTTGAAGACAATTGATTACCATAATTAGAAGTAAACATTCGTGGAAAAAAATAACGAAAGTTATGGTTCAAAAAGGCAACGGTTTCTTGCTGGTTTTATTATTGTAAAAATAATATAATAGAAAAAGGAACAAAAAAATTTTACTCTCTAAAGACCAACTTAAAAGATTAAAAAGAAAAAGCAGTAGTATAAGTGCAAACGACTGTCCTTTTATCCCTACAGCCACAAATAATTTTTTTACACAACCTGTTTTACAAACCACGCAGTAAATGGAAAAAAAATTGAGTTGATTAGACGATTTGATGAAAAAATTTCTACATTAAAATTTCCACAGTAATGATACGATAGTTAAAGGAATACTTGAGAGTTTTACATAGATATTTATATTTTATCGATGAAGACCGTGAGTCAATACATATTGCAGAAAACGAGGTTGAAAATATATCTACTACAGATGATTATGGAATAAATAATGAAAAGGTTGTCAGTACTGTACCTGAAGTGTACCAACAAAAATCTAAGTTGCTTTTAAAACATTTACAAGGATATAAAAACAATATTAAGTGGGATAGTACAGATACAGTAATTTATAATGGTAAAAAAATGAAAGGGTCGAATATTATAATATAAGGGGTGTATATTTTCATTTAATGTCTCTGTAAGGTAAAGGAGAAACGTTAAATCGGTGGGTAGAAAAACATTTGCTATAGTACATGTTAAAAAACTCCAGCTGTATCAACTACAGTGAAACGCGTTATTGGGTTTGAGGAAGGGTAGACAGAGACTGAGCGTAACCGTGTCAATATAAGAGGGGATTACAGGCTATTGTTTTACGGTAAATAACCAGCAATATTATCAAGAGTGGTACCTGGTCAACTTTTTATCTATTCTGATATATGTGAATCAAGTGTTGGTGATACATTGGCACCCTTGCTGAAGATAATAAATTTAGATATTCATGAAATTCATTTTAGAATCACAATTGTTAAGAGGTATACTCTGCTAGTCTACGTACCCCCTCCCGGTAATAGATTTTATACGATTGATATATATACATATATAAAAGTTCAATTTGATACACCAATCTTATTTGAGTTTGGGACACTGACCGTGGTGTTACATACACAATTAGGCTCTTTTTTCACCAGACTTTTTCAAAGTACTATGCTTTACATAGTTAGAGGTCATTGTACCATTGGAAAAGAAGCTGTGTGGGCGGAAGTAAATATAATTGACGATGTAGAAGAGAACAATATATCATTTAAACACGCATTCAAGAATCGGATGAACAAATCTGATAATAATTTAAAACGTCAAATTACAAAAAAAATAGTGAAGCTGATGGAAGGATCGGAATATAATACTTGACCATATAAAAGAAGAGCACAGTCTCGACGTAGGAGTGATGGCATAAACATCTCGTTAAAAAGCGTGAAAAAAAAGAGAAAAAAAGCGATCGAGAGTAACAAAGTGGAAAATAGGTGCACATAAGAAGAATTTTAAAAAATAGTAAGTAGAAAAGCCAAACAAAAAAATAAAAAAAAGTTGGTCGTAAAACAAAAAAAAAGGTGGTAAAAAATCAAAAATTAAGACCTGTAGATATTTTTTGATAATCATGTCTGAATTGATTTTAAATAAAGGACTGTATATGAGCCCGAGAGATCTGGGGATAATTATTTTTGGGACACTCTACCTTGAGGGAGGAACCAAACCGGAAAGGGTGAATCACTTAGCCCTTTGGAAATGATACATGCTTTATGAAAAGACTTGATTTCACACAGCACTTTTAATTAATAATCAACAAAATGTAAAGATTTATTTTCTTCGTAAGGATACACTTGATTCTATCGAAAAATCGAGAAATATAGATATAGTCTTAAATACTTAAGTTTATTGACGATAAATCGCTCGTTAATGAGACTAAATCGTAAATGGTTACAACGTCGTTTAATTATCTGAACAAAAGGATTAAACTTAAGTTTAACAATTCGTAATATTATGATAAAAAAAAAGTTCAATAGTAAAAGAAAGCAACGAGACTGGTAAGTAGAGTACGACCAGCGCGTTGCGAGAGTTGAAGGAGAACTAGCTATAGCAGCTCACTACACACGAGACACGCATCTACAATCGCGCGCCAGCGACTCCTATAACACAAAAAGCTAACTGTACAAGCATACATACCATCTCTTTCTCTCCTGCATTCGCCTACTTATATATAACGTCAAATACATAACGATGCATACTGATACGTAAGCTATAGTATACTACTTGTTCAGAATACATATATTTTAAGTACATTCGAAATAAATACATTTAAGTATTCAGTGAACTCAAAACTAAACAATGTCTTTCCTACATAATCATACAGACCCTTGCATGATAAGCGAGTTGGGTTTATTTTTCGTTCCTCATGCAGACAGCATTAAAAACTAACAGATAGATGCATTACAAACCTGTTTAGTCGTTAAGCGATGAAAATCCCAATAGAATTCGTAATCAGTTCTCAAAGAAGGGTTACAACGGCTTAGCCCATACGATGCTCAGAGTGAATGTCAAATTTACACTTTACGACAAAGGTGGGGATCTGCTTATAGTTCTAGTAAACAATTTTTGGCACTTGATATTCACCCAGATTGACATATATTTTCACTAAAAACTTGTGACTTCCCTATATAATGCTTACCTTTACAGAGCACACATTGAAATACTTTTAGGTTACGGTCCTGCAGCAAAATCATCGAATTTGTTAACAAATTTTTGTAAAACAGATTTAACTGGTGAAATAGACGAATTACTTGGATCAAAAAAAAACTTAGCTCTTATTAAGCGTTAAGCATATTTAAAAAACGAAAAGATCATAGATGTAATGGGTTATTTACAGTGTGATGCATTTAATCAGGACAAATTATTATTCAATGGCGTTAAAGTTCGTTTACGTTAGTACGCTCAAAATTTGCTCTTTGTCTCATGGATGCTTTAGTGAAAAATTATTCTATCAGTATTACAGGGGCTTCTCGTTTGGCGAGTAACAGTTAGCCCTACAGTTCTGATAGCGCACCCAAAACTCTGGCAAACACGACAAAATAACGAATTAAGCATGTCGAAGTAAAATGTTTTACCCTACATAGTGGTATAAGTGGTGACTGTTTAGATGATGTTATCCTTGGATAACTTTCGGAAAGAATCATTTTAGGTTTTGTTGACAACAAAGCATTTAATGGGGATCAAAAGATAAATCCCTTTAATTTTAGAAATTATTCTATACATTTTTTGTCGTTATATGTTGACGGTGTACAAGTTTCTAGTAAACTGCTACAACCGATTTTTACAGGAAGCACACCTATGTACTTGGAAGTATATCATACAATGTTTTCGGGCACTGGGATCTACTACGTGAATGACTGAAATAACATTTACAAAAAAGACTATCTCAGAGGGTATTGTCTGTTTGCATTTGATCTTATAGTCGATTTATAGTGGGAATGTATCAATGCATACTTGAAAAATCCCCCGGTATGTCTTCAATGGCACGTATCAAATGGGGTTAGAGTAGACCTGCTCATAGTTCATTTTCTCCCAAAAACGGAAATTACACTTTGATTGACTGTGTAGGAGTATCCCAGCTTGGACTACTACATGACACTGGTGCCTAATTCATAGAGGGTCAATAAATCATAAAGGGTAGATAATTTATATTATCATATTATAAGATAATTCATAGCTGGCTCTCTTACGGCTTTTTTGGGTTACCTGGTTATGAGCGTGCAGTTGGTGCGTTTGGAGCGCTTGGAGTGAAAATGCGGGCTCAGGCTAGAAGTGTTAGGAACACTCTGAGCGCTCGGAACCTCTTAATTAAACAAATCTAATGAAAGATCTGCTGTCTGTGGCGCAGCTCTTTTCTCGAATGTTTCGTGCCAAAGCGCGAGAAAGCGCGCGCAAGAGGAACGTGGGGGCACGTTAGGCGTCGCACAAGTTACAAGAAGCTATCCACAAAATGTATACTTTGCAGGTAGAGTGGGGACATTCTGAGCATAAGGCAGCATATGCTGGCGCTCGCATGGTAGTCGGACACTGCAGGCTGCTAAATGCGAGCGCTTGCGAGCAGTTGTACGCATATGAGAGCATGTACTACGTGACACTAGCGCTCGCAAGTAGTCGTGCACAACTGCGCAGACGGCGAAAGATCGCAAGTAGTTGTAAAGACGTTTCACGATGTTGCTGCAAGCGTCAAGGTATGATTCGGTCGTGAAAGAGAGAAAGAGAGAGAGAGAGAGAAAGACACGCGAAGTTTGTGCAATTTCTTTTTTTATAAGCTGCATCGCTACGGTAAACACTTTTTGTTTTTGTCGCTACCTTTGCCACCACTGCTACTACTTTGGTTGCTACTGCTACTGCCAATGAGAGTTAGAGAACATATACAATGCGCTCACTTCACTGTAGTAACGAATAACTCGCTGTTATAGTATCGTCTGTACAGTGAACGCACATAAGGTAACGAAACCGTTCTGTGTTATACACGTTACACTACGTATCGGCCGACGCTTTGGCTTGGCACCACTGTCATGTAGTAGCCCAAGCTAGGATACTCCTACACAGTCAAACCAAGTGCAATTCCCGTTTTTGGGAGAAAACGAACTGTGAGCAGGTCTACTCTAACCCCATTTGATACGTGCCATTGAAGACATACCGGGGGATTTTTCAAGTACGCATTGATACATCCCCACTACAAATTGACTATTACGCTTGATCTCTCTTCCAGCAGAGGCGGCCGGCGTATTCCCCGCGGATCAGTTACCTTCTGTTTGGGCAAGACCGTACGCTCTCATAGTTAATACGGATGAAAGTTCTAAGCCAGGTTCGCCTTAGGTAGCTATATACATTGATATTTAAAATCATCGAGTGTACTTTGACAGCTATGGTCTGCCCCCTATGATATCACATCATATCGATAGACTCAGAAGCAATTGTGTTATTTACCATTGGAATGCTTAACAGCTTTAAAATATTATTTCTGGCTTTCGTGGCAGCCATTATATTTATTTTTTATTTTGCATGTGCAACAACTAGTCTTTAGACATGTTTTGTTAATTTTTACCATCAGATACTCTTAGCAATAATAAAATAGCTGTAACCTTATTTAATCGTATCACTAGAAACTTATATACCAGAAACTTATATTGTGTGTTTTTTGTATAATATACGCATTAAATAAATTTTAAATTGTTCTTATTTCAAACCTCGCACCCCATCCATTTCTAATTACTGTTTTACGATGTACTTTGATGAAAAAGGATAACTTAAAACTATGGCTTTAATTTTTAAAATTTTTACTCTACTTCAAATTCAGCAAAATGTTACTGAGAAACATAAGCATTAGGTACACCTTATTAACGTTAACCGACGTTTGACTTTAAGCTGATACATCTTCTCAAGCCCTGTAGACGTATGAATAATAAAGTATTTGCTCGAAATGTGTAATTATTACATCTTTGCTTTCTTTCACCCTGCTTCCTCTACACTAAGTTTCAGTGTATTTTTAAAACTATCAGCCAGTGGTCGGTCAATCGGTCAAAACGTTTTTTAATATCGTACGTTCTTACTTGAATATTTTTTTGGCAAAGATCATGATATACTGTTATAAAATAATAGGTTCCGATATCTATTTCATAAATCATGATTCCAAACAATTTTTGACTAACATTGTGAGATCTTGTTACGAAAAATTAGGTTTTGATACATATTCCCTACAATATAAATTTAAATTTTTTCTAACAAATGTAATGACTAATTATAATGAAAAATTAGACTAGTGTTTGGCGTATAATAACGTAAGGGACTACGATTTATGTATGAGTATATCAGGTGAAGAAATATGGAAGAAAACAGCTCGGAATAATTTTGTTTCAAACAAACTCAGGTTCCAGAAGTTACATATGAGCAAAGTTAAAGTAATATCGCCATATCCAAGACAACATTACACTAAATTTGAAATATAAATGCGCGACAATGTGTTTCAAACATAAGGAGACAAGAAAGTCGTGAGCAAAGCTTAAGAAGCTGGAATACCCACGAATCACATGGGTATGGTGTCATTTTCTGAACTCTTGTTGCGAAAGCAATATGCGTGTATATATAATATAACGCAGTTCGACATGGGCCATTAAAATGGAAACTTGGTTTGAAGAAAATAAGTCACCTCCGTCTTCGTAATGGTTTTATAGAAGAAGTAAATTGTAACGAAACAGATTGTGAAAAAATATGTAGCGAGTGTCAGGGACATTTTAATAAAGCTTGTAAGCTTATTGTATTCTAAATCGGTGTTTGACGTATTTTGTAAGTAAAAATAAGTAAACCTAAATGTAACTGTAAGATGTTATGCTTAAAATTTATATAAAATTTAAATAAATAATCTTAATAATATGTAAAGCAAAGCCGCTAAGACTGTTGTAATCGCTAATCGTGAAAACTATTCAACAAATTTCGTGGAAATTTTGTATACCGATCTTCCTAGATCGTTAGAGTATAGTTTTTAGGTTAAAAAAATTAATAACAAAAGCAATAAATAAGCTCAAAGTTTCGCGAAAATACGCTTGCCTTGCACTTAAGTTCAGTTAAATCTGCTAGGTGGCATCAAAGTAAAATCGAAATAACCTGCAATTGAATTAAATAAGTATGGTTATAAAATGCCTGAGCAACATACCAAATGCACAGTCGTTTACTGACGATGCATGAAGCCCACAGTTGAAAGTCGTGCAAATGGGTACCCCAGCTACTGATGACACTGTTTTCTAATGAACAAGCGACTTGTATCAAAATTCATCATGATCCACCATGATTCATGAGTAATCACCAATACTAAAACGTTCTGAATGCTAACGTCACCGGCGAGATACCAGAAGACATCTAGCAAGAGCACACTCTGCTCTAACAATTTGGGATCATATGGCCATTCTTCTAACCGACCTTGTACTGCTATCAGATCAAATAATATTACAACAGCAAGGCAGGAAGAACAACCCTGAGTTTAAGCAGCTACTACAGCCTCCTCAGTGGTTTTTAGGAACGGCATGTCCACAGACACGGTATTCTTCAGGCCCACTTTCTTGACTAACTATAAACGGTTGGTTATCTAGGAAGCGACCCCACGATGAGACATTTTTTAGTCAGTGTCGTATCTTCCTCCAGCACGGTCTCCGTGCACAGAGCCAGATCTCTATCATCAAGAATAATAATAAGGAATAACTGGAAATTTTCCCACTAGCCCTTTTCAGGGCCAATATAAGTATTTACTTTCCCTACTTAACCACCAATCTCATCAGTTCTTTTTAGCACCACCTAACGTTAAACTACCTTGCCAACAAATACATGTTTACTACTATTTCTGGCAACGGTTGGTCGACTAAATGACTATATAAAGCTGGCCACTATTAATCCAAGTCAATCATTCACTGGAAGACGTCACAAGCGGAGTTGTTTGACGGAAGGCTGGGAACGCTGGCAACCAAAGATCCTACATTGTAACACTCTCGCAACTCTATAAGCATTCTACCAGGAATCACCGATGCTCTTCAAGGTCTGCGCTGGATGAACCTAACAGATATAAAGGAAAAATAATCTTTAGCAAACCGGGCAGTCTCCAACGGGCAAGCATCCCAAACCAATCTCCCTACCTTAGATTACCAAAACGACTGAGCTCTGCAAAAAAAAGAAAATGCTTTAAACACCAATTTCTCCAACGTAACACCAAGAGACGTTGGTAAAGAGTTCTACAACTAGCTCTAACGCTCCAGACGTTATAGTTTTCCTTACGATCAGTCTCGTGCTACAACAGCAGGCCAGATAAGATCACCCCGAGGTATTCAGGCAGTCACGTTTACTGGAAACTCCAGTCAAGAAAGAGTTTATCTCACTGGTACTTTTTGGGGCCATCAGACGTCAAACTACCTTGCCAACCAATGTATTACAACCTAACAAAGTTGACAAAAAACAGCCCTTAGGGCTGAAAAAAGTTTTAGTTATGCCTACAGTCACAAGAAAGCGAATTGGAAGGAAAACTTCGAATGCTCTAAATGTTTAAAATGTGTGGTGTCAAGAAACTGACGCAGAATGTACATTGAAATGAAAACAGCAACCTCAAAGTCGAAAAATAAAGAATTCATTACGTGAGGGATAAGATTTCTATTATAACCCTGACAGTAATCGTTTGAATCTTCCAGATTTTTCATTAAGTAGAATAATGTGTATTTGTATTCAGTGTGGCAATAAAAAATAGAGAGATTAAGCTCCAGGACTTTGTTGCTCTGGTAACAAAGTTGAAAGATAGGAAAAAACAATTTCTCAATTCTGCATTATTTGTCGGTTTTTAATGTTTATAATTAAAAAAATAGCACTTTGCATTTTTATTATCACGTGAGAAAGTGCAAAACAACGGCCTTGTAGGAGCACCAATTATTTTTTGGCACAAGGAACGCACGGTACTTCACATCATGATTATATTTTTTTCACTTTTACAACACATTATTTGACAAAATAAACTGCAGGGATTCCTTATAAATATTCTTTTAATAAAAAGATTTTTATTTTGAAGAGTGTCAGGAATGAATGTTAAATTCTTAACTGAATACGTTTTACATTACGCGTCAAGACATTTCGGTGTTCTATTCAGTAAACCTTAATTGGCTGAAGTACAATAAAAAAGAGTAGTACATACAAAACGAGTGAAATTATTGATAAGTGCAGTTCTGAAACTTTATTCTGAGAGTAGATAAACAAGGGCAACTCCAGCATACCTGTGCTGCAATCGCCATGGTGAATCCAACACACCTCCCCCCCGTTGCTGCATTTGTACTTCTCTTTCTCTGTGCGTGACACGTGAGTTTAGTGAGAGTTTTAAGCTCTCTCTTGAGCAGCTTCTTTTATCTGCACGCGCTGCTTGATATAATCGGCGCGCTGCTTGAGTTTTTTTCGTGTGAGATGGAGCTCTCTCTTGCACAGCTTTTTTCATCCGCGCGCGCTGCATTATTTTGATACTCACAAGCAACTTGAACGTGGAGGTCTCTCTGTTTTGGATGCTTTAGTTACCGGAAGTTTTTTTTGTATAAGTTGGTTATGTTGCATACAAAATATAACGTGTATTTCTTCGTCCCTACAGCAACTTACCGTTGGAGAAGAAATACCGTGATAATTGTCTCAAATGTCTCTACTCAATGATTCGCGCTCTCGACTCTCCCTTCACTGGATCTATCTTAGAAGGGGATTCACGTCAAGGTCAAATGAACAACATAGAGTGACTTTGACTTTACTTCACGTATTCATTATAATAACCACAACACCTCTCTTTGGTCCCAATTACACTTCCATAATCCCTCGATCGCAACCACGACGCCAGTGGTGCACTCAGAGAGACACGATGTTCGCTTACGCACACCCACACACGCACTCTTACACTCTCTTTCTTTACCACACGACTTTCGGTTGAGGCCAGGCCTCCTCAACGCGGCTGGCTGTACGTGCACACACACACCCTCACTTGGCCTGATCTCTAGCCCACGGAGTAGGTCACCGTCGCGGCCCGTAAGAGACACGGTGACGTCCCCCTAGAGGTGCCTCTGGCGTTTGCTTCCCGTCTATGCCCCCGCCTGCACCCTCTCTCCTCTCTCTCTCTCTCTCTCTTACTCTCACTCGGTTTCTGTCCCTCCCTCACACACTTGTCCGATGCGTCCGTCCTCACGTCTCGACGGAGGCCCGACCGTGGCGCGCAAAAATCACTGCCCCATGCCCCGATCCTTCCACTCCTGCACTCGCGTCTATCGCTATAGTCGACGTTCTCACCCGCGTCCCCGCGAAACCTACACACTGTACCTTGGCGGATCCCGTGCTTCCTTACGGTAAGACCAGTTCACCATGAGCGTCGAGGGTCACAGTCCAGGAAGTCGACGCTGCGTGATACCTGGGCCTCTCTTGCCTGCTGTCCCGTACACCTCTCTCCTCGGGCTCGGCTAGGGTCGTCACGGGAGGACGCTTCGTCTCAAGATGGCCGCCGTTCAGGGTCGGATGGGTCGGGATCAGGCTTATTTTTCCGGGTCCTTCTTCCCGCTCACTCTCACTCTCGCTTGATCTCTCTCTCTCTCTTGCACTTAATACTCGCTATACTCTCGGCTTTCTCGCTCCACGTACTCTCTCCTACACTTCACGCTCGGTGGTCTCACACCCACTGAACTCATCAATCGTGTCCGTCTCCAACTCGTCGCTCAGTAGGTCAACTAACTATCTTTTGACCTACCTACCCAGTCCCTACCTTACTTACCGATATCTCTCATTCGTGTCGCCACCGCGGCACTTACAAAAATCTCCATACGCACTCTTTATACTACGTTGATCCATTGGCCCCTTGCGCCTCGTCCTTTCTTCTCCTTATGAAAAATTCGCTACAACAGAGCACACGGAAAAGGCTATGTACAATCAGCATGATTATCTAGCTTCAGAGCAGGGGCGTTGACTGTGGCGTGGCAAACAAAATTGCGAAGCAAATTTTGCTACGTCACAAAGATTTTTGGGATAAAGAAATTTTTAGTAGAAAATTAAAATGAAAAATTGTTTATTAAAAATACAGTCAAAATAGTAAGTTACTACCTAAAATGTTAGTATATTTTAATTGCAAAAAACCGCTTTGTCATAATATTTAACACATTATTCTGCAGCATCCAAACTTTTATTCCCTGGATATTTCTTATGGCACATGAAGAGTTAATACTGAAGCTGTGGAATTGACATGGCAAATACCCCTTGGTTAGTTTTGCTAGGGCTGGACATTCATGCTCCTTGATATTAGTGACTCTAATTGGTAGGGAAGATAAATAACCAACTCGCTTATTATATATTTTACATTAAAAATAATATCACCAGCATGGTATTATCTCTTGAAGATATTTTTCTTCTCGAGACCCTTAACGTACACCTTTGCAGCGACAACCAGCTCGTTTTTAGAAACTTTCAGTCCTACTTCATAAGTAACATTGGCATAATTCCAGCTTATGCCATGGAAATTGGTTATCAACCATTGATTTTGCCTTCTGTCCCAAAATGATAAATTTTCCCACGCAAAAGGTGGCTCGAGTACGCTTACAATAGGTATGAAATTTTTTTTCCCAAGTTCAACATACGAAATTTCTTTAAAAATAAATTTGGTGTCATAGGTTTTAAAATCCTGAACGTCTACAATGTATTCCATCTTTTGAAGTTTGAACGATATGCTTCGCAGTCGAGTATAATTTAAGGAATGATTCCATACCAAGGTTAGCTGAAATATATATCCTTTTATATTATGTTCTAAATTGTGTGTGCACACAGCTTCAGTTTAAAAAAAAAAAAAAAAACTCTCATATTTGAATGCATCTATCTGGTTAAGGTACTCTGTTTAAGTTTGTAGGAGATTTAACTTACAGCAAGATTGCATTCTTCCCATGTACTAAATTATTAGGTTTAGGTTAGGTAGTAATTTAAGTATGAAGATCATTATAGGATGTGAAAAAACTTATTATTGACACATTTTTAGTTTCATTTTTTACAAAAAATTTATTTGACATAAAAATTTATGACATAAATGTTCAAAAAAAGTAAGATATATACACCTTATTCTACAGCTGCCGTATATTAATGCTTACAACTCCTCGTCAACATCATTATCGTCAACGTCGATCCATTCCATATTTAAATAAAACTTTTTCATACGCTTAACATTATGAAGAGCCCATTTTGATTTGTAGGCACCGTTGTGATAAGTGCAAGTGGTGACCAATCTTGGGAGTTCAAATGGTGGATAGTCTGTCATATTAGTGACTTTAAAGCCAAATCTTTCAAGCCTTTTTTGTCTCAGCTCGTCAATAACAAATATTTTCACAGCATTTTCAAGATTTTCCTGTAAAACATTTCCAACCTCTGTATACTCAATTTTTCCTGAGTCCCAGGTTAGTCCGTGATAGCAAAGTTCAAGGTATGAATTTTTATGTTTATACTTTTGTGGTAATTTACGCCAGGTAAAAAGTGCTTTAAAAAGAAATACTTCTACTTCTGTATCATTTGCACTGAGAGGAATGATAGCAAATTCTTAAAGCACGTAAGCATTACTTGGTTTCTTCAAACCTTGCATATCAACAAAATATTCCATTTTACTCTATTAAAATTTTTTTTTTAATTTTTGTTCGGCTTTTTATACCCTTAACTTTTCGAAGAAGATTCGTTGTTGGTTGAATACTCAGTGCCAAGATTTCTTGATACTTTATGTGAGTTGTAAAATTGCTTGTGCAACACATTCATTAATATAAAATTTTCTTAAACATTTACACAGTCTTTATTATTATTTTTTGATTTTTTTGTATAACTTTTTTCAACACTTTTCTCCGTTTGTGTCTTTGTGTTTCTCTTCACAAATTTTTCCCACTCTTCTTGTCGTCGCTTATTTTCTTTTTCTTTCTTACTCCAGCTGTTGCTGCTCTGATCCTTATTCATGACGGTTGAAACTGAACTGACGCTAGCAGAGCCATGAATCGGCCTTATAGCTTTTACATGAGTTTCTTGACATCCCCACTCATTTGACTATACTGAACGATACGATCATGTAAAATTAAGCAATAAGCTGATGTATTGGCAGGAAAATTGTTATGCGACTCAAATTCTAGCCTCACATCTACTGGAGCATTTTTTAATGACTCGTTTTGTTTGGAACAATCGAGGACGATTAAAGNGCAAAATTAAGCAATAAGCTGATGTTTTGGCAGGAAAATTGTTATGCGACTCAAATTCTAGCCTCACATCTACTGGAGCATTTTTTAATGACTCGTTTTGTTTGGAACAATCGAGGACGATTAAAGGTATCCGATTGAGAAAGTAATGTTTACCTAATAAAGGCGTACAATTTTTGCCGTAATATAAACTTTGAAAATTAGCATACATATTATACAGCAATTCATACTGATTACGAGTTATATCGAGATTAAGATCACCATAAGGATAATATTGTGAATTTATATAGAGTTTTACATTTCTCGTATTGCAGTGATCAAACATACTAGCGCTTAGGGTAACTGTGGGTATTACTGGCACTGCTTCAATTACTGGCAGTCAATAGAAATAAATACATATAAAATTATTTTATAATGATGAATATGCAAAAAAATTTTTTTCGTAAAGTAGATAACTGCACAAATATTATTCAATCGCGTATTAGTACGAAACATAAATTTGAATTATTTTATCAATGACAACATAGACAGGTGTGTGATTCGCTCACAAAAAATTGAATTTTACAGCAAAAAGCGACTTGCTTTCAATGGTATTTTTATTGATGAACATGGCAAAATCACACAATAAACAATTTGTTGAATTGTAAAAAACCTCAATTTTTCGATAAATGCAATGAAAATTATTTTTGAATGTTTTTTCTTTTTTAAATATTGATGCCAGTATTTGGTATAATATTTTTCGCTACTGTTGAA
The DNA here is from genome assembly GCF_000648655.2 of Copidosoma floridanum. The sequence continues at coordinate 271,237 of NW_019379719.1, forward strand.
TTACTGGCAGTGATTTGGTAAGGTACAGCAATCTAACCTAACAAAGTCATCAACCACTAAAGCCTCTTGCTCCGTATTTGTCTTGGCCTTCTGAAGATATTTTTCAATCAGTAAACAAAAAGAAGAGTATAACTAAAACTCCATCAGTTATATCAGGTCCTCTATGGCAAAAAATCGGTAAAGAAAAAAAAATAAAGTTGTTAAATTGGAAACAGCAGCAGAAAAAAAAATGAGATCAGATAAAACAAAAATGTTAAAAATAAAAAGAGAAAACGACAAATTAATCAAGCACGGAAAAAATTTTATAAAACAACAAACTAGAATCGAAAAAGAAAAGGCCAAACTTGTTACGCACCAAAAAAAAATTAAGAAGAAATTTTAGAGAAGACAAAATTACAAAAAGATTTGTAGAACCAACTAAGCAAATGGCAAACCAAATTAAAACACATTGATAGCTAAATCTTATAATTTTTTTTCTATTATCATAGATTTTATTAGATTAGGTAGATTTTATTGTGATTTTACGTGATAAGGGTTAAAAATTATATTTGCCAGTATTACACGGCCAGTAATTCAAATTTAGACAGTATTGGGGGGGCCAGTAATACGTGCATGGTGTCAATAATAGGAGCATGTTGACTGTTTAGAAAAATTTTTATCATTAATAATATGATCTTATTTGTGTCCATTTAAAAAATCATTTATTGTTTGTTATTAAATAAAGTTAATAATAAAAAAAAAATATGTTAGATTGATACATTTTTCTTTTTCATACCATACATTTAAGTAGCCGTAGTCAAAAAAGTGCCAGTAATACCCACAGTTACCCTACATCTTTCTGATTTTTACGGTTTGTCTAAAACGCTAAAATTACATAACATGGCTTTTCCAACTGATTAGATGTTTTAACTGTCCAGATATGTTTTGATGTGCTAGATGAGAGGGGATACTCATATAATTCCCAAGTTCAAAAACTCATAGATATAAACTTATTTTTTTGTAGTTGCTGCGGCTGTGGGATCAGCAGCATTGGCATTAACTGGAGTTTGCAACACGGCATTTATATAGTTTCATGTTTTTGTAAGTATTAGCTCATGTTTCACATTAATAACTATCTTACGATAGTCTTCAGCAAAACCTAAAATCATATTTAGTGGAAGTATGATATCGAAGTAGCCGTTATTATTAGTAAGACTATCATCTTCTTCTCCAACGCCAAGCCAAACTGCATTTATCCCAGATTTTGTTTGATCAGGACAAAGCGATAGCCAATATTTTATGAAGATTGTGAGACCAACATTTTTGCACTTGTCTACTTCTATAGCATTTATCTCATATCTTGTTTTTTTAAATAAGTGACAGATGGCGTTATTTATCAATGCGGTATTTGTTACTGCTGTATTTTCATCTGCTCTGACCAATCTTCCCTAAACACGTAGAGAACTTCTGGATGGTAAAAGACACAAGTCTTGATGTTGAATTAAAATGCGAATTTCATCGCTGTTGCCATACTTTGATGATGCATATGGCTGTTGAGCGTGAATCTTTTAATGCGCAATAGATTTGTCAAATGTGACTGGAGATTGAATACTTAGAATCTCATCTATTTTGTACACAACAAAAAAATATCCACTTTAGTTTCCACCACGGCTTTTTATTTTTAGACCTAGACTTTTTATAAACTGAATTTTCTGATGAGTTAGTTTTTGACCAGTCAATCATTTTTTTGAATGTTTTGATGCTTTGATGGACTTTTTTCTTGGACTTATCAACGCTTTGAGAGCTCGTTATCGACTGAGCGCTGGAGTACATATTGAGTTCTCTATATGATTTGTTTGATTATAAATAATGACCACTATGGAGAGGGTTTTATGTGCAATCTTATAGTTATGACTTCTCCACGAAAATTGACTAAATTACCAACCTGATCTTCAATGCATAGTTGTACCTGATCAATGATACGTCCAATAATCGGTAAATAAATTATTTGTGATGGAACTTCAATGATTTTGTATCCAGGTGGTACAGCAGGAAAGAATTCATGAATCGTGTGTACATTGCGACTGTTTATGTAAGCTCCACTCGTGATATTACATTCAACTCTTAATGCGTTTATCTTTAGAATAGCTACAGGTAAGTCTGAAACATGAGTAGTATTATTTTTATAACTCTCTGAGTGAAACCTAATAGACTGCCAATAGAATCTTTAGGTCTAAGATCAATAGTATGACTACACTTGATAACACTTCGAAGCGTATTATTGTTCGGCTTAATATCAAGAGTTATGTTGTAAGGTTGTAATACCTCAATAAAAAATGACCTAATATCTTCAATTTCATAGCTGCCTGTTAGTAATAGAATGACTTGATTGCCGACATGAAATTTATTACAATTTTCATCGATATTTGGGATTGAGTTGAATGACAACAGTTCTACTAAGCCAAGAACGTAGCAGTGTTTTGGAGACAACTTAATTGGTGGGAAATACTGTGCTTCTTAAATGGAAGAGGTACCAGGGAGGATGAGTGTCAATGTTTCTTCCATGGTTGTCAAAGTGTAATTAAACGGTTTTTCCCTATGTAAGAGTTTTATATTTGTTTTAAAAGAAACTTTGAGCACAAATGACCACAGTTGTAGGAGTTAAATTTTTGACATCGCTTATAATTATATTTTACCTTACTAACTTTTAGATATGTCATTAAGTCAGTCGGTGGCTGCAAATCTCCAAAACTGTCAAAGTACACAACATTATTACCACGTTTTCGATAAGCCACCCAGTCCACCAGAGTTCCAGGTCCATTCTCATCATCAAGATTTACTATAGCTGTTTCACAAAACCATGGGCCATCAGAAGGTAAATTGTTTCTTATGAAAACTCCACGAAAATGGGGAATTTTTAAGATTTTAGAATATTTTATCAAATCTATGTTAGTTAGAGCTCGATCAGGTGATTTTATTTCTTAAAGCTTTTTTTTGAGGTCTTTTTTTTTAAACCTTTTCTAGCGTAAGGCTTTAAATAGACTCCTAATCCAGTTTTATGTGGTTTGAGATAAAGACCTTTTTCCAGGGTGATAGCTTCCATGGTTTGATTATGTCTCTGACTTTCTGCTAGCTGCTTTTTGGCTGACTTAGCAGTATTAATGCTTTTCATAATTCTAGTTATTCCATTGGCTATAGCACCAGTTGAATTTAAACCAGCAAACAAGGGAATCAAAGGTAAAGTTCCACCAATCTGTGTGGGAAGGCGTAAGATGTGCGGAATCGTAACATACTTTTTACCTCCTGATTTTTTAACTGCACTACGAGCACCCTTCAAAGCACTACTAATGACATCTCGAGCACTTCTACTCTTAGTATTCATGTCTTGCGAGGCAGCCTTAATAACTATTTTTAAAGCACTACATTATTTTTTTTTTTGACCTACTCATTCTTCGTTTCCTTTTGTTAATACTCTGTTTCTCACTCTCCTGATTCAACCCTATGTAAAATTTACTTTTAACCTTCATAGCGCCGGTCACGAGGGCAGCTGCTGCTCTTTTACCAGTACTTGAATCTAAAGATTTAACTCTTTGCCAAGCCTTCTCAGCTAAAATTTAATCTGCTTTGTGTCTGGCTTTTAAATCTTGTCTATTTTTCAGATACGCTATATCGTGCTCTTTGCACGCTGCGTCTAGCGGATTTATTCCGGGATCCCCTCCAGCAAGACGCTTAGCAAGCTTAGTACCTGGACCGCAATACTGATAGCCTGGCAAATGAAGCTCTACTGGTAAAGAATTTATGACTTTATTTACGAGACCATGCCCTCTCTTACAATGCATGATAATGATGATTAGTCTTCAGAGGTTGAATCATGACTAATCGTTTGAGGAAATAAATCATGTATTTATAGTAGAAAAAATTCGTTGACAAATAAAGAGCTTAAACTATATAACCTTTGTACTACTTCATTGAATGATTAGTTGTATTGATTATTCATGCAGTATAGACATGGAGTTTAAAGAGCAATCCATAAAATTACAAGTTCCTAATTTTGACGCTATAGTAAAACAAGAAAAGCGTTCGAATTGACATGGTGAACTGCTCCCTGATAGTATTTGTGCGGTATTTTGCGGTCCATCTAATTGTGGTAAGACTAATAGCTTATTAGCTTTAATCGTGCATCTTAACGGAGTTAAGTTTGAAAATGTGTACGTGTATTCAAAATTGCTACATCAACCAAAATACATGTTTTTAAAAGAACTATTGGAGCCTATAGAAGATGTGAAATACTTATCTTTCAGCGAACACGAAACTGTAGTCTCGCCAGATGATGCTTTACTGAATTCTATGATGATTTTTGATGATATAGCTTGTGAAAAACAAGATGATGTAAAGGCTTTTTTCTGCATGGGTAGACACAAAAATGTGGAGTGTTTCTATCTTTGCCAGTCATACGCTTAAGTACCAAAGCATCTTGGTAAGGAATAATGTTAATTTTCTAGTTTTATTTCGTCAAGACGAAGTTAATTTGAAGCATGTGTATGATGATCATGTAAACTCAGACATGCCATACATTCAATTTAGAAAATTTATGCTCTTATTGCTGGAATGATGATAAACATGGATTTGTCATTATAAACAAGGATAGGCAAATAAATAATGGTCGCTACAGAAAAGGCTTTGATAATTTTGCCGTACATTTAGGACATACCTATCGCAATTGTTACAGTCTGTTGCAAGATATTAGATCATCATCATGAATTAACAAGAGAAAGACGTTCTACACCAGTTAGTGAAGGCACGAGAGGCGGTTAAAGAAAAGTACAGACTGTTGAAGTTTGGGAATAATGAGGCTGAAAAAGTACTTAGTGAAACTTTTAAACCAATAATAGACCCTTTCATGGAAATGGTTGCTGAAACGAAAAAACACAAAAGTAATAGTAATAATTCTGTTACTCACAATTATTTTTATAACAAAAACGATGAAGAAAGTATTAAAGTTGATAAAGTGAATCAACAAAAAAACAGAGAAAAATTCAGTGAAGGTAATTTAATATTTCAGTCTGTCATTAGTGAAAGTGATGATGATACCGATTTAAATGACACTATTCGGGATAAATCTCTTAATTCTGTTCAAGTCAGTAAAAATTTATCAAATAATTTCTGTTTACAAATACTTGATCAGAATCAAAAAGGTTTATTAGTTTTAAAGTATGGAGTACGAAAAGAAAATGATATGTACAAGCTTAGTGATTCATGAGTAGACTTTGAAAGTAATCGTTTTAAAATGAACGATTTAAATTTTCCAATGACTCCTGGAATAATGAAGCCACATATCAAAAAGCATCCTAATGAAACTCTGTTGATACAGGAGAATTTTGAAAAATACTATTTAGTATTACAAACTTCAAGTGTTCATAGAAAAGGGTTTGAAGAAAAAGGAGAAATATGAACCTATAATAGGAATAAGTTTAATAAAATTATTGCTTCAATGTTCGATCCCACGGTTCGTAAAGAAGGTGGGTTGTTGCTACCTTATTATAAAACTGCTTGAATAATGCAACAAGTAGATTATACACACTGGGATGATCCTAATGAATTAGTAGATTGTTTACGCTTATTAATAGCTGAAAAGTCAGCAGGAAATACAAGCCATGAAAATGAAATTATATCAATCATTGAAGAGCTTTGCGAGGGAGAATATATATATATATATGTATTGATGTATGTGTGTAAGTATTTCGTCAGTCTCAAAATGAGTGTCGATGTATTCGGTCGAAAATTGGGTGGGACTGAAAGTAGTGGCCGAGGTCCTCCTGGTATTGGATATAAGCTTACCACAGATGGACAGTATGACTCAAATAATAAAAGACTGTGCAATGTTGGAAAACCAGAACAGCCTCTAGATGCAGTAAATTATGCTTACTTGGTTGGAGTGGTTAAAAAACTTGAAAAAGAAATAGATAGCTTTAGAATTTTTATATACAACTTACAAAAAAAATTTCCATTTATTCAAGCTGATTCAAAAAACTTAAACCTAAGCAACTAATACATGGAGCAAACTGTTGAGAAACTTCATAAGGCAACAAGGCGTAATTATCCCCGTCGAAAATTTAACATTCATGATTTAGATGAGACTTGGCAAGCAGACCTTGTAGAGATGCAGCCTTACGATCGCGAAAACAAAGGGTATCGGTATATGCTCACTGTAATAGATGTTTTCTCCAAGTACGCATGGGCTGTACCTATCAAGAAAACAACTAGTGGAGAAGTAACTGCAGCAATGCATTCAATATTGAAAAAAAAGAGTATCCATAAACATGCAAACTGATCGTGGCAAAGAATTCTATTATGCAAACTTCCAAAATCTCATTTAAAAATATAAAATCAATTTATACTCAACTTATAGCAATCTCAAAACTTCTATGTGCGAACGATTCAATCGTAGTTTTAACGTTTTGATGTGGAAAAAATTTAGTTTGCAAGGCAATTACAAATAACTGAATTTGTTACAAACGTTAATTAAATTTTATAATAATAGAAAACACCGAACAATTGGTTTGAAATTAAAAGACGTTGTTGCTGAAAATGAAGTTCAAGTTTTGGAGAAGTTTAAAAAAATATACAAAAACAGTACTAAGTTCAAATCTAAATTCAAAATTGGTGATAAAGTACGAGTGAGCAAAATCAAACAAGCATTTGAAAAAGGGTATACACCAAATTGGTTGACTGAAATATTTACAATCACACGAGTAGCAGCAACAAATCCAACAACGTATTATCTCAATGATTACCGAAATTAACCCATTTCTGGAGGGTTTTACGAGCAAGAGTTGCAGAAAACAAAGCATCCTGATGTTTACCTCGTAGAGAAGGTCCTTCGAAGACGTGGAAATCAAATTTTAGTAAAATGGTTGAGCTCTGACAACGTCCACAAGAGCTGGATCGACAAGAATAAATTGTAAAAAATATCTGCTAAGTTAAAAAGTTTTTTCAAATATTATTTTAAGAGCAAGAAAAGGGATGTGTTTGACCAAATGAATAAATACTTTAATTATAAAAATAAAATAATTTATTCTTTTTCTAATATTTACAAACTTATGCTCAAGAGAATTTTATATGTCCACCATTGTACACTACAAATAATTTAAATTTATTCAATGTTTCTAATAATTCAATGAAAAATTTTTCATTCTCTTAGAGTGCGGTACATATTTTGTTTGGCAGAAAAACTTGGAACTCATCTGCAAACTCAGCAACCATCTTCATTTCATACTTGTTTTTCATTTTTTTTAACTTAGTTATCATATAATTTTGATTTAGAACCATATCGGTAACTTTTTTTCTTGGTAGAAAATTATTGCTAGCAATTTTATTTAATGCTGCGGGATCCATCTGTAACACAATCATAGAAGGAAAAAGTATTTAAATACAAGGATGTAAGTAAAAATTACACAAGTAATGTATGCAATCGTGTCTGTTAACTAACCTTTAGAAATATCGACGTTTTTTTCTCAACAGTTAACTTGTAGAAACACGTACCAAGGAAGACGATGGCTCGTTGAAAAGCTTCTATGGTCCAACTTGAGATCTACTCACACCTCCGCTTGCGAAAAAAATGAGCTCTGCTTGCTGCAACACCTCTTATTCTGATGCTACCTCCTTCACTTTCGGCGGCTCATCTGCGGCGTATTCTCCCTCCACTCTCAGCTGTTCATCTGCGCATACCTGTCCAGCTTCTTGTTCTTCCATCTGATTGGCTCCCCCCTCTATCGGCTCTTCCCGATTGGCTACTTCCATTGCTATAATGCTAAAATGACCCCATGGTAGAGTATCTGTGTGGCTTAGCCGCAAATAACGTTTGTCGTCATGTGCACTTAAAGCAATTTTAGTTTCTTTTTCCATTAAGAGCTGATGATGACGTGATTTAATATTTTTTTGCTCACGTGTTATACTAGTATTTTCACACAAACATGTACTATAGTCATCAAAAGTTATCGTAGCTTTCACAACGAAATTTTTAACACCTTTAGCTTTCTTCAGCGTATTTTGATCTTGTATCTTTATACTATACATTTTTCTCCTTAATCCCACAAATTCCAACATAATCTTTCCATTACATTAATCCTTCATCAACCCAACAATTTTTTTATTGACACTTGGTATATTGAATTTATTATCAGAACTATAGTCTGAAATATCGAATTCTCCAATATTTTCTCGCCTAAGATTATAAATATTTTGGTTCGTGATTTCGTACACAAGATTATCGGTGTCTGTGTATAAAAGTTTGCAATGATCATTCATTTTGTTTCTCATAAAATCATAACGAAATTTATAAAGAAGCATCTTTGATAGATCCAACACACTTAATCCCACATATATTGGTTTTTTAATGCATACATCAGTATGCAACAATTGTATAGCTACCAACTCTGCGTCAAATATGTCACAACTATAAAAATTCGGTAGTGCAATGTAAGCGTCGACAGCTTATCTACCATTCCACTAATTGACAAGATTAACATCCATGCGTTTGCGTTTATTTTCCATCGTTTTCCCATACACAGCATTGTTGAATAACTGAAACAAATTCTTCTTAAACTCATTCTTCGAATTTTGATGCTTTTAACTATTTAAATCTATGTATTTTTTCAACCATTAGCTTTGATTAAACTGTATTTTTCTGTGAATTTTTGTTCTTCGGAGCCCATGACTCACAGCTTGCTTAAGTGCATGATGATGTATCACATAACGTGTTTTATCATACAGCGTAGTCATTAATTTTTTTTGTTTGGAACCTGGGGGTACCATATGCTCAGCACAGAAAGGTAAGTCCTTATGAGCTTTGTAAAGAGTTTTCGGATATTTCAGATCAACTTCTAGTATATAACCAATTTCAGCATTATCTGCCACGTTTAAAATTCCCAAAGGGTTAATATTTCTCACCCATTCAAATCCTGCGTAAGATAGTGGTTGAGTCATAGCTTAACCATACAAATTGTTAACATTATAATACATTAAATATTTTTTATCCTTATTTGCTTAATAACCTTCTTTTACATAGGGGTTGTTGGCTTTGGCATATCGATTGCAACATTGGCTTATTCCACCTTGTATGCCACGCTCTATAAATAAAACTTGATCTATGTCTGTCAGCAATTCAAGTTTTACCTAAAATTAAAATGGTAGATTTTGTTTAAGTGTATTATTTAACTTTGTTAAAACTAATTAACAAGAATTCATTACCAACTTTGTACATTTTACTATAGCGTCCCAAGTTAGGCTGGGTAATGTATAATAATGAGCTGGATCTAGTTCGTGTGTTTTGATACAGTTATTTCGAAAGTTTTCGAATACTTCAGCAAGCAGTAGTACATCAGTCTTTAAATATAAGTCAGAATACTGCCCAAGAGTATGGATACGAAAAGTGTTTCAGATATTTTTTGCATGCTCGTACTCTTCATCAGTTATATGGGTTTCTTATAAGCTGCTGTAAAAATTTTGTTTTGATGGAAGTTTGTTTTCTTTTAATTTTTTAAAAGAAGTATAATCATATGGGTATGTGCCTTTTCTTTTTAATAAGTCTATCTGCGCTATTGTATAATGATCATCATTGAAAAATACGTTTTCTAGTATTTTGAATTCGTTTAAATATGTTGATAATTTATCGAGAGATGAGGCCATAAATTTTAAGGAATCTATAAATCTAATATTAATATTGATACCTTCTACGAATTTTATAAATGAAATATATTTTTCTTTTGTCTGTGGTAAAAACTGAACTCTTCCTGGAAAACATTTGACGAGTTCTTTTATAAATAAATGTGAATCATAACCGCTAAGGTTATGGAATATTACTGGTATCATTCTTGAGTCTTGATAACTAATATTGCATTTGCTATGAGCGGGGCCTTAATACCTTATACAATGTAAAAAATTTTACAAGATTGATTTAAAAACGAATTATTACTACAAAAAATTACACTTACTTTTTAGTGAAGTCAGTGATCTCGAACTCTTACGTCATCCAAGCTGAAAGGTTGGTTACATATGTGACATAAAAATGCTTTGTCGTATTTGATTTGTTCTTTAAGTGTCAAATCAATCATTTTGATAGGATATTTATAGTTCTTCCAGTTTCAAAGCGAGGAGATAAAGAGCTTGAACAAACCGTTGAGCAGGTGTTTCATCATTTTCTGCATATTGTCTGTAGCTTTTATATTCTGATTTCCTATCATCATAACAACATTTAATAAAATATCCAATACTATATGCTTTGTGACATTGATAGGCATGGGCACTCTTAATACGTTCCAGTAAACATTCAAAGTCTGCATATACCACGAAAGGTACACGGTTATTATGTGTAAAATTTTTAAATTCAAGTATATGCTCATTATGGTTCCTGTTTTGTAATATAATTTTACTCTTGTTTAAACTCTTATAATAAATTTCATGAGCTTCTAACTTTTGTTTTAACCAAAAATAGTGAAAGCAGTAATCACATATATTTACTGTATGTTGATGTTGCGTTAACTGTTTGCGTACTAAGCAGAATAAATTTTTTATCCAAACATAGAGATATTTATACTGTACGTTGTAGTCATTATTATTATCTTTGTCATTATCATCGTCATCATCATCATCATCATCATCATCATCATCATCATCATCATCATCATCATCATCATCATCATCATCATCATTATCATCATCATCATCATCAATGTAGAAGCTTTCAACAAATAAAAGATTTACATGCTTATCTTTTTTGTTTGCAGTCAAATGACTAGGAAAAATAGCATAAGTATTGCCCTTCTTTTTTAAAAAATATAAATTAACTGAAACCTCGTTTTGATTTTCAAATTTGCAATTTTCTTAGGGTTCATAGGAACCTTGATATCATCAAAGATTAATTTATTTTCATATTGGATATAATTAGAGAGACGATTTGGATTTTTTTGCACTGGATGTCACGCTGATAAAATAGCCCATTTAAAGCACTGATCGTCTTTGTTTGTTACATTCACGCAAGCATTTTCTTTTTTTTTTTTTTTTCTGTTGTCTGGTAACTCTATAAAGGAACTGCCTCGCATGGGGTTGAGTTTGTTAATATTTACAACCAAGTTTAAAATTGAGTGTAGAGACCAGTCAGATTCTTTATCTTGAAAATCATCCATAAATTTTTCGATTGACTGTCTCACGATTACATCAAACCACTCATTTATATCAGTAGACAGGTAAATCGTTTGCGATTTCGTATTAAAATATTTTAAATCCATATCCTAAACATTATCTTTAATTATTACATATTTAGCCGTCAACATGGTATTTACTTTTAATGCTGAGTGTTCTTTGAGAGATCTTTTAATTCGTTGAACAAATTTTCGTTCAGCATCCTTAAGAAACTTTTTTAGATCGAGATGCTTAAAATTTACAATTATAGCTGTGGTGATGCAATTTTTAAATGCACTATTTATGTTACTAAGACCCACCAGTATATAGTTTTCAACATTTGGAGCTGCAGTTGACATACCTTCACTTAGAACGCGTGTGGTATGCGCATTTCTCCATGTCTTGACTTTTGTTGCGACTTCTTGAATACTGTCATGTACAAAATCTTCAGGTTCATTTTCAAATGCACTAACTGCTGCTTCTACTTCAAGTTCACTATCGGATACAAAAACTTTTGGTTCAATGCTTAATATTATTTTTGCTTTGGCTATCTCTAAATAATCATAAAGTATCTGTAAAAAAGTTTTTGTTAAAACCACTGATGATTGAAACATTGGTTTTTCTAATATTGTTAAATTATTTCTTGAAGTAAAAATCTTACCATCACTAATTTTTGTAACACATGTGTCGATTAGTCGTTGAATATCAAACACGTCAACTTTGGTATTAATTATTTGTTGATACGATTGCCATATGCAATGAGCCGCATCTTTAAAATATTGAATCGAGGACATGACTAATTTCCAACGGAAGTTCCCTAGTCAAATAACTGTGCAAAAATGAGCTGTTCTGGTGATTTATACTTTCTCAAGTAGTCTTTGAAAATTGTGGGGAGGGGAAAATAGTATATGACATACTTTCAGTATGTCAGAAATTAGTTCTAGTGATGAAACATTTAAAAATAAGGTAAAAGTGCCGACGCTGGAACGATTTTTTGTGAAATTTTGTTTAAAAAATTCACATAAAATCACATCTAAAAGATAACAAGAACATTTAAATTGTTATACATATTTTGTGTTCCTATTTATCACACAATTTTTTAAATAATTTTATCTCAGCAAGAAATAAGTAAAATTAATAAAAATTTACTACGTAATGTTATACCTAACGCGAAATACCATTAAGAATACATGTCCCAATAGTGGTACGCAACGTCCCAATGGCGAAATGTACATATTATTCTAATGGAGTCTATGTGTTTTACTAACGGAACATCTGAAATTTGAGGTTTACATTTTAAATTGTACGCATAATGAAACTGCTATTTATACATTTTTTTTTGGTTATTGAAAATAAATGATAAGCTTTATTGAAATAATTAGACACCACTTTTAACATCTAAAATTAATTTTTTTCGTGACAAAATTCTGTAAAGTTTATTAGTTATTAATTGTTTCAGCATTGATATTTTTACCTTCATTATTTTTTTTGCGTGCATTTCTATTCGGGTTGGGTTTATACACTACATGAAATGAAAGTTGATATCTTTGTTACTAAAATAAAGGCAATACGTTTAATACATGATTAATAATACATATTTACATATTTACATATTTACATTATTTTTTTCCTTTAGAGAAGTAACAACCGTCGACATGCAGCTTTTATCTTCTTTTCTTTTTTTTTCTGTTCTGCAATTTTTTTTTTGTATTGTCAACAGTTCTTTTTTTTTCAATTCTTCTTGTTTAAAAATTTTTTGAAGCGCCTTTTCATGCTCAGTTATCATTTTTTGTCTCTCTCGATCGATTACTTTGATTTCTTCCTTTTTGAGTGAAATATGCACTCTCAGCATCAGCAAATTTTTGTCATCATTATTCCGTTCCTCATAGTTTTCGGGCAATGGTTGATATAAAGCTGGTAGTGCCCGACATCAACTGATGTTGAGGTAGAGATGGTTGTGCCACTTCAAGTGATGTATTTTCTTCTACTTGCGGTGAAAGCGGCTAAGTCTTTGCATGTGGTGGTAGTGGAGGTGGTGGTGGTTGAGCCAATTCAAGTGCGAGTGGTGAAAGCAATTGAGTCTCTGCATGTGGTGGTGGAGGTGGTGGTGGTTGGAAAAATTCAAGTGCGAGTGGTTGAGATTCAGTACGCTCCTTTTCAATTGCTTTTTCAGGTTCTTCTCCTTCTTCTTCTTCTTCTTCTTCTTCATCTTCTTCTTCTTCTTCTTCCTCTAATAATCCGTTCCAATCTTGTTGAGAAAGCCACCATGTCAATGACTGAGGAAATGCTGAATGCGTCTCCATTAGCATTATTATATCTAAAAAATAACAAAATAAATAAAAAAATTAGTTGCATTAAGAAATTTTTTAAATTATTGACATCTATGAAAAAAGCAAAAAAATTGTATAATTACCTGCATCTGTTGGTACTGCTTCTATTGCCCCTACTGCTCCTACTGCTCATGTTGTTTCCATGCCGAATAAAAAGTGGAAATGATCTGAAGGTAACTCTTCTGCAGGCACTTCAACTACCACTGCTTCTGGAATTAAGAGTTATAGTGGAGGTTGCTCTTCAAGTACTGCTCCTATGGGTTCTTCCAGAGGTTGCCTTTCCAATTCATTCATGTCACGTATTAGAGCCCGAAGTATCTTGCGTTGCTCGTATCTAAGTTTATCTCCAATAGTTTTTTTCTTGACCATCAAAAAAAAAAAAAAAAACGTACATTGTGCATAGTTAAAACTGATTATTTATTTTCTCTTGAGTTGAAAAACTTTTTTCAATTGCATTTCTGCGGAAGAAAGAGAAAATGAACATTCCTAGCATCATTGCTGCGCCAAAGATAATCAATAATAGAAAAGAAAAAAATTATTCTTAGCATCATTGCTGCGCAAAGAATAATCAAATAATAATTATTTCTAGCATCATTGCTGCGCCAAAAGTAATTAAAAAAAGTTTGAAAAATACAAAATTAAAAATGGTTTGAAAAAAATGCTACAATTAAAATAATTATTGGCAGCTTACCTTGATTTAAAAAAAAAAGACTTGACTAATGCGTTAACTCTTCTGAAGTGGAACTTGTTCACTCAGTAACTGTTACTGTTTGCTTCTGTGCGAAAGAGTAAACTGAGCTACTTAGCAAAGATTCCTTCCTTCAATATAATGGCATAGGAGAGAAAAAGCATGGGAGGGAGGGTATTTTGTACGTGCGTTTAGAAGAAGAAAAAATGTTCGACTTTCACAAATAAAATTTTTACGATTTTTACGATTTTTACGATTTTCCTCATCGCTTCGAAAATTTCTTCTTCGCAAGAGTTGAACTGATTCACATGGAGCTAAAGTAATGTGTAGGGGGGGGGGTGGCATAGGTCTTTAAATATTATTTTTCGAGCAGCGATGCCAAGGTGTATATAAAGAAGGGACGCGTTTGAAAAATAGTCAGTCAAAACAAGATTAATATTGTGAATCTTGTAGTGAGTATCTTTGTTTGTGTGTGTTTTTTTATTAAAAATGGCATCCTCATATCTAGACAAAATTCCAGCGTTCGAATGGGAAGACTTGCAGTCTGTGATAAGAGAGGCAACAACAATCCAGGACACTGAGGATGAGGATGAGGATGTGGATGAGGTGGATCTCTCTTGTGACGTGGCAAAATTTGCTTCACAATTTTTGCACGTCACTGTCGACGCCCCTATTCTGAAACCAATTCGTGTTCTTAATGGGATCCTCACATAACCGAAATTTTCGTGTGTTTTAGAAACGACCAATGATAAGCCTGAAAAGGAGACACACACCTAGACCAGAAATGTAGCGTGTGTATGAGTGAATGTGATGATGTAAGTGTTGAAGCGTCGGCCCGTAAGAATGATCCAGAAGATAAGGTAGGGACCGGGTAGGTGGGTCAAAAGATAGTTAGTTGACCTACCGAGCGACGAGTTGGGGACGGACGCGACTGATGAGTTCAGTGGGTGTGAGACCACCGAGCGCTAAGGTAGGAGAGAGTGCGTGGAGCAAGAGAACCGAGAGTATAGCGAGTATTAAGTGCGAGAGAGAGAGAGAGAGAGAGAGCGAGTGAGAAAGTGAGCGGTAAGAAGGACCCGGAAAAATAAGCCTGATCCCGACCCATCCGACCCTGAACGGCGGCCATCTTGAGACGAAGCGTCCTCTCGTGATGACCCGAGCCGAGCCCGAGGAGAGAGGTGTACCGGACAGCAGGCGAGAGAGGCCCAGGGATCACACAGCGTCGACTTCCTGGACTGCGACCCTCGACGCTCATGGTGGACTGGTCTTACCGTAAGGAAGCACGGGATTCACCAAGATACATTGTGTAGGTTACGCGGGGACGAGGGTGAGATCGTCGGCTATAGCGATAGACGCGAGAGCAGGAGCGGAAGGATCGGGGCATGGGGCAGTAATTTTTGCGCGCCACGATCGGGCCTCCGTCAAGACGTGAGGACGGACACGTTGGACAAGTGTGGGAGGGAGGGACAGGAACCGAGTGAGAGTGAGAGAGAGAGAGAGAGGGAAGAGACAGGCGAGGGCATAGACGGGAAGCAAATGCTGGAGGCACCTCTAGGGGGACGTCACCGTGGCTTTTATGGGCCGCGAAGGTGACCTATTCCGTGGGCTAGAGATCGGGCCAAGTGAGGGTGTGTGTGTGCACGTACAGCCAGCCGCGTTGAAGAGGCCTGGCCCCAACCAAGAGTAGTGTGGTAAAGAAAGGGAGTGTAAGAGTGCGTGTGTGTGGGTGTGCGTAAGTAAACATCGTGTCTCTCTGAGCGCACCACTGGCGTCGTGGTTGCGATCGAGGGATTACGGAATTGTAATTAGGACCAAAATGAGGTGTTGTGGTTATTATAATAAATACGTGAAGTAAAGTCAAAGTCACTCTATGTCGTTCATTTGATCCAGACGCGAATCCCCTTTTCAGATAGATCCAGTGAAGGGAGAGTCGAGAGCGCGAATCATCGAGTAGAGACGTACGAGAGTGAATTATCACGGTATTTCCTCTCCAACGGTAAGTCACCTTGGGGAATGTAAAATACATCGTTATACTCCTTAGTGGTTGATCCAACCCCTTCTATTCCGCAGATATACGAGGAGGAAGCGCTAGATCTGCGAACTTATTTTGCTAGTCTTGAAAAAGAATCATCTCCATCTCCATCGTCATCAGCAGTTGAATCGTTGGTATTTGATAATACAACTGTCTGTGGTAAGTTTCTTTTAAGTTGCTTTACATTTTGTTAGTGAAAATTGACATATACATTTTTAGTGTCATTCTTATGAACATTTGAAGTATTAGGATCTTAATGGAATTAGAGTTGTTGTTAAATCCAAAAATTTTTTTTCCAGATTTCCAAGACATTTCATTGTCATACTTTCCTGCACCGTCACCTCCTCCACTAGCTATCGGATCAGCATTGCCGATGGATGACATCACTTTGTTTGGTAAGTTAATTTTTTTAAATTAAAAAATGAAAATTTTTGTCTTTTTCATACATTTCATTTTTTTTTTTTAGACTATCAAAGCGAATTTTCAAATTGCTTTTCATGGTCTATCGACTCAATTGAAGGAGTACCAACATTACTTGAATTGGCAATTTTTTCTTATTCAATTTTTTCTGACGCCAGAGAAGTTGAAATGGCCAACCAAGTGACAGTGCCACCAGAGGACGAGGTACTATCACCATTGTTGATAACCTCCATTTTTGGTAATTTTTTTTTTTTTTTTTTTTTACTTCTATGGTACTCTTATTCATTTTTTTGTTCAATTAGCTTTTACACCGGAAGAACCGTAGGCACCAATGCCATACATCGATCTGAAATCAGCCAGGAGTTTGACACCGGACATCATTGAAGTGATAGATCTGACATCACCAGTTTAAAGGGCGATACCAGTAATTGACATATCAGAATCACCTATAGCTGATAAGTCCATAGCTGAGGTAGACCTTACTATCTCACCTGAAGTAAATAGGTCGATAGCAGCGGCCAACCTCATGGGATCGTCCGCCTACCACAATATATCGCTAGAGACATTTTGCACAATGTCGACAATTAAAAAAAAAAGGTATCTATGATAGATAGTCCGAGGAAGAAGAAAGTATGCCGTAGCCTATCGTTTTCAGAATTCTAAACAAAAAATGTAACAGAATTCTAAAAAAAATGTAAATATGTACAAACTTAAATAAAATTGAAATTGTAATTGTAATTGTTATTGTAATTGTAATTGTAATTGTAATTGTAAGATTTTCATGATTTTAAAATAAATTTATTATAACAATGTTCAAAATGACTACCTATTATTTTTCTTAACAGATCTCTAACGTGCATAAAAAAGAATAAGTATTGGGATAAACTCTGAATGTGCCATAAGAAATAATAAATGCATAAAAAAAACTTCCTGTAAACTAAAGCATCGAAAACAGAGAAAGCTTTACGTTCAAGTTGCTTGTGGATATCAAAATAGTGCAGTGCGCGCGGATGAAAAAAGCTGTGCAAGAAAGAGCTCCATCTCCCACGAAAAAAACTCAAGCATCGCGCCAATGATACCAAGCAGCGTGCGCAGATAAAAGAAACTGCGCAAGAGAGAGCTCCATCTCCCACAAAAAACTCAAGCAGCGCGCTGATTATACCAAGCAGCGTGTGCACATAAAAGAAGCTGCGCAAGAGAGAGCTCAAAACTCCCACAAAACTCACACGCAACGTGCAGAGAGAGAAGTACAAATGCAGCAAAAGGGGGGAGGTGTGTCAAAGTCACCATGGCGATTGAAGCACAGGTGTGCTAGAGTCGCCCTTGTATATCCACTTCTGAGTTTCGTAAAATCACAAAAACCTTATATTTATCAAGTAAGATTACTTAGTTATAACTATAATCATTTATTTATTTATTTGTACCATAGGTCGTAAGCCGTATGCTTGATATAATTGTCCATTGAGTATTTAAGACAAGTAAAAGTCTTGTTATATGTAGTGGTTAATCAGTAGAAATAAATAAACTTCAATTGTGGACTTGACCAATTTTTTGAGAGACCGGTGGTATATACGTTGCAAAAACCACTACGCATTGGCTTGCCATTGTGTGTAGCGCATTGCATAAAGATGTGCTTAGGCTTATACACAATTTGAAAGTTGCTACTTGTAAATTGGTGTTACGAAATAAGCTTCAGGGATTCTTGAATAGATGGGGAGCAGGTAATTCCAATTTATTAAATAAATGGATTCAAGAGTCCGAAATATTGTAGTGAATTGCTCCACCAAAAAAGGTGGAGCAGGGGCTCAGGCCCGTCAACTCAAGATTTGCGATACTTTACGCTGACCGCTGAGCCACGACCTCCGCCTGGAGTGACTGTATTAATTGCACTCTTAGATGCACTCTGTTGTGTCGTCAGTTGTACATTGGTGTGCCAAAACACGAGCGCTGGCTTAACTGAACCAAGCCACGTCCATGACACTAACAAGTATCCTTTTCAAGCTTTAGTATTATGTTTTCAAATTTTAAAAGACCTTAGGTATTTGTTTATTTTTCTCTCACTTGACAAATCATTTTATCTTGATAGACAGAAAGCGCTTCTTTGTCCGCATAATACTTTTTAATTTTTCTGATACAATAATAACTTCTGTTATACTTTTACGTGTTAGAAGTTTGAATAAAACTTTTTAATGATTTCCTTAAACTTTAAACAATTCCTTAAATCTCAGTTATTTAAAATAAATTTTATGAGTATTTAGTACACAAATTTTTTACAACATATCAAGGTTTTTGAAAATAAAAAAGAGCTGTTCTCATACTGGTAAGTCACCTTGGGGAATGTAAAATACATCGTTATACTCCTTAGTGGTTGATCCAACCCCTTCTATTCCGCAGATATACGAGGAGGAAGCGCTAGATCTGCGAACTTATTTTGCTAGTCTTGAAAAAGAATCATCTCCATCTCCATCGTCATCAGCAGTTGAATCGTTGGTATTTGATAATACAACTGTCTGTGGTAAGTTTCTTTTAAGTTGCTTTACATTTTGTTAGTGAAAATTGACATATACATTTTTAGTGTCATTCTTATGAACATTTGAAGTATTAGGATCTTAATGGAATTAGAGTTGTTGTTAAATCCAAAAATTTTTTTTCCAGATTTCCAAGACATTTCATTGTCATACTTTCCTGCACCGTCACCTCCTCCACTAGCTATCGGATCAGCATTGCCGATGGATGACATCACTTTGTTTGGTAAGTTAATTTTTTTAAATTAAAAAATGAAAATTTTTGTCTTCTTCATACATTTCATATTTTTTTTAGACTATCAAACCGAATTTTCAAATTGCTTTCCATGGTCTATTAACTCAATTAGAGGAGTACCAATATCACTTGAATTGGCAACTTTTTCTAATTCAATTTTTTCACACGCCAGAGAAATTGAAATGGCCAACCAAGTAACAGTGCCACCAGAGGACGAGGTACTATCGCCGTCGTTGATAACCTTCATTTTTGGTACATTTCATCAAACTTCAAAGCACACACGCGTTCTTCNTTGTCACTGGTTTATAATACAAAAATATGCTACAAATTGTTTAAAACGCACAATAAAGTAATTTTTTCATATATTTTAATTTATTAATTTAATGGAAAACTACTCTCATTAACGTATAAAATAAATAATAAACTAACACCACGAAAAAAATTTGGGATTTCAAAAAATTCTGGCAAACTTTTGGTGTAGTCCATCAACAATGATTGAGACATTTAGACGTTATAATATATTTAAAGCAACAAAGGCATATATTAAGTATGTAAAAATATTATATGATTTTGGAGGACCTTGGGTGTATTGCATAATTTTTTGGTAATGGTGTACAAAGAACTATGTATCAGTAAGTCAAATTTAATTTTACTTTGCCCTCAGCTTGACATAGCACAGTGGCACCGCCCTCTAGAACTTTATATAGGATGTTGCTTTATTAATATCAGAAAGTCAATAAATACATACATAAACTAAGAGAGATCAAATTTTACACATTTTTCTGCTAAAAAAAAGACTCCTTTATACAGCTGCCTATGTAAAAACTTGTTATCAATCCCTACTAAGTTATGTTGCGTTGAGTATACGTTTTACTTACTAATGAATTTATATTTTTTGGAACAGTTAGCTTCAGGAATAAGATAAAACACATTCGATACTTGATAAAAAAATCTATCTCATAAATACCGTATGTTCAAAGATTAGTAACAAATGATAAGTCTTTGATTAATAAAGCGTTTCATCATATACACAATTGTAATGGCTTTGTAGAAAGAATAAATAAACACATAAGGAACTTAACTTTTTTGCCACTCTTTTTTTTTCAAGTGACGTTTGTTGTAGTAAATCTTTTTGTTTTTTTTTTCCTTGTTAACTTCTATGCTTCAAGTAATAATAGACTAATATTAATGTTATTCTGATGATGAACATTAAATAATATAACTCTCAACTCTAGCTCAGGTATCACTGAATTGAAGTTAGATGTAACATTATCTCTAATGGTACTTAGTGGACTGCTGACGAAGTAGACTTTCGACCGTATGTTGCATTGAAGTGGAAGATATAGACATACTTGACCGTAATGTATATTTAGTGTCTATTAACATACTTTAAAAGGAATCAAACCTACAAATATTGATTTCTCGAAGCAAAAAATCATGGGTGAAATGTTGTTTAAAAAAAACATATTCTACAATTCAGCAAATTAAATATTCTTATTTAATTTACTGACTATAATAACAATATATCACGTTAAGACAATTGTAAATGACATCTTTAAAAATATTGTACATCCAAGAAGGCATGCATTACCTAAGTTCTAAACTGCAAATACAATTTATCTTACAGTAAGACTTACTTTGTGTACATTGATTTTGCCATTATCTCAGTATTTAAGCAATGTAACTTATCATAGTTTATATCCTCTTATTTTCCCCCGTACGTGACTCCCACGTAAGTGAGAGAGTAAAAGACGCTGTGAGAACGTATTTTAATTGTATGCACTAGCTGTGCTTTCACTCTCTTCATTCCTTCACTCAAGCTCTACGCATCAAGATATCTCTATGTGTGTTTATTGTAACTTTTTGTAACCTATAGGTACCCATTGAGAATTTTTGCATGTCAAAGTTAAGGTCCAATAAAAAATAAGTTAAACAATAAAGGTCAGATTACACATTACTCTTCCAAAAATATGCCTCCCAAGAAAACCACACCTAAAAGAATTGTAGAACAGACACAACCGTTATCAAAAGAGAAAGTAACGTTAAAAAGTGAAACTTTTTGAAGCGACGCATCTTATGTGGGGCCCTCGCTAAACGAAAATAAGGAAAACTGTCACACTTTTTCTTGCCCTCTTCGTTCCTGCTCATCCCCCAACTACTGCATGTTCTCTCGACAGCGAGTGGTGTAGTATAGCGTATAATACATACATGCAGTGACACGAAAACTCTCTCTCTCTCTCTCTCTCTCTCTCTCTCTCTCTTTCTCTGTCAACTATACATATGTGAAGGGGCAGTTGGTATATGTTCTGGTATATCTATACAGCGAGAACAGAGTGCCACTGTGGCGTAGTTGACTATACTAGATATCTGATTGACACGTGGAGTTCCCAGATTAAAATGTCACATAATGTACCAAAATTATTTTCTTAGGATGACCATTATCTTTGTCTCTTGATCATTAGTAAGTAATAATACGCGATTCATATAAAACATAAAAAAAATTTATTATAAATCGAGTGACGTCACTTAACGGGCTCAAAGATTTGAAAGTGAAATCAGACACAAGATGCTCTAAAATCAAATAGATCAGGCTGCTCTTACATGCGATCTTATTTACTTAAGTTCGGAAGATCCCGGGAAAGCTTAAATTATTGTTACGTCGAAGACGGCGTAATAGTAAATTTTGTATTTAGGCCTAAGCTTTCGCTCAATAGCCTGGGAACACGACAGCAAGGGTTGAGGACGAGGCACTAGGGTAGGAACAGGGTAGATGATTAAAGAAGGGTTAGCTAGTTACTTGGCCATCGGTATTCGTACCCACGGTACGTAACTTAGCGTTGCTTGATTTTTAAATGGAGGCTAGTTGTTTGGCCATCGGCATTTGCACCAACCGGCACACAACTTAGCGTTGCTTGATTTTTAAATGGAGGCTAGTTGTTTGGCCATCGGCATTTGCACCAACCAGCACACAACTTAGCGTTGCTTGATTTTTAACTGGAGGCTAGTTGTTTGACCATCAGCATTTGCACCAACCGGCACACAACTTAGCGTTGCTTGATTTTTT